>CM046445.1:50165809-50765809 GCA_025506515.1 Flaveria trinervia
ACTACTGATGAGGCTTTCAGCAGTTGTTGTGATACCGTGTGGGACTTAGAGGTTTTCTGATCTTGGCTCATTGGTTCTTTTGGTCCAACAGGTACAAACCCCTACCACCAATGCATCCAAAAGGGGGAGAGTACTGCAGTGAAAGAAAAGAAGAGGAAAAGAACTGAGGATGAGAAGGCACAAGAGCCAAATCCAGGAGTTGGAAAAAGAAAAGCAACAACAACTGATCACCTACAAAAGAAAGAAAAGTGCTGGTGATCACCTACTGCTGAAGAAAATCCTTGGAAGAGCTGGTAAAGATGTAGGATGACACACACAGCCGATCCATGGATAAAACATTGAGCAACTCTTCAAGCAGGTTTGATACAGCCAATTAGCTAGTGAGATCAGGAAGTTAGAAGTGGAGAGATTCAAACCAGAGGGCTGGGTATGAGTACTGGAAAGGAGAGAGGGAGATCATGATTCGTTTCATGCCAAATACTTAGGAAGATCTTTGATGGAGATTCGTGCATGGACCAGGACAGTATTCTGGCTATAGGCCAAAAGAATCTGTGTCTGAGCAATTCCATAAGGGGGTTATCATTGAAGACCTGATGAGGCTGGGGCGTGGAAAAAGGTTTGAAATGGCAAGACTACAAAGCTAACTCACAACCAAAATGCTGGACAACCTTCCCTTCCACCCACTCAAAAACAGCCTACCCCTCAAATCTCCAAACCAATCTCAAAGCCCAAATCCAACTTCCTCAAACTTCAAAACCAAATCCCTTACCATCTAAACCAACAGCGATGATGCACCTAAGAAGAAGAAGAGAAGGGTGTGAGGCTAGAAGAAGAAGAAGAAGAGGATGAGTGGAAGAAGATAGGCTGCCTCTGTCTGCAGTTCTAACATTGGCGAAAGCAAACCCATGTCATCACTCCACCTCACAGATGGATGTGTGAAAAGTAAAGATTGAAGAAGAACAACAGCAAAAGCTTCATGATGATGAAATGCTGAAAAGCATTGACAAAACTTATGAGCTTCGTCATCAATTATTAGTATGAAGAAAGAAATCTCTGAGGTGTACACTCTTGCCAACACATTCAATATCAGAAGGAAAAGGTAAGAGTATGGCCTGATCCTAGGGTGGCTCACAGGATTGCAAAGAAAGACATTCCTTCGAGATACAAGGGCCAAGTCAAAAGGATCGTAGATGAAGAGATCACAGTGGCCCTTGTAGTATCACCCTGGGAGATTGTCGAAGACTTCAAGAGGCCTATGAGACTAAACAACCACCCCAAAGATGCTAGAGAACAGAATATTAAAAAGGGGTTAGTCTACAAGAGGCTTGAGAACTTCAAACAAAATGAGCTCAGTCTGTTACTTGAAGGGAATCATCTGATGAGTTTGCATACAGACAGATTACAAAGTTGAGCTCAAAAATGGTAAACAGGCCAGTACATCTCAGAGTGTATGGGCGAGAAGGATTGTTTGATGGTGAGCCGAGAACCTGACCATGGAAGAACAACAAATCATGTTTCTCAGAGCATACACCAGAGAATCCTACAGGTTATACACGAGAAGTAGATCTCATGAATGGGATAACAACTCTGTGTCCAGTTCCCCAAAACAGAGTTCCCATTCATATCTTGCCAAACAAATATCTGAGATTTCTTCCCAGGCCGGAGTATATGGATCATCTCTCTGATGATCAAGAAGGAAAAAGACCAACCTTTTTGCCAAACATAAGTGGGAAAATAAATAAAATTAGAGGTTTTGGCTGTATGGTTTAGGGGGAGTTTGTTGACCAAAAGAACCAATGAGCCAAGATCAGAAAACCTCTAATCCACATGATATCACAACAACTGTGAAAGCTTCATCAGCAGTTCGACAAGTGCTGAAAACTCCAACAGCTGAGATCATCAAGTGCTGAAGACTTCAACAGCTGGAAAACTAAAGTGCTGAAGTTCAACAGCTGAAGAAACCAGTGCTGAAGCTTAACAGCTGAAGAAACAGTGCTGAAGCTGAACAGCTAAAGAACACAAGTGCTGAAGCTGAAGACCCAAGTACTGAAGTACAACAGCTGAAGAGTTTAGAAGTGCTGAAGATCAACAACTGATGTACAAAGTCTGAAGACAAAGACTGAAGACATCAGTGATGAATCTACTAAAGTCATCAGCTGATGAAACGTCTGAAGTTCAAGTTGAAGATCAAGTACTGATGTTTCAGTAGTTTGTCACAACAGCTGAAGAGTACTTCTTCAGTAGTTGTGATATCAGTAGTGTTATGTTTTTACTTTCAGTAGTTTTGTAAAACAACTGAAGAGCTTGTTCTTCAGTCGTTGTAGTTTCAGTAGTTTTATGTTTTCAGTAGTTATAATAACTCATAACATAGTATTTTTGTAAGGAGATGTCAGTTGTTTTGACATCTTCAGTAGTTATGTTTCAGTTGGAATAATTCTGTAGATGTCACTATCAAGTGACTCAGTAGACGTCACATCCTTATATAAGAGTGTCGACCTAATTGTAATTGTGACATTCCGTTACCACGAAAGCGAATATTGAATGAAATTATTTGCAGAATTCTCTTTCTATAACCGTCTTTTCTTCATGAATATTGTTTTGTTCTTGTGAATTGGCTAATTCATTGTTAGATTTCCGCTGCTATACTCTCTAATCAATCAAACATAGGTCACTGATCCTAACAGTACTCCATCCTTGAGCAACAACCTTTAAATTTTTCGGAAATCCTATTTTTAGAGCTCAAGGATATGGCTCAAAAAACAAACTGCTAACCGTGGATATTATATCCTCGGTTCATAATGGCATAATTGAAAACCAGCTTCAAGCTGAGGGACTTGTTGGCCTGGGAGTCCCTGCTATGGCTGTATTGCCGAAGTATACTCCCGGCACAACTTTGACCAATCACTCAAAATGGCTGCCAAGCTGCGCAAACCCACGCAGCTAGAACCACAGCCACAACCTCCAAATCAAAAGTCCCCACCAAACCCACTAAAAAGAAAACCAAAAGGCTACTCAGGGAAATGAGTCCCCTGAGGATGCCCCTGCAACACAAACACAGGCTATATCCACTGGTTATAGCCCCCTAGTAGATATAAGGACTCTTCCAGCCACAGCCGCTCAGGATTCCTCTCAAAAAGGAGCCTGCAGCAACCACAGAAGGGGTACCCACAAATCTGGGATCTTCCTCATTGAGGAGATTGCCATGAATAGCACCATTCTCCCCAGTTGCACACTGCTTTTTACCCCATCTCCCATGCAACCGCCCCCCAAAGTCCCACCCTTATTTGCAAACGTGCTGACTCAGCTGCATGCCTCTCCTCCTCCCCAACAACCACCAACAAGGGGAGAACCACAGCTATTGAGGACGAGGATCACCATGCTTCTGACAACCCACAGGACCGGGGTTTAAATGTTCTATCTCCTGGTGTGGATATGGAGACCAGAACATCTGGTGAGGCTGCCACCTCTTCTGAATCAGCATATGATTAGACTGAGGCTGGTAAAATTTCTAAGACCTCACCAGAGGCAACAGCTGATGAAGGACAAAGTCCTGAGGCTGGAAGTCCCCATTCCAAGACAAAGGGGCACATGCTACAACTGGTCTACAACCAGTGCATGTACATCCTGCTACAAGCAGGAGGTCAGGTGATTCAGCATCTGCTGATGATGACCTGGGCTTCTTTTATGATGTTCTTGCCCAGAACACAATCCTAGAGGAGGAGGAAGTCAGGGGCTACAAAAACTACTTGACCACTTCTCAGGAGGAAAGACCATCTGCCACCACATTAACCCAACAGATGGCACCTTCCTCGAAGGTCCCTTAAACACACAGCCACTACAAAATTCTCAGCCACCTGCCTCTGTTTCTGGCACCATTTCTCAAGACAAAACCCCCCTGAGCAAATGGATGCTATCCCTCAAAATCCCCTATCTCTCATCACACCACAGCTAACCGAATTTGTTATTAAACTGTTTGATGAGAGACTTTCTACTGTCTTACAACCTCTGGTCGAGGATGTACTACGCCAACAACTTTCTGCTACTCAATCCCTTGCAACCAACGCACCCAAAAAGGGGGAGAGTTCAGCAGTGAAAGCTAAAAGAAAGAGGATGGAGAGAGAGAGAGAGAAAGAGAAAGATAAAGAGGTGGAAAAAGAGAAGGATTGGGTGTATGAGGTGAAGAAAAGAGAGAGGAGAATGTGATTGAGAAGGGAACTGAAATTGAAAAAGTACATGAAAGTCAAAAAGATTTTCATGTCACATACAAGAAAAAGAAGAGTGCTGAGAAGAGAAGAACTTGAACGAAATGTTAAAGAGGCTGATGCTGAACACAACAGATCAATGGACAATATCATTGATCAGCTGTTTAGGCAAGGTTTCGACACTGAAAAGCTGGATTCTGAAATAACAAGATTAGAGATCGAAGAGATCCAACAAAGATGGCCAGCTACAGCACTATGGATAGAGAGAGACTTGAGATCATGATCAGATTCATCAGCAAATACCTTTGGAGATCATTGATCGAAGTAAAATCATGGACCAGGGACAACATCTTGGCCATAACCTCCAAATCTGTTTGTGAGGCATACACTAAGGGGTTAGTAGTCGAAGCTTTGAATGAAGCAGGAGCAGGGAGCAGGACTGAGCTAGCCAAATACTCAAAAGCAACACTCACCTCAAAAATGCTAACTCAGCTGTTAACATTCCTCCCCAAAACAACCACAACCACAACCCACAAAACCAACTCCCTTACCATCTAAACCAACAGCCGATGATGCACCTAAGAAGAAGAAGAGAAGGGTGTTGAGGCTAGAAGAAGAAGAGAGGAGGATGTGGAAGAAGATAGGCTGCCTCTGTCTGCAGTCCTAACATGGCTAAAGCCAAACCATGCCCATCACTCCACCTCACAGATGGAAGCTGTGAGAGTAAAGATTGAAGAAGAACAGCAGCAAAGGCTTCATGATGATGAAATGTTGAAAAGCATCGAAAAAACTTATGCTGCTTCGTCATCAATAATAAGTATGAAGAAAGAAGCTTGAGGTTGTACACCCTTGCCAAAACATTTCAATATCAGAAGGAAAAGGTGAGAGTATGGCCTGATCCTAGGGTGGCTCACAGGATTGTAAAGAAAGACATTCCTTCGAGATACAAGGGCAAGTAAAAGGATCGTAGATGAGAGATCACAGTGGTCCTTGTAGTATCACCCTGGGAGATTGTAGAGATTTCAAGAAGGCCTATGAGACTAAACAACCACCCCAAAGATGTTAGAGAACAGAACAACTATAAAAAGGGGTTAGTCTACAAGAGGCTTGAGAACTTCAAACAAAATGAGCCCAGTCTGTACTTGAAGGGACTCATCCTGATGAGTTTGCATACAGACAGATTTTACAACAGTTGAGCTCAAAAATGGGAACAGGCCAAGTACATCTCAGAGCTGTATGGGCGTGAAGGATTGTTTGATGGTGAAGGCGAGAACCTGACCATGGAAGAAAAAATTATGTTTCTCAGAGCATACACCAGAGAATCCTACATGCTAACATGGGAAGTGAGTCTCATGGATGGGGGAACAGCTCAGTGTCCAATTCCCCAATACAGAGCTCCCATCCATACATTGCCAACCAAATCATCAAGACCATTTCCAGGCTAGGCCTATAGGGTCATCTTCTTAACTGATCAAGAAGGAAAAGACCAACCATTCTGCCAACAATAAGTGGGACCTCAATAAAGTTAACGGTTTTGGCTGCATTGGTTCAGGGGGAGTTTGTTGGACCAAAAAGAACCATGAGCCGGATCAGGAAAAACCTTAAAGTCCACAGACGTCACAAACAACTACTGAAGACCACAAACAGCTGAAGACAACAGCTTGACCCAAGTCGAAAAACAGTGTGAAGTACAAAGTATAAAGAAAGTGTTGAAGACAAAGTCTGAAGGACAAAGGGCTGAAGGGGACAAAAGTCTGAAGAAACAAGTGCTTGAAGACAAAGTCTGAAGACAAGTGGAAGATTAAAGTCTGGAAGACACAAGGCTGAAGACAACGACAGACGTTGTCACAACAGCTGAAGAGGTCTTCTTCAGTAGTTATGACGGTTTACCTTTCAGTAGTTGTATGTTTTATTTTTCAGTAGTTGACACAACAGCTGAGAATACTTCTTAATGTTGTGCTCACAGTAGTTTATTGACAGGATCAGTGATCACAAGTTTGATGTATCAGAATATAAAGCAGCGGAATACAAACACGAATTAGACAAATTGTAGCAAGCAATCGATACTGTAAGCGTTAAGATCGCATACGGTATAGGGAGAGAATATGAATTTCTGATTTCTAGGAATGTTATAGATGTAGAATATTTCTAATCGAATCAATCATCATTCCATTCAATTGCTCATATCACTCAATCATTACAATAGGTTGTCACTCCTTATATAGAGTGCAACAGTCACTGCTGTTATCACGGAAAGTGACAACTGGCAGATCCAATACAGAAATAACTAATTCTTAACAAACTACTGAAATGTTCACAACTACTGAGAACATATCAGCAAGTTAAGTACAAAATATAAAACTACTGAAACTACAACGACTGAAGAACAAGCTCTTCAGTCGTTTTACAAAACTACTGAAACAAAGAAAATAAAACTACTGATATCACAACTACTGAAGAAGTACTCTTCAGCAGTTGTGACAAACTACTGAGGCTTCAGTACTTGATCTTCAGACTTTGACCTTCAGGCGTTTCATCAGCTGATGACTTCAGTAGATATCATCAGCTGATGTCTTCAGTCTTGTCTTCAGACTTTGTACATCAGTTGTTGATCTTCAGCACTTGTGAACTCTTCAGCTGTTGTACTTCAGTACTTTGGTCTTTCAGCTTCAGCACTTGTGTTCTTCAGCTGTTGTACTTCAGCACTTTGGTTCTTCAGCTGTTAAGGTCTTCAGCACTTGATCTTCAGCTGTTGAAGTCTTCAGCACTTGTCAAACTACTGATGAGGCTTTCAGCAGTTGTTGTGATACCGTGTGGGACTTAGAGGTTTTCTGATCTTGGCTCATTGGTTCTTTTGGTCCAACAAACTCCCCCTGAACCAATGCAGCCAAAACCTCTAACTTATTTATACCCACTTATTGATGGCAAAAATGTTGGTCTTTTTCCTTCTTGATCAGTAGAGAAGATGACCCATGTACGCTCCGGCCTGGGAAGAACCTCAAATATTGTTTGGCAGAGTATGAATGGGAACTCTGTTTTGGGGAACTGGACACAGAGTTGTTATCCCATTCATGAGATTCACTTCCCCATAATGAGTCTGTACGACTCTCTTGTGTAGGCCTCAAGGAAGGTGATTTGTTCCTCCATGGTTAGCTCTTCAGCACCTCCTTCAAACAATGATTCCGGCCCATAATACTCAGACAGGTATTTGGCCTGTTTCCCATTCTTTAGCTCCACAGTTGTTATTATTCTGTAAGCAAACTCATCCGGTGATTACCCTCTAGGAACAACTGGAGCTCTTTTCCTGACTTCCTCAAGCCTCTTGTAAAACCCCTTTTCACTATTTTGTTTTCCAGCATCTTCTGAGGGGTTAGATTAGCTTTGTAGGCCTTCTTGAAGTCTTCTAGGATTTCCCAGGGTGAAACTACAAAGACCAGAGAGATCACTTCATCTACGATCTTTTCACCTGGCCAATGTATCTCCGAGGTATATTGTTCTTATGAATTCTGTGAGAGACCCTGGGATCAGGCCAAATCCTCACTCTTTCCTTTTGATATTGAAAGGTATGCCTGAGAGTGTAAAGTCTGAGGGCTTGCTCCTTCATATGATGATGGAAGATGTGGCTGCATAAGCTTTGTCAACTCTCTTCAGCAATTCCTCATCATGCTGTTTATGAAGCTCTTCTTCTTCTAGCTTCACTTTAACCATTTGTCTCTGGACTTCAGGAGTAATTGCTGAGGAGTGACTTGTGGCCTTAGGCAACTGAATCACAGCTGATAGCGGCAGCCTGTCTTCATCATCTTCTTCATCTTCTTCTAGCCTCAATATCCTTCTCTTCTTCTTCAAGGGTATATCATCGGCTATGGGTTTTGAGGGAAAGGGAGTTGGTTTGGTGGGTTGTGTTTTGGGTGGTTTGGTGTGGGAATGTTGACAGGCTGTGCTAGCATCCTTGAGGTGAGTGTGGCTTTTGATTGCTTTGCTAGCTCAGTCCTGCTCCCAGCACCCACTTCATTCAAAGCTTCAATAACAAGCCCCTTAGTGTATGCTTCAGACGAACAGATCTTGGTGGTGATTGCCAAGATACTGTCCCTGGACCAAGCTTTGATCTCAATCATTGATCTTCCAAGATATTTTGAAATCTTATCATGATTTCTAGCCTTTCTCTTTCTAACACTTCATAACTTGCCCATCTATTCTGGATTTCTTCAATCTCTAGTCGTCGAATCTCAGAGTCAAGTTTGTTGGTGTCATGACCTTGCCTGAACAGCTGATCAATGATGTTGTCCATTGATCTACTGTGTTCGGCATCAGCCTCTTTTATCAGTAGCTCCAAGGCTTTATCTTCAGCAATGTGCTCATCAGCACCTTTCTTTCGCTTGTAGGTGAGCATTGGTTGCTGTTCTTTATCCTTTTGGGCTTGCTTCGCTTCTTCTTTTCCTCGGATCTTTTCCTCTTCTGTTCTTTCACTGCAGACTCTCCCCCTTTTTGGTTGCATTGGAGGAAGGGGTTGGACCGCAGAAAGAGTCTTGTGGACAGCAGCATCAACCAAGGGCTGTAATGTTGAGGAAAGCCTCTCATCAAGGGCTTTGATCACTATATCAGTGATTAGGGGGTGATGAGAGGGAGGGAATTTTTGGAGTGCAGCACCTATTTGCTCAGGAGGGTTCTGTTCCTGAGAAGTAGGGCCTGAAGCAGAGGCAGGTGGTTGATTTTGGGGTGGCTCTGTATTTGGGAAACCTTCAAGGGAAGGTGCCATCTGTGGTGTATGAGGGTGGCAGATGGACTTGCATCCTGAGACATCTTGGCCAGCAGCTCTTTGAGTCTGCTAACCTCATCCTCTAGAATGGTGTTTTGAGCAACTACATCGAAGAAGAAGCTCAGGTCATCATCAGTTGATACTGAATCACCTGACCTCCTGCTTAGAGCAGGATGGACATGCACTGGGTGTAGACCAGTTGGTGCATGTGCCCCTTGTGCTTGGTACTGGGGACTTCCAGCCTCAGGAATGTCCATCATCAGCAGTTGCCTCTAGGGAGGTCTTAGCAATGTTACCAGCCTCACTCTGGTCATGTGCTGAGTCAGAGGAGGTGGCAGCCTCACTAGATATTCTAAGCTCCTTCTCTACACCAGGAGATAGAATTGGGAAACCCCTGTGCTGTGGGTTCTCAGGTGCACTGTGTTCCTCCCCCTCAATTGTAGAGGTATTCCCAGTAATAAGTGGTTTCTGGGGAGGGGGTGAGGAGTGCAATTGAGTCAGCACTTGAGCAACTATTAAAGTTGGGCTGTGAGGGGCGGTTGTTTGGGGTACAGGGGTAGAAGCAGTGTGCACCTGGGGTGGATGGTGCTCTTCAATGGCAATCTCCTCAAGTGAGGAAGATCCCAGATAAGTAGGTGCCCCTTGGGTTGCTGCAGGCTCCTGTTGAGAGGAAGCCTGAGCGGCTGTGGCTGGAGGAGTCATGGTATCCACTAGGGGGTTTGGACTAGTGGATATATCCTGCGTTTGTTGTGCAGGAGCATCCTCAGGGGACTCAATTCCCTGAGTAGCCATTTTGGGTTTCTTTTTGGTGGGTTTGGTGGGGACATTGGATTTGGAGGTGGTGGCTGTGGGTTCCAGCTGCGTGGGTTTTCGCAGCTTGGCAGCCAGTTTGAGTGTCCGGTCGGAGTTGTGCCGGGAGTATACTTCTGGCAAAACAGCCGTAGCAGGGACTCCCAAGCCAACAAGTCCCTCAGCATTAAGCTGGTCTATTATAATGGCCATTATGAACCGTGGATAGAGTATCCAACGGTTGGCAGTTAGTTTTTGAGCCATATCTTTGAGCTCTGAAAATATTAATTCTGAAAAGTTCAGTGGTTGTTGCTCAAGGATAGAATACATTACCTGCTGCCATTTGGTGGACATTTGATCCCAAGACGATGTCTTAGGGGCCAAACATACATTGACCATGTGAAAATCAGGCGCTCAGCGTCATTAAATGTTTCTTCATGATGGTGGTGGCACTGAGATCACCTTGATATCCATGCTGAGCAAATGATAGATCTATGGTGCCCTTCGGATATCCAGCAGGAGAGTAGCATCACTCAGTTGAAGAATTTTACGGATTGTTGCAGGAGTAATCACTACTTCTTTTGTTGACGACTGACCGGAGGGATTGTGTGTTGCTCTCCTCAGTAGTGACATTAACGTTCATCCAAATTGGTTCAAGGATTCGGTATGTAAACGGGGTTCAGAAGGAATGCCTTGTTGTATTGGGACTGAACCATAAGATCGATAGCAGTATCGAACTTAGTCCAGATCGGCGATTTTGTGAGGTAGGCAACACAGTTGTGTCGCGGTTTAATTTGCATAGACGCCATGGAAATTTTTTGGAGAGGAACGTTAGGTTTGAAGAAGATAAGCATGGAGAGCTCAGGTTAAGGGTATTTATAGGGTACGGGTGAGGAAACGACTGAAGGATGTGGTGTTAGTCATCAGTAGTTTTAAACGACCGTTGACATGGTATTATCCTTTCAGACGTTGAAACAGCTGAAGTCGCGGTGTTAGGCATCAGTAGTTTAGAAAACTACTGAAGACCGTGGTTTTGACTTCAGGTGATTGAAACAACTGAGGACATGGTGTTTGTCATCAGTAGTTATGAAACTACTGAAGACAGTGGTTTTGTCATCAGCTGTTGTAAACAACTGAAGACTTGGTATTGGTCATCAGTAGTTATAAAACTGCTGAAGACGTGGTTTTGCTTCAGTTGTTTAAAATGAAACAGCAGTGGTACAAACGACTGAGGAGAAAGTTCTCTTCAGCTGTTTTCGTCAATTCTTAGCTTTTCAGCTGTTTCAAACTGTCCTCAACACATTCATCAGTCTTTATGGCTGATTTCAGTTGTTTCATAGGACATCAGTACTTATCTGTTTTTACTGATTGCAGTAGTTATGACTGCATCAGTAGTTGTAACTACTTCAGTAGTTTAGAGCAGATGAAGTACTTCAGTACTTGTGAGAACTTTTAGCCTTCAGTAGTTATAAAAACTACTGAGGTTAAAAGAGCTCATCAGTACTTATATGTGACAGGCACTCATGATCATCAATATGAATTACTGAGATCATCAGTAGTTGTCACCTATTCTAGCTGCAGCATACCAAGCCTTAACACCAGGTTTGGAAAGTTGAACTATCCAAAGGCTTAGTAAAAATGTCTGCAAGCTCATCAGCACTGGGCACAAACTTAGGATCAATCAGACCTTTTTCAAAACAATCTCTTATAAAATGATGTCTGATCTCTATATGTTTGGTCCTAGAGTGCTGGACTGGATTTTTGACAATGCAAAGAGCTGAAGCACTATCCATTAACAATGGAGTCTTAGTCTCTGTAATGCCATAATCCAAAAGTTGGTTTTGAAGCCAGAGTACCTGAGATGTACAGCTTGCAGCAGCAATGTACTCTGCTTCCGCAGTGGATGTAGCAACTGAGGTCTGTTTCTTGCTCTGCCAAGAAATCAAGCAGTTGCCTAGGAATTGACATCCACCAGAAGTTGATTTCCTGGTCAACTTACACCCTGCATAGTCACTGTCAGAAAAAGCAACTAATTTACCAGAATGTCTGGTAGAATACCATAAACCTAGAGATGGAGTGCCTTGCAGATATCTAAAGATCCTCTTGACTGCAATCAGATGAGACTCTTTAGGTGCAGCCTGAAATCTAGCACAAACACATGTAGCAAACATAATATCTGGTCTAGAAGCTGTTAAATACATCAAGGACCCAATCATACATCTGTAAAGTGTTTCATCAACCACTTTACCTTTCTGATCTGAGTCCAGTTGTGTGGTGCTGCTCATGGGAGTAGAACAGGGCTTACAGTTTTGTAAATCAAACTTTTGCAAAAGATCTTTTGTATATTTGGATTGATGAATAAAAATTCCATCAGCCTTTTGTTTGATTTGCAACCCCAGAAAGAACTGTAATTCTCCCATGGCACTCATTTCAAACTTCTGTTGCATCAACTTTGTAAAGGCATCACACAACTTTGGATCAGAGGATGCAAAAATGATATCATCTACAAATTTGAACAAGTAGATTATGCTGCCCAGCTTTCTTAATAAATAAAGTCTTGTCTATGGAGCCTCTAGTGAAATTGTTTTCCAGAAGAAAGTTTGACAATGTCTCATACCAGGCTCTTGGAGCTTGTTTTAACCCATAAAGAGCTTTATCAAGCTTATACACCCAATTAGGATGTTATTGTCCTCAAAGCCTGGAGGTTGACATACATAAACCTCTTCTTTAACTTTTCCATACAAAAATGCACTTTTGACATCCATTTGAAAGACTTTAAGTTTTTGATAAGCAGCATAAGCTAAAAACAATCGAATTGCTTCCAGTCTGGCTACAGGGGCAAAGGTTTCATCATAATCAATACCTTCTTCTTGTGCAAACCCCTGAACAACCAGTCTGGCCTTGTTCTTAACAATAAGCCCATTTTCATCAGTTTTGTTCCTAACACCCATTTAGTGCCTATTGCACACTTACCTGGAGGTAGAGGAACCAGTTCCCACACTTGCTGTTTCTTGAACTGAAGAAGCTCAAGCTGCATGGCATCAACCCATCCATTGTCCTTTAAAGCAATGTGATAATTCTTTGGCTCTTGCTGACTGATGAAGAGAGCATAGAAGCAGAAATTTGACAATTGACTTCTTGTTGATACACCAGCAGTGATATCACCAATGATTTGAGACATGGGGTGATTCTTCAGATCTTGATACACAATGAGATCTGTGCAAGTGTTTGTAGCCGGTTCAGCAGCAACAGATGGTGATGGTGAATCATTTCCTTGAAACCAATCAGTGGATGGTAATTCAAAGGAAGTTGAATTCGAAGAAATCTCATCAGCATTTGTTGTGGATGGTGCTACTGGCGCTACAGGAACATCAGGTCTAGTTGAATCAGGCAGCTGATCACTAAACCTGAAGAGGTGAGTACTGCAATCATCATCATCATCAGCAGTACCACCAGGTGTGAACTGTTGACAGGAGCAACAGCAGGAGTTTGATAGGGAACATATTGCAGTATGTCCAAATCAAATAACTCCACAGGACTTTGTGGAATCTTGTCCTTTGGAGATTCATTAAACTTAACATGTAGAGTTTCTTCAAACATCTTTGTTCTGCAGTTGAAGACTCTGTATGCCTTGCAAGTAGATGAATAACCAACAAAGTATCCTGCATCCACCTTAGGATCAAATTTGTGGAGTTGATCCTTTGTGTTGAGAATAAAACAGGGACACCCAAATGCTTTGAAAAATGAAATCAGTGGAGCCAAATGATGGAGAACTTCATATGGAGTCTTCATCAACCTCTGATTTACTAAAACTCTATTTTGCACATAACAAGCTGTGTTGACAGCTTCGGCCCAAAAGGTCAATGGCAAACCTGAGTCAGCCAGCATGGACCTTGCAGCTTCAATGAGAGTCCTGTTCTTTCTCTCCACTACTCCATTTTGTTCCGGAGTCCTGGAATGCTGAACTGCCTTTTGATTCCCTTTGAGAGATAGAAGTCATCAAGTGTATGATTTCTGAACTCAGTTCCATTATCACTCCTAATACACTTGACTGGAAGGGAATACTGCTTCTCAATGTACAGCACAAAGTGGATAATCTTCTGAGCAGCCTCATCCTTTGAGTGTAGAAAGAAAGTCCATACAAATCTGGAGTAATCATCCACAATTACCAGACAGTATTTCTTCTTTGCCATGCTCATTACTCTCACAGGACCAAATAGATCCATATGCAGTAATTGCAAGCAGGCAGTGGACTTGGACACTTCAATAGGAGGAAATGAGACCTTGTGCTGTTTTCCTTTTAAACAAGCAGTGCAAGTTTCATCACAGTGGAACTCCTTTATTGGTAAGCCTCTGACTAAACTATTGTGGCTAAGCTGATTCATTTTTGAGATTAACATGACCAAGCCTCCTGTGCCATAGTTTAGATTCTTGAAAAGAGGCTTTGGAAAATAGGCAAGGATTGCCTTTGAGATCTATCTTCTTAGAGAGATCTAAGGCATACACTCTTCCTGTCCTGTTGGCTTTCAGGAGAGTGTGATCATCCAACACCTTGTCAATCAAGGCAAAACTTTGGATGACAGAATCCTACAGTTTTGACTTGTGAAAAGGGCAACATGGCCTTTATCACACATTTGACTGACACTCAAGAGGTTGTACTTGAGATTTTCCACATGATTAACATCATCAAATTTGATTTCTCCATTGGAGACAAAGCCCTTACCGATGATGTAACCCCTAGCATCATTGCCAAAAGAAACAAATCCCTTCTTTCCTTGAGAGTAGTCATGAAGAAGAGAGATGTTCCCAGTCATGTGCATGGATCCCCCACTGTCTACATACCAGATGCTATTTGGCATGTTGAAGAAACCTGCAATAATAAACAATCAGTTAGTTTTAGAGACCCAAACCTTTTTGGTTTTGGGCCTGGTCTCATCAATAGATGGTAAACTAGCATGTTTATTTGTAACAACAGCCTGAGAGGAAGAAGATGGTGCAGAAGAGGAGTCCTTTGGCTTAGACCTCCTTTTCTGTGGTTTCAACATAGGAGAATCTAGTTGGTTAACTCTACCCAACAGATGTTGTACCATCATCACAGCTGTCTGATTTTGTGATAAAGCTTTCAGCTCATCAGACACATTGCTAGTGGAGTTAGATAAAGTCCTATGTTGCACCTTCTTCTTTTGAGCACCCTCAGCTGTCACCTGTTTAACTCCTTCCCTTTTGGATTGCTTTAAGGACTTAAGGGTTACAGGATTTGATGTTGCTGATACAAATGTGGTCTCAAACTCAGTTTTCATTTTTACCATTTTCTCATTAATTTCTTCCTTTTTTTGAGTTTGGAACCTCTTTTGTACCAACAATCATCTGTAAGATGATTGAACAAACCACATACTTCACATGGTTTCTTCTTCATCTTAGGTTGATCATCAACTAAAGATGGTGAACAGAAGACTTGTCTTCAATGCTTTGGAAGCATTGGTTGCTTTCTTGACAGCATCTTTAGTAGTCTTCAAACTCTTTCTACTGCCAGTTTTCTTCTCTTCAGTACTGACAGCAGTTGAAGTTTGAACTTCAGGAGTTGAATCCTGCTCTCCAGTCCTTTCAGGACCTTCAGGATTGACTCCTGAGTTGATCAACTTATTGATCATGTGAATGTCAGCATTTGGACCATCAACATCAGCTGATAGGTTCAAAGAGGACTTGATACTGACTGCTACTTCTGATTGTGCTGTATCAGAAGGTAGATCACATGACTTGATGGATTGGTTATCACTCTCACCATCAGATTCTACCTCTGCTCTTGGGGTAAAATCTGTAGGTGGAGCAGTGTGATTGTAACCAATTCCAAACTTCACATTTGAAGCAGATTGCTTACTAAGAAGCATTTCAAAACCTTTGCATGATTGTACCCATCTATCACACTCGACCTGGGTAACTGCAAGGGTTTCTTTGAGATCTTTGTACTTCTCTAAAAGTACATCTTCTCTAGCCTTATCATCAATTATTTTGCAATTCAGTTTATAAACTCATCATTTTTATCTTTGAGCACAAACTCAAACTCAGCTTTGTTTTTGGAAATTACTTGTTCTAGCTCAATGTTCTTATTAATTAAAGCTACATTTGCTTCTCTAATGGAAGCAAATGCTGCTATGCATTGTTCAGAACATAATTTGGCTTTTGCCTCAGAGGATACCTGTGATACCTGTGGTGTAGAGGCATTGGAGGATGAAGTATCAGCAGACTCCAAAGCCATAAGAGCTAGATTCCCAAAGGGACTGTCACCACCATGTTGACCAGCACCTGAGAACAGTTGATCATGACCAGACAAGTCATCTGGTAAACTGCTCCAGTCAACAACTCCTGGGGTGAAGAAGCTGTGTTGTTGAGATGAAGGTTGTTGATGAGATAGGGAAGGCTGAGGTTCTGGTAATGCATGAGGTTGTGGTGTCATAGGAACTTGAACTTGACTTGACTGTGGCATGTAATAACAAGGGTACTGATAAGGCATTTGACCCTGAGGAACAAAATATGCCGGAGATTGTTGTTGAGGATGATGACTAGATGTGACAGGATGTTGCCCTCTGTTTGTTGACTGTTGCCAGGAAAAGTCACAAAGGGTGCAGTAGAGTTTGATCCAGTTGATCTACACTCTCTTGCAAAGTGTCCAAGCCGTTGGCATTTGTGACACCTCAACTTGCTCTTGTCAAAACCAACTTTGGTTTTGCCAGAGAGTCCTGGGAATTTTCTTCCAGTTCTTTTGTAGAACTTCTGAGATCTGATATTTATCAAGGCCATTTGGCTCAAAATATCCATCTCTTCTAAGTCATCATCAGCAATCCCCTTGAGATCATCCATAATGAAACATAATTGTCATTATTACCTCCAGTAAACTGACCATCAACACTTACAAATGCAGAATTAGAAGTGCTCGAAGAGAAATTAATATGCTCATCATACTGGCATTCAGATGCAGCATATTCTGACTCATGACCCACCAAGGCAGTGTTGCCTTGTATAAAGTCTTCAGTGAGCTTTCCAGATGAAGACAGCTTCTCTTCTGTTCTATCTCTCTCTCAAAAGTGAGCAATTTCCCATGGAGTTGGGTGAGAGATAGTTTGTCCAAACTTGCACTGGAGCGTAGGACAATAGTATATGTGTCCCATCTCTCAGGCAGTGATCTGAGAAATCTGTTATTCATCTGAATATTGGTGTATTCAAGTTTGACCATTTTTAGTTCAGAGATCAAACAAGAAAACCGTCATATTGTTGAGTCAGTGTCTCACCCTTTCTATGAGAGAATGTCTCATATTGTTGGGCAAGAATTCTCTATTATTTGCCAAGACCTCATCTGTTCCTCCAAATTGTTCTTTCAAAGCAATCCAGAGGTCATGGGCAGTTTCATGATGCATTAGCCCAGAATAGATTTCATTGGGCAAAGCCATGGCCAGAATTCCATGGGCTTTTGCATCAATCTCAAGCAACTTTTTATCCTCATCTGAGTATTGCTCCCTCCTCTTCGGAACCATTTGATTGGTTTCCGGGTTATTCACCATAGGCTTGTGTGGACCATGTACCACAGATGTCCAACACCCTGCGCTGTTAACAGACAGGTGATGGAGCATACGTCTTTGCCATATGTTATACTCATTCCTAACCAGCATAGGAGGCTTGGTTGAGGAACCAGTATTGTGAGGATCATTGGAGGGAGTGGTCATTTTCAGTTCAAAAAACATTAGTTCAAGTTTAAAAAGAAGTTTTAGACAAACCACAACAAACTCAATGAGAACCAAGAAAAGATCTCAGGATGAATGAGCAGAAATACAGAAAAATTCAATCTCTATAACCGTTTCTTGCAAAAACAAAAGCTAATTCAATCAAATTGGATCTTGAATAGCAGTTTCAATGATCAATTATTAGATCGATCAATGATTAACCTGCTCTGATACCATTTGACAGGATCAGTGATCACAAGTTTGACGTATCAGAATATAAAGCAGCGGAATACAAACACGAATTAGACAAATTGTAGCAAGCAATCGATACTTGTAAGCGTTAAGATCGCATACGGTATAGGGAGAGAATATGAATTTCTGATTTCTAGGAATGTTTATAGATGTAGAATATTTCTAATCGAATCAATCAATCATTCCATTCAATTGCTCATATCACTCAATCATTACAATAGGTTGTCACTCCTTATATAGAGTGCAACAGTCACTGCTGTTATCACGGAAAGTGACAACTGGCAGATCCAATACAGAAATAACTAATTCTTAACAAACTACTGAAATGTTCACAACTACTGAGAACATATCAGCAAGTTAAGTACAAAATATAAAACTACTGAAACTACAACGACTGAAGAACAAGCTCTTCAGTCGTTTTACAAATACTACTGAAACAAAGAAAATAAAACTACTGATATCACAACTACTGAAGAAGTACTCTTCAGCAGTTGTGACAAACTACTGAGGCTTCAGTACTTGATCTTCAGACTTTGACCTTCAGGCGTTTCATCAGCTGATGACTTCAGTAGATATCATCAGCTGATGTCTTCAGTCTTTGTCTTCAGGCTTTGTACATCAGTTGTTGATCTTCAGCACTTGTGAACTCTTCAGCTGTTGTTCTTCAGTACTTTGGTCTTTCAGCTCAGCACTTGTGTTCTTCAGCTGTTGTACTTCAGCACTTTGGTTCTTCAGCAGTTAAGGTCTTCAGCACTTGATCTTCAGCTGTTGAAGTCTTCAGCACTTGTCAAACTACTGATGAGGCTTTCAGCAGTTGTGTGATACCGTGTGGGACTTAGAGGTTTTCTGATCTTGGCTCATTGGTTCTTTTGGTCCAACATTTATATTTATCAGTAGTTTTGTAAAACGACTGAAGAGCTTTTTCTTCAGTCGTTGTAGTTTCAGTAGTTTTATCAGTAGTTTCTTATTTTGTACTTAACACTCTGATATGTTCTCAGTAGTTGTGAACATTTCGTAGTTAGTGTTTGTAAGAGTTAGTTATTTTGTAATAGATCTACAGTTGTCACTTACCGTGAACAGCAGCGATTGCACTCTATATAAGGAGTGTCAACCTAATATAAAAAAAATGAATGATTTGATCAGAAATATTCGATATATTGAAACATTCCTTGTTACAGAAATATATTCTCTCGTTATAACCGTATTTGTTCTTAATGCATACAAGTATCAAACTCTTGGTACAATTGTTTAATTCTTGTTCTTATTCGTTGTGCTACGCCCATTACATCAAACTTGTGATCACTGATCCTGACAGCTTTTTAGTTTGGCAGTGCAATCAGGTGGAAAGTATTTCAAAAGGAATTGCTCAGCCATTTCCACCCATGTGGTGATGGAGCCAGGCGGAAGTAAATCAAGCCACTCGATGGCTTGGCCTCAAAGTGAAAATGGAAAAAGTCTTAGTCGAATGGCGCCGTGTGAACAGTTGTTGATTTTGAAGGTAGCACAAATATGAAGGAATGGTGAGATGTGAGCATTAGGATCTTCATCTTGTAACCCATGGAACTAAACAAAGTTTCTACAAGTTGGATAATACTAGACATAATCTCGAAATTGTTGGCCGCTATTGCTGGTTGGACAACACTACTCATAACCATGTATTGACGGTGTGGCATAGTGTGTCATCTTCATTTCCTCGTCTTGGTTAGCCATGTCTTATCCGGATGGTGTACCTTCTAAAATGTCTTCTTCAATGACTAGTGCTGCTTCTTGTGATCTTTTGCGCAATCTTTGATGCAAAAAAGGCGGAACAAGTTCACAACTAGATGAGTCGGACATACACTAACTTAAAGAAGCATAAATAATAAGGCTTAAAATGAAACATGCAAAAGTAACTAAACTAACTAAGGCAAACTACCTAAGAATAAAATGAAGTTTAAACAAAAATATATAACAAGTTATATACAAGAAAGTCAAAAATTTAGTTTGTCTTTCAAACTGCCATGTGCCCGGCAACGGCGCCAAAAACTTGATGGGGTGTGGATAGTATATATATTTTGATAAATATTTTATGCACAGATTTAGTTTTAAATGGTTATTACAAGTACTAACCACACACACAAAAGTCAACTGTATGTGTCATGTGGTAAATAGTATTGGTAAGAACCGAGTATCAATCTATGGACACACCTAGCCTACTCAACAAACTTCACATTTGACTATCAGATTTGGTTTTTGTTAAAGAAAATGATAAGTTGCATTGGGAAGATTCATTAGGGTTTAAAAACAATGATGAAAATAAAATAAACTAAAATTGAAGCGTTTGGATTTAAAACCAGGGACTAAAAGTTATCATCTTAATTAGACTCCACTTATGTAATCATGATGAATTGGTGGTGTGATTAAAGATATGGATTAATGTAATTATGTTATGTTTACAAAGATGAGTTGGTGCAATTTCTCTTCTATCATGCTACCATAGTGACTAGGATCATGTCAGGTTGAGTTTTACTACTTATATCAAAGCCCAAGTAATGTAGGTAAATCTTTTGTGACCTATTTGACATATGATTTATGAAAACAAAACTTAATATTATAAAGAGACTTGATCAAGTTCCTTCCTATCATACCATTAATTTTAGAAAACCATAACAATTACTGAAGATTTCCCAAACTAATAAAAGGGAACCCGCAAATGATTAGAATGTTAAGTGATATGATTTCTAATAACCATTTCTACTTCACTCTCCATAGATTTATTATGAAGACCGGTTTCGCGAATGAAAGTTAATCATATGGTTTTCAACCTTGTATGACAATCACAATCACAAACCATAAATTTATAACTTCCCGTTCAAATGTAGATGCTACCCATCAATAGTTTTCCCAAGACCACTATAACATTAACATAATATTTATCACACCTTTAGTTCATCACAAATTACATAAGTTTCATCCGATTAGGATGATAGAAAGAGTTTAGCTCATAATGATCTTGAACATAACAACATATATCAAAGAAGATAGATATGTAATCATAAGTGAAATGGAACAATCAAACCGATAATCCACAATGGATGACGTTTAGACCATCCAAAGCTTCTTCCAAGTGTTGTATGCACCTCCCGAGCCTCCAAACAACCTTGAAGTCTTGATTCCCAAGAGAGTACTGCAGAGTAACTCTCCCACCAAAGCTTACCAAAAATGGTGAACTTAGGCTTATATTTATAGGCTTTCTATAGTGTTTAAGCACGGCCCTGTGCCTAACAAGCACGGCCCCGTGCTAGTACAATGCTTACGAAAGTTGGTCGGCTCGTACATGCAAGTTGTGTCAGGCACGACCCAGTGCTAAATGGGGCACGACCCTGTGTTGGAGGTGGGGCACGACCCCGTGCCTTATAGGGCACGACCTCATGTCTATTTTTAGGGAAGAGTACTTTTTGTCCTGTCAGATGTCCAAACATGGGGGTGTATTAATTTAACATGGGGTGTGTTTTTGGCAAAGCATGGGGGCGTGCTTATAGAGGCACGACCCCATGCTTGGACTCTACAGCTCAGATTACTTCAGTTTCTTGCTAAATATGCTTCTTTTGTCCATCTTGCCCTTTTAAACACCTAAAACACAATTTAACATTTTTAAGTGCATTTTCATCATTTTAAGGAAGGTATTAAGAAATAATTGATGTGCTTTTGATAGGATTTTTATGTATAATTTGGAGCACATCACTCAAAATCATTGTAATACACATAATTCCTGAATATGATTTTCTAGTATTTAAAATCTGATTTGGTTTCCAACTTTGGAGGTTGGTATGATGATCCACTGACAAAGCTACTCATTTAAGTCGAAGTATTAGAATTCAACTAAAACAAAGTTTCTTTTGGGTAATGAACTAATTAATGACAAGAACTTAATTATTGAATAACAAGGTAACAAAAGTCATAAATCAGTCAATCCTCTTAATTAGTATAAATATTAAATCAATGATTTTTGTTGATATTTAAGTTTAGTCAATTTGAACAATTGATGAATATCAATAAAAAACGCCGATCTACATTTCAATTAATGTGAATATAGATCAATGTTAACCGAGCAATGTAACAATACTCGCTTAAAGACAAGCATTGTTTTATTGTTTTAAATATTGATCCATACCCAAAACAATTACACTTGTTTGATTGTATTTGATGATTTTGGTGTAATTGATTTGGCGGTTGCTAGGGTTTCTAATTAATTAAACATGTGGATAGATGAGATGATAGGCATTAAGCTGTCATATTGATGTGTAACCTCGGACAGGTCTTTATAGGCTCCGTGTTTTGGTTAAGGAAACAATGAATTTCTCAGAGTTTGTGGTTCACTTGTTGACTTGATGATGCAAGTACAAGTGGTTTCGGTCTTCCACAGGATACTTTGTCTTCTGTAGTAACTTTGTTTTCCATAGGAATTTATCATTCCATAAGAATCTTCACTTGGAATGCAAGTTGTTCATCTGTGGTTCTTTGGCAATAGCACTCCTTTAACTTGATCTGCATTGAAGTGTCTTCCTTAGAGGATCCTCAGATGTATTTCTACAGGACCGGTGAAAGGTATGCAACTACAACACAATAATACAAAGAAGAGAGTTGGTTAAGAACACTCAACTAAGCCAACAGTGAAACTTGTTAACCTTAAGTAAAGACACTAAGAACACTAGTAAATATGAGACAGAACAAGAGAACAAGATACACAAGGAGATGGTTTTCAAAATTGTAGTATATTGCCTTCTCAAGTTCTATTAGAAGTGTTACAAAGCATAAAGGAAAGTTACAAGTACTTGAGATACATCTACTACATAATACAACTGACCATACTTTGAAGGCCAACTGGATACAATTTGTTGATACATATGTACCTAGTTTAGAAGCTTAATGTAAAATGTCAATGATGTCTTAAATATATGTAATTTAATGGGTGTGAATGAAATACAAAGTGTGGTTGATGCTTATAATGTTTAACATTTCATTGTTTATTGTGTGATAACTTATAGTGAACTAAATATATATGTTTGTGACTGTTATAGATAATTCTTAGTCAAAAATGAGTGAGAAACATGTTCAAACTTACTCTTGTGAAGTTCTCATGTGAATGGACCATGCTAATTGACCATACGCATGAATACTTCATGCTAATGGACCAGTCGCACGACTGAACCAGGAGACTGGATCAGCCACCTGATTGAGACATAAGATTGACTCAGTCGCACGATTAGACCTTCAGTCATGCGGATGGATTAATTGCATGATTCAGTCGCACGACTGAACCATGCTATGGTTCAATCGTATGTTTGGAAGACCCTAACCTATATATACCACCTAATTCATGGAAAAACATAACAATTCGAATACCTACACACAAAATCATACCCTAGCCGTCTAGAGACTCAAGAAAACCAGTTCCAAGTTCATAGATCGTAGTTGGTCGTTCTCTAATCATTCTTAACGTTTCATTAATTGTTAGATTGATCTAAACTGTGTTCTCCCTGATTGGATCGCCAATCAAATAGGATTCCGCACTATTTGAGTTGGTAAATGTGCAGAATCAGTTAGTACTTTGTACGTAAACGAACCTCACAAGTGGCATCAGAGCTTTGGCTCTTGATTTTGCGTGTGATTCGATCATTTAGGTGTAAAAATCACGTTTTTCAATTCCAAAACACCATCTTTTTGAGTAAAACTGTGTTTTCGATGTCTCCGGATCTAAAAGTTCATTTTTTTCGGCATATGCCAGATTAGGTTTCATGAAAAATCGTATTATTGTGTCAAAGTACCAAAAACCCTCGAACTTTCAAAACCAGCAGCCTTCAGTCACACGATTGACTCAATTGCATGACTGAACTCACTCGCACTTCCCATACACACGATTGAACTCAGTTACCCATCCACTCATACGACTAAAAAATCTCATTCGCATTATTCATCCGCTTCTGCCCAATCGCACAACTGTTCATCCGAATTTGTCCAATCACACGTTTGGCTCATCCGCCCTTGTTCAATTGCACGATTGATTCATCCGCAATAGTCCATCTACACGATTAACCCAATCGCATCTCTCCATTCGCACCAGTGAAACAGTTTTGTTCTAACTCTCAAACATTAAAGAAAGGAAAGATCAGTATTTTGTGTTTACTATAGGTAGGGACTCGCGTATCTAGAACTTCTTACTTCTGGAAAATGAGATTGGGAATCACAATAAGCCGCCTACGCTTATCACGTTAGACGATTACCCACAATGAAAGCAAAGGTTTGAAATTTATCTAAATGCTGTTGATCCCAATCTATGGGAATCAATCGAGACTGGTTATAGAATGCCGGTTGGTGCTCATGGTGTTAAACTTACTCTAGGCAGCATGAATGATAGGTAGAAGGTGAAGTACAATGCTGAGAAAAAGGTGTATGCTCTGTTGACTCAATCAATACCTAAGGATATATTCCACCAATTTTCTAAGAATATGTTGGACCAAAAGAACCAATGAGCCAAGATCAGAAAACCTCTAAGTCCCACATGGTATCACAACAACTGCTGAAAGCTTCATCAGCAGTTTGACAAGTGCTGAAGACTTCAACAGCTGAAGATCAAGTGCTGAAGACTTCAACAGCTGAAGAACTAAAGTGCTGAAGTACAACAGCTGAAGAACACAAGTACTGAAGCTGAACAGCTGAAGAACACAAGTACTGAAGCTAAACAGCTGAAGAACACAAGTGCTTAAGCTGAAAGACCAAAGTACTGAAGTACAACAGCTGAAGAAGAGTTTGCAAGTGCTGAAGATCAACAACTGATGTACAAAGTCTGAAGACAAAGACTGAAGACATCAGCTGATGATATCTACTGAAGTCATCAGCTGATGAAACATCTTAAGGTCAAATTCTGAAGATCAAGTACTGAAGCGTCAGTAGTTTGTCACAACTGCTGAAGAGTACTTCTTCAGTAGTTGTGATATCAGTAGTTTTATATTTTTAGTTTCAGTAGTTTTATATTTCTCAGTAGTTGTAACAACTGATAACACTTAGCATATTTTGTAAGAAGATGTCAGCTGTTTTGACATCTTCAGTAGTCGTGTTTCAGTTGAAATAAATCTGTTAGATGTCACTATCAAGTGACATCAGCAGACATCACATCTCTTATATAAGAGGTGTCGACCTAATCATAAGTGTGACATTCTGTTACCACGAAAGCGAATATTGAATGAAAATATTTGCAGATATTCTCTCTCTATAACTGTCTTTGTTCTTCATTGAATATCGTTTTGTTCTTGTGAATCGACTAATTCATTGTTTGAATTCCGCTGCAATACTCATCAATCAATCAAACATAGATCACTGATCCTAACAAGTGGTATGAGAGCTGGTTAATCATTGATCGATCTAACAATTGATCATTGAAACTGCTAATTGATATCTGTGTTTGATTGAATTAGCGTATTTGCAAGAACTGGTTATAGATTATTGAATTTCTGCCGCTTTCGTTCATTTATTAGAGATCTTCTGGTTCAATTGGTTGTTGCGTTTTTGTTCTAAATCTGTTTTAGCTTAACCGAATTTGATTGAATCCGAGATGACGACTCCTTCTAATGATCCTCACAATACCGGTTCCTCAACCAAGCCTCCGATGCTGGTTAGGACCGAGTATAACATATGGAAACGAAGAATGCTTCATCACCTGTCTGTTAACAGTTCAGGTTGTTGGACATTCGTGGTACATGGACCACATAAGCCTATGGTGAACAATCCGGAAACCAATCAAATGGTTCCGAAGAAGAAGGAACAATACTCTGATGAAGATCAGAAACTATTTGAGATTGATGCTAAAGCCCATGGAATTCTGGCCATGGTACTGTCTAATGAAATCTATTCAGGGCTTATGCATCATGAAACTGCTCATGATCTCTGGAATGCCCTAAAGGAACAATTCGGTGGCACTGATGAGGTCTTAGCAAACAATAGAGAAATCCTTGCCCAACAATATGAGACATTCTCGCATAGAAAGGGTGAGACACTGACTCAACAGTTTGAGCGCTTTTCCTGCTTGATATCTGAGCTGAAAATGGTGAAACAGGAATACACTAATAGCCAGATGAACAACAGATTCCTCAGATCACTGCCTGAGAGATGGGACACATACACTATTGTCCTACGCTCCAGTACAAATCTAGAAGGCCTATCTCTCACCCAACTTCATGGGAAACTGCTTACATTTGAAAGAGAGATAGAGCAGAAGAAGAGGAAACTGTCCTCATCAGGAAAGCTCACTGATGACTTTGTACAAGGCAACACTGCCTTGGTTGGTCATGAGTCAGAATATGCTGCATCTGAAAGCAATTATGATGAGCATATTGATTTCTCTTCAAATAGTTCTGATCATGCATTTGTTAGTATTGAGAGTCATTCTGGCAGTAATAGTGACAATTATGCTTCATCATGGATGATCTGAAAGGAATAGCTGATGTTGATCTAGAAGAGATGGATTTCTGAGCCAATGGCACTGATTAATATCAGATCTCAGAAATTCTATAGAGAACTGGCAGGAAATTTCCTGGACTCTCTGGCAAAACCAAAGTTGGTTTTGACAAGAGTAAGTTGAGGTGTCACAAATGCCAAAGGCTAGGACACTTTGCAAGAGAGTGTAGATCAACTGGATCTAACTCTTCTGCACCCTTTGTGACTTTTCCTAGTACTAGTCCACAAAACAGAGGGCAAAAACCTGCTGGTTCTGGTCATTATTCACATCCTAGATCTCTGCACACTTTGTTCCCCAGGGTCAAATGTCATATCCTTATCCCTGCTATTATGTGCCTCAACCAAATTCTGTTCAAGCTCCAATTGCACAAAACCACAAGCATTGCCTAAACCACAGCCTTCCCAATCTCATCAACAAACTCAACCTCAACAACACAGCTTCTTCACCCCAGGAGTTGTTGACTGGAGCAGTTTACCAGATGACATGTCTGGTCATGAACAACTGTTCTCAGGTGCTGGTTAACACGGTGGTGATAGTCCATTTGGAAATCTAGCTCTTATGGCTTTGGATTCTGCTGATACTTCATCCTCTAATGCCTCTACACCAAAGGTATCACAGGTATCCTCTGAGGCAAAAGCCAAATTATGTTCTGACACATGTATAGCAGCATTTGCATCTATTAGAGAAGCAAATGTAGCTTTAATCAACAAGAACATTGAGCTAGAACAAATAATTTCCAAAAACAAAGCTAAATTTGAGTCTGTGCTTAATGATAAAAATGATGAGATTTACAAACTGAAATGCCAAATAACTGATGATAAGGCTAGGGAAGAGATACTTCTAGAGAAGTATAAAGATCTCAAAGAAACCCTTGCAGTTACCCAGGTAGAGTGTGATAGATGGGTACAATCATGCAAAGGGTTTGAAATGCTTCTTAGTAAGCAATCTGCTTCCAATGTGAAGTTTGGCATTGGTTACAATCACACTGCTCCACCTACAGATTTTACTCCAAGAGCAGAGAGGTAGAATCTGATGGTGAGAGTGATAACCAATCCATCTCATCATGTGATCTACTTTTGATACAGCACAATCAAGAAGTAGAAGTCAGCATCAAGCCCTCTCTGAACCTATCAGCTGATGTTGATGGTTCAAATGCTGACACTCACATGATCAATGAGTTGATCAACTCAGGAGTTAATTCTGAAAGTCCTGAAAGGCTAGAGAGCAGGAATTTAACACCTGAAGTTCAAACTCCAACTGCTGTCAGTACTGAAGAGAAGAAAACTGTCAGTAGTAGAAAGAGTTTGAAGACTACTAAAGAGGAGCAGTCAAGAAAGCAAACAATGCTTCCAAAGCATTGAAGAGCAAGTCTCCAGTTGCTTCACCCTCTTTAGTGGATGATCAACCTAAGATGAAGAAGAAACCATGTGAAGTATGTGGTTTATTCAATCATCTTACAGATGATTGCTGGTACAAAAGAGGTTCCATACTCAACAAAAAGAAGAAATTAAAGAGAAAATGGTAAAAATGAAAACTGAGTTTGAGACCACATTTGTATCAGCAACATCAAATCCTGTAACCCTTAAGTCCTCAAAGAAATCCAAAAAGGAAGGGGGTAAACAGGTGACAGCTGAGAGTGCTCAGAAGAAGAAGGTGCAACATAGGAACTTATCAAACTCCACTGGCAATGTGTCTGATGAGCTGAAAGCTTTATCACAAAATCAGACACAGCTGGTTATGATGGTTCAACATCTATTGGGTAGAGTTAACAAACTAGATGCTCCTATGTTGAAACCACAGAAAAGGAGATCCAAGCCAAAGGATTCCTCTTCTTCACCATCTTCTTCCTCAGGCTGTTGTTTCTAATAAACCTGTTAGTTTACCATCTGTTGATGAGACCAGGCCCAAAACCAAAAGGGTTTGGGTCTCCAAAACTAACTGATTGTTATTATTGCAGGGTTCTCCAACATGCCAAAGTAGCATCTGGTATGTAGACAGTGGGGGATCTATGCACATGACTGGGAACAGCTCTCTTCTTCATGACTACTCTCAAGGAAAGAAGGGCTTTGTTTCTTTTGGCAATGATGCTAGGGGTTACATCATTGGAAATGGCTTTGTCTCCAATGGAGAAATAAGTTTGATGATGTTAATCATGTGGAAAATCTCAAGTACAATCTCTTGAGTGTCAGTCAAATGTGTGATTAAGGCCATGTTGCTCTTTTCACCAGTCAGAACTATAGGATTCTATCATCCAAAGTTCTATTTGATTGATAAGGTGTTGGATGATCACACTCTCCTGAGAGCCAACAGGACAGGAAGAGTGTATGCCTTAGATCTTTCCAGAAAATAGATCTCAAAGGCAATCCTTGCCTATTTTCCAAAGCCTCTTCTCAAGAATCTAAACTGTGGCACAGAAGGCTGAGTCATGTTAATTTCAAAACATGAATCAGCTTATCCACAATAGTTTAGTCAGAGGCTTACCAATAAAGGAGTTCCACTGTGATGAAACCTGCTCTGCTTGTTTAAAAGGAAAACAACACAAAGTCTCATTCCCTCCTATTGAAGAACCTAAGTCCACTGCCTGCTTGCAATTACTGCATATGGATCTATTTGGTCCTGTGAGAGTGATGAGCATGGCAAAGAAGAAATACTGTCTGGTAATTGTGGATGATTACTCCAGATTTGTATGGACTTTCTTTCTACATTCAAAGGATGAGGTTGCTCAGAAGGTTATTAACTTTGTGTTGTATATGAGAGCAGTATTCCCTTCCAGTCAAGTGTATCAGGAGTGATAATGGGACTGAATTCAGGAATCATACACTTGATGAATTCTATCTCTCAAAGGGAATCAAAAGGTAGTTTAGCATCCCAAGGACTCCAGAACAAAATGGAGTAGTAGTGGGAGAGAAAGAACAGGACCCTCATTGAAGCTGCAAGGTCCATGCTGGCTGAATCTGTTTGCCACTGACCTTTTGGGCTGAAGCTGTCAACACAGCTTGCTATGTGCAGAATAGAGTTTTAGTAAATCAGAGGTTGATGAAGACTCCATATGAAGTTCTCCATCATTTGGCTCCTCTGATTTCATTTTTCAAAGCATTTGGATGTCCCTGTTTTATTCTCATCACAAAGGATCAACTCCATAAATTTGATCCTAAGGTGGATGCTGGGTATTTTGTTGGTTATTCATCTACTTGCAAGGCATACAGAGTCTTCAACTGCAGAACAAGATAGTTGAAGAGACTTGCATGTGAAGTTTAATGAATCTCCTTTGGACAAGATTCCACAAAACCCTGTGGAGTTGTTTGATTTGGACATACTGCAATATGTTCCTTATCAACCTCCAGCTGTTGCAGATCCTGTGCTCAATCATCTTCTGCAGCATGTCTTCCACCTGGTGGTATGATGATGATGATGATAATATCAATACTCACCTATTCAAGTTTAGTGACCAACTGCCTGTGTCTGCTAAACTTGATGTTCCTGTAGCTTCAGCAGTTCCATCCACAACAAATGCTGATGAGATCTCTGTTTCCTCTGCATCTTTTGAGTTACCATCAAATTCTTGGTTTCAAGAGTCTACATCAACATCTGCTGCTGCTGAAGGTTCTACAAACACTTGCACAGATCTCATTGTTTATCAAGAACTGAAGAATCACCCCATGACTCAGATTATTGGTGATATCAATGCTGGTGTTTCAACCAGAAGTCAATTGTCTAACTTCTGCTTCTATGCTCTCTTCATCAGTCAGCTAGATCCAAAGAACTATCATGTTGCTTTGAGAGACAATGGATGGGTTGAAGCTATGCAGCTTGAGCTACTTCAGTTCAAGAAACAGCAAGTGTGGGAACTTGTTCCTCTTTCCCCAGGTAAGTGTGCAATAGGCACTAAATGGGTGTTTAGGATAAAACCGATGAAAATGGGCTTATTGTTAAGAACAAGGCTAGACTGATTGTACAGGGGTTTTCACAAGAAGAAGGTATTGACTATGATGAAACCTTTGCCCCTGTAGCCAAACTAGAGGCAATCAGATTGTTCTTAGCCTATGCTGCATTCCACAATCTTAAAGTTTTTCAAATGGATGTTAAAAGTGCATTTTATATGGTAAAATAAAGGAAGAAGTTTATGTGTGTCAACCACAGCTTTGAGGATAATAAATAACCTGAATGGGTGTATACAAACTTGATAAGGCTCTTTATGGGTTGAAACAAGCTCCTAGAGCCTGGTATGAGACACTCTCTACTTTTCTTCTTAAGAATAATTTCACTAGAGGCTCCATTGATAAAACTTTGTTTATTAAGAAGGTGGATCAGCATAAGCTACTTGTTCAGATTTATGTTGATGATATTATTTTTGCATCTTCTGATCCTCAGTTGTGTGATGATTTTACAACCTTAATGAAAAAGAGGTTTGAAATAAGTGCAATGGGAGAATTACAGTTCTTTCTAGGCTTGCAAATCAAACAACAGGCTGATGGAACTTTTATTCATCAGTCAAAATATACAAAAGATCTTTTGAATAAGTTTGATTTACAAAACTGTAAACCCTGTTCTACTCCCATGTGCAACACCACACAACTGGATGCTGATCAGAAAGGTAAAGCTATTGATGAAACGCTTTACAGATGTATGATTGGGTCCTTGATGTAACTAACAGCTTCTAGACCAGATATTATGTTTGCTACATGTGTTTGTGCTAGATTTCAGGCTGCTCCTAAAGAGTCTCATTTGATTGCAGTCAAGAGAATCTTTAGATATTTGCAAGGTACACAATCTCTGGGTTTATGGTATTCCACTGGACACTCTTGCAAGTTAGTAGTTGCTTTTTCAGATAGTGACTATGCAGGGTGCAAGTTAACTAGAAAGTCAACTTCTGGTGGTTGTCAATTCCTAGGCAACTGTTTGATTTCTTGGCAGAGTAAGAAACAAACATCTGTTGCTACATCAACTGCTGAGGCCGAGTACATTGCTGCTGCAAGTTGCACCTCTCAGGTACTCTGGCTTCAGAACCAACTTCTGGATTATGGCATTACAGAGACTAAGACTCCATTGTTAATGGATAGTGCTTCAGCTCGTGTATTGTCAAAAATCCAGTCCAGCACTCTAGGACCAAACATATAGAGATCAGACATCATTTTATTCGGGATTGTTTTGAAAAAGGTCTGATTGATCTAAGTTTGTGCCTAGTGCTGATGAGCTTGCAGATATTTTTACTAAGCCTTTGGATAGTTCTACTTTCCAAAACCTTGTGTTAAGGCTTGGTATGCTGCAGCTAGAATAAGTGACAACTACTGATGATTTCAGTAGTAATTACTGGTGATCATTGGTACCCATGTCACATATAAGTACTGATGAGTTCTTTTCCCTTCAGTAGTTTTATAACTACTGATGGCTAAATGCCTCACAAGTACTGAAGTACTTTATCTGTTCCAAACTACTGATGTAGTTAAAACTACTGATGTAGTTACAACTACTGAAATCAGTATAAACAGATAAGTACTGATGTCCTATGAAACACCTGAAAATCAGATGCAAAATCTGATAAGTGTTGAGGACAGCATGAAACAGCTGAAAGGCTATGAATTGACGACAACTACTGAAGAGAACTTTCTCTTCAGTTGTTTCAACAACTGCTGTTTCGTTCTAAACAACTGAAGCAAAACCATGTCTTCAGTAGTTTTATAACTACTGATGACTAATACCAAGTCTTCAGTGTTTACAACAACTGATGACAAAACCACTGTCTTCAGTAGTTTCACAACTACTGATGACAAACACCAAGTCCTCAGTTGTTTCAATCATCTGAAGTCAAAACCACGGTCTTCAGTAGTTTTCTAACTTCTAATGCCAAACACCACGACTTCAGCTGTTTCAACGTCTGAAAGGATAATACCATGTCAACAGTCGTTTAAAACTACTGATGACTAACACCACATCCTTCAGTCGTTTTCTTACCCGTACCCTATAAATATCCCTGACCTAATCCTTCAAAGCTTCATCTTCTTCAAACCTAACGTTCCTCTCCAAAACTTCTCTCTTCTCAATGGCGTCCATGCAAATTAAACCGCGACACAACTGTGTTGCCTACCTTACTAAATCGCCTGTCTGGGCTAAGTTCGATACTGCTAGGATCTTATGGTTCAGTCCCAATACAAAACGGCATTTCTTTTGAATCCCATTCTACATGCCGAATCCCTCCAACAGTTTTGGATGAACGTTACTATTACCACTGGGGAGAACAACACACCATCTCTCCAGTCGGTCGTCAACAACAAAGAAGTGGTCATCACTCCTGCAATAATCCGCCAAATTCTCATCTGGATGATGCTATTTCTCCTGCTGGATATCTCAAGGGCACCACAGATCTATCCTTGCCCAACATGGATATCAAGGCAATCTAGTGCCTCCACTATCATGAAGAACACTTCCATGACGCCGAACGCCTAATTTTTCACATGGTGAATGTATGTTTGGCTCCTAAGACTTCGTCTTGGGATCAAATGTCAACAAAGTGGCAGCAGGTAATGTATTCTATTCTTGGTCAACAACCGTTAAACTTTTCAGAAATAATATTTTCGGAGCTCAAGGATATGGCTCAAAAACTAACTGCTAACCGTTGGATACTATATCCACGGTTCATAATGGCCATCATTACAAACCAGCTTAATGCTGAGGGACTTGTTGGCTTGGGAGTCCCTGCTACGGCTGTTCTGCCAGAAGTATACTCCCGGCACAACTCTGACCAGACACTCAAATTGGCTGCCAAGCTGCGCAAACCCACGCAGCTGGAACCCACAGCCACCACCTCCACATCAAAAGTCCCCACCAAACCCACCCAAAAGAAACCCAAAATGGCTACTCAGGGAATTGAGTCCCCTGAGGATGCCCCTGCAACACAAACGCAGGAGATATCCACTGGTCCAAACCCCCTAGTGGATATAAGGACTCTTCCAGCCATAGCCGCTCAGGATTCCTCTCAACAGGAGCCTGCAGCAACCACACAAGGGGTACCTACACATCTGGGATCTTCCTCACTTGAGGGGATTGCCATTGAAGAGCACCAACCTCCCCAGGTGCACACTGCTTCTATCCCTTCACCCCATACAACCGCCCCTCACAGCCCAACTTTAATAGTTGCACAAGTGCTGACTCAACTGCACTCCTCACCCCCTCCCCAGAAACCACTTACTACTGGGAACACCTCTACAATTGAGGGGGAGGAACACAGTGCAATTGAGAACCCACAGCACCCGGTTTACCACTTCTATCTCCTGGTGTAGATAAGGAGATTAGAATATCTAGTGAGGCTGCCACCTCTTCTGAATCAGCACATGATCAGAATGAGGATGGTAACATTGCTAAGACCTCACTAGAGCCAACAGCTGATGATGGACATTGTCCTGAGGCTGGAAGTCCCCAGTACCAAGCAAAAGGGGCACATGCAACAACTGGTCTACACCCAGTGCATGTAAATCCTGCTCACAAGCAGGAGGTCAGATGATTCAGCTTCGGCTGATGATGACCTGGGCTTTTTCTACGATGTTCTTGCCCAGAACACAATCCTTGAAGAGAAAGTCAGTAGGCTGCAAAACCTACTTGACCAACTCTCACAAGGAGAAAGACCATCTGCCTCCACCAACCCACAGATGGCACCTTCAGTTGAAGGTTCCCCAAACACTGAGCCACTCCAAACTCAACCACCTGCCTTGCTTCAGGCCCTATTTCTCAGGAACAGAACCTTCTGAGCAAATAGGTGTGTACTTCAAAATTCCCTCCCTCTCATCACACCCATAATCACTGATATTGTGACTAAAGCCATTGATGAGAGGCTTTTCTCAACTTTACAACCCTTGATTGATGCTGCTGTGCAAAAGACACTTTCTGCGGTACAAACCCCTTCCACCAATGCATCCAAAAAGGGGGAGAGTACTGCAGTGAAAGAAAAGAAGAGGAAAAGAACAGAGGAAGAGAAGGAGAGAAGCAAGCGCAAGAGGAGGAGAAAGAAAAGCAACCACTGCTCACTTACAAGCGAAAGAAAAGTGCTGAGGATCAACCTACTGCTGAAGACAAATCCTTGGAAGAGCTGGTAAAAGATGCTGATACTACACACAACCGATCCATGGATAAAATAATTGAACAACTCTTCAGGCAAGGGTTTGATACAGCCACATTGGATAGTGAGATCAGAAGGTTGGAAGTGCAAGAGATTCAAACCCGATGGGCTGGGTATAATGCTCTTGAAAAGGAGAGATTGGAGATCATGATCCGCTTCATTGCAAAATACTTAGGAAGATCTTTAATGGAGATTCGCGCGTGGACCAGGGACAGTATTTTGGCTATAGCCACCAGAATCTGTCTATCTGAGCAATTCCACAAGGGGATTATTGTTGAAGCCCTTGATGAGGTTGGGGCTGGTAAAAGGTTAGAAATGGCAAAACTTACAAAGGCGAAACTTACTACAAAGATGCTGGATCAACCTTCCCTTCCACCCACTCAAACACTGCCTACCCCTCAAATCTCCAAACCAATCTCTAAGCCAAAATCCAAACATCCTCATTCTTCAAAACCAATTCCTTACCAACCCAACCATCATCCAGTGATGCACTAGAAGGAGGAGAGGGTGCTGAGGATGAAGAAGAAGAAGAAGAAGAAGAGGATGAAGATGATAGTCTGCCACACTCTGCTGTTCTAAAGCTACAAAACCCAGAAGTCAACCATGATCACACCTGACTCTCAAAGGGAAATGGTTAGAGTCAAGATAGAAGATGAAGAACAGCAGAAACAGCACGATGAGCAACTACTGAAGATGGTTGACAGGAATTTCCTCAGTCATCATCTATACAAGCCATGAAAGGGCATGCTCAGAGGCTGTACATCTCAGGCACACATTTCAGTATCAGAAGGAGAGAGTGAGAGTATGGCCAGACCCCAGGGTGAGTTCTAGAATCCATAAAAGAACTATTCCACACAGATACAATGGCCAGGTTAGAAAAACAATAGATTCTACCATCATGTTGGCCATTGTAGTCTCACCTTGGGAAATAATTAATGAATTCAAGAAAGCTCATCAAGCAAAGATGACCCCTCAAGCCTTACTAGAAAACAAGATGATTAAAGGGGTGTTATATAAAAAGCTTGAAGACATCAAGAAGAATGAGCTCCAGTTACTCCTTGAAGGCACCCATCCTGATGAATTTGTCTATAGGGAGGTAACTACAGTGCAGCTGAAAAATGGCAGGACCATGAAGTACTTATCTGAGTACTATGGTCCAGAGTTCTTCTTCGAAGGAGGAGTAGAAGAACTCTCCAAGGAGGAACAAGTTGTTCTCATTGAGGCCTATGTTCGAGAGTCATACAGACTCATTATGGGGAAGTAAATATCATGAATGGGATAACAACTCTGTGTCCAGTTCCCCAAAACAGAGTTCCCATTCATACCTTGCCAAACAAATATCTGAGATTTCTTCCCAGGCCGGAGCTTACATGGGTCATCTTCTCTACTGATCAAGAAGGAAAAGACCAATCTTTTGCCAACAATAAGTGGGATAATAAATAATTTAGAGGTTTTGGCTGCATTGGTTCAGGGGGAGTTTGTTGGACCAAAAGAACCAATGAGCCAAGATCAGAAAACCTCTAAGTCCCACATGGTATCACAACAACTGCTGAAAGCTTCATCAGCAGTTTGACAAGTGCTGAAGACTTCAACAGCTGAAGATCAAGTGCTGAAGACTTCAACAGCTGAAGAACTAAAGTGCTGAAGTACAACAGCTGAAGAACACAAGTACTGAAGCTGAACAGCTGAAGAACACAAGTACTGAAGCTGAACAGCTGAAGAACACAAGTGCTGAAGCTGAAAGACCAAAGTACTGAAGTACAACAGCTGAAGAGTTTACAAGTGCTGAAGATCAACAACTGATGTACAAAGTCTGAAGACAAAGACTGAAGACATCAGCTGATGATATCTACTGAAGTCATCAGCTGATGAAACATCTGAAGGTCAAAGTCTAAAGATCAAGTACTGAAGCGTCAGTAGTTTGTCACAACTGCTGAAGAGTACTTCTTCAGTAGTTGTGATATAAGTAGTTTTATATTTTTAGTTTCAGTAGTTTTATATTTCTCAGTAGTTGTAACAACTGATAACACTTAGCATATTTTGTAAGAAGATGTCAGCTGTTTTGACATCTTCAGTAGTGTGTTTCAGTTGAAATAAATCTGTTAGATGTCACTATCAAGTGACATCAGCAGACGTCACATCTCTTATATAAGAGGTGTCGACCTAATCATAAGTGTGACATTCTGTTACCACGAAAGTGAATATTGAATGAAATATATTTGCAGATATTCTCTCTCTCTATAACCGTCTTTGTTCTTCATTGAATATCGTTTTGTTCTTGTGAATCGACTAATTCATTGTTTGAATTCCGCTGCAATACTCATCAATCAATCAAACATAGATCACTGATCCTAACTGAATAAATAGGAAAATAAATTATGGAGACTCTAGAAAAAAAATATGATGGGAATGCATCGTTGAAAGCTCTAAAGGCAAAGGCTTCGGAGAAAGAGTTTGATAGCTTCTCAACGATGGGTAAGGAGAGCTTGGATGATTTCATAGACTGATTCTACTCTTTAATGAGTGAACTGCACACTCATGGGGTTACAACGTCAATGGAAGATAAAGTATCAAGCTTTGCCGATGGTCTGCCAGACAAGTGGGACTCGTTTGTGTCAAATTTGAGACAGAAAATTTTTTTGGCAAAATTAGACATAAATGACTTCATCCTGAAACTGAGTGAGGAGGAACTAAGGATAAAGTACAGGTCTAAGAAAGGATCTTACAATCAGAACCCGTCTCTATAACTCAACTTCCACCTCAAAAAGCTCAGGAGCACCACTTCAAAAGACATTCGTATCGAGTTCAGCCGCTCCTTCCCAAACCACTAATTCAGGATCTGACACGTGAGGGTCATCTTGCACCGAATTTCTAGCACCTGAAGTAAATGCTATGAATTTGAAGACCGAGAATCTTGGTAATATTACTATAGAGGTGGAAAAGGAACATATGGATCTCCTGGCAGTGGTAGTTCACTCCTATGATAGTCTAGTTGCGGGGAAGATTGGAAACTACCATCTCGTCGATGAAGACTACGAGCAGGTAGATGAAACTGAACTCAAAAGTACGGATATCATGTGGGCATTGGCTAGTGTTGTCCGGAGGGCGAAGAAGTTTGTGAAAAAGACTCGAGAGAACTTAATAGCCACAAAAGACACTACCTTTGGTTTCGATAAAACTAAAGTTACATGTTTTAACTCTGGAGAAAAGGGGCATTTTAAACATGAATGTGTTAAGCCCAAGAAAACAGGTAATGGTAATCCATTCCTCACCCTCAATCGTTAAGACAAACCCACCAATGGTGCTACATCGTCAAGCAAGGATCCTAAGGCTTTAACTACAGAAGACGACGAAGGACAAGATTGGACTTTTCATTTTGTATCTCCGGGAGAATCCAAAATTGCTTGTTTTGAGGGTTTGGATGATGACTCTACAAGCGAAGGTGAAATAGCAGTGGAACTAGTGATGTCTAATAATAAAGAAACTGCAAATGTGGTCAATCACCTGAAATAAGAACGTCTGAGAACAACATGTTTAGAATCACCAGCACCTGAACAATCAAACTCTACTTTAATGGTTGATTCAACCGAATCTTCTCAGGTAAGTAACAAAGACCAACTTTTTGATAGTCATGCTTGTAATAAATGTAATAAATTTAGAGAAAGTGTAGATTCAAAATTTACTAGGTTTTTAGATCACAATGATAGCCTAGTAAATGACTTACAACTGTGCACTGAAGCTAACCGGATTTTAAAACAAAATTAGCACAGTTATAAAGAGAAAATAGAATTGTTAAATAAACAACTAAGGAAAAACGAAATTGTTTCTTTTAACCAAGCAAATGACATAAAGTTCTATTTAAACTCCCTAGAAGAAACTAAGAAAGAAAAAGCAGTTTTGGAAGTCGAAGTAAATTCATTAGAACAAAAACTGCACAGGTGGACCAGTTCTTCTCACATAGTCCAACACTTAGTGAAAGAACGTAACAACAGGGAGGTTTGGGTTGCAAAGTGGTTCCACCACCACATGAAACCTTGTTGAATGCTAAATGTAGATCGATTAATAACAATCCAATCAAGGATCATGTGGTGTCCACTCCTCTAGTTAGTGATCCAGATTTCATGAGTAAATTGGTGGAATCTGTCGCTAAACAGAAGGAGGCCACTTTAAAATCTAAAGGTAAGATGCCTCTTTTTAATTTGGATGAACAATTTGAAAAGGTTAAGGGCAATCAGGTTCTAACATGTCTTATTCTAAACCCAAAAGACCAAACAAATAACCAACCATGTGCACCATGTCTTAGTCCAAATCACAGAAGAGTAAAGATGTTAAAATTGTTCAAAAATGAATTTTGTTAAAGAAGCTAAGACATCTAAACAAGAAGTGCCAAAAGCCAAACAGACTAAAGTCACACCTGTGTCACACACTTCCCCATAGAAACCGTTCCACCGACATGTTGAAAGTAGATCATGCTACAATTGTGAAATGTATGGACACATTGCTTCTAAGTGTCCTTAACATCAGACACCAAGAAAGAAATTTGGACTTCATGATCCTAAACCAAATTCTTCTAAAAGGAGTTCTATCACTCCACCAAAAACAATTAGTGAACATAATGTTCAAACCGTAAACCAGTCGTCTGTTTATCACAAACAAGCCTTACACGAAACTGGCCTATGGAAGAAAAATCAAGTATAGTGTCTGATAATGAGAACAAGAAGAAGAATGATCTGCCCTCACCCTCGAGTAGACAATGGGTAGAGTTTATGAAATGTGATTCCTCCGAGTCACCCAAGCCAGTTAAGGCTTGGGTTCCTAACCTGAAGTAATCATTTCCTTTGAATGTGCAGGGTGTCCGCTATAGTGCCTTTACAAATACCTAGATTGTTGATAGCGGGGCATCAAGGCACATGACTGAGAACCTGTCTCTCTTGTCAAATGTCAAACAAATTAAAGGATGACACATTTCTTTTGCTGGAAATAAAGGATTTATATCACTGCACAAAGGAAAGTGGGACACCAAAAAGTGAAGTTTGATAAGGTAAACTATGTTCAACAACTTCAAAATCACTTACTTTTTGTCTCCCAGATTTGTGACAAAGAGTTCAAGGTTGTATTTAACAACAAGAAGTGCTATGTTCTGAAAAAGGACTATGTCATACCACATGACCAAGTTTTAATGTCAGCTTCAAGATATAACGATTTATATGTCTTGGACCTATCAAAGGCCTCCACAACCGATCGTAATGTACAATGCTTCTTATCAAAGGCAACAGAGAAAGTCTGGCATAGGAGAATGGGACACATTAATCCACGAAAGATGAATCACTTGATCCAGAATGATCTAGTGCGTGGAGTAAATGTTAAGAACTTCCATTACTGGATATTTCTGTCGCATGTAAGAAAGGGAAACAGACGAAGAAGTCTCATAAGCAAAGAAAGTTCACTCAATTGGCCTGCCTCTTGAGCTCCTTCACATGGACCTATTTGGCCTAGTTAGTACAAAAAGCATTGCCGGCAATTTGTACTGCTATGTAGTTACAGATGATTACTCAAGATTTTATTGGGTAATGTTTTTGAAATCCAAATCAGAGACATTAGAATCATTCAAAGAGCTGGTAACTAGATTGGAGTCACTCTACAAGCTTAAGGTAAGGCAAGTTCGCTCAGACAATGATACCAAGTTCAAGAACTAGTGGATGGAGGCATTCTGCAGAGAAAAAGGAATTGTGCACTGGTTCACATCTGCCTACACTCCTCAAATGAACAGGGTTGCTGAGAGAAAGAATCGAAGCTTGACAGAGACAGCCCGGATTATGCTAGCAGACTTGAAACTGCCTATCAAATTTTGGAACGAGGCAGTAGCTAATGCATGTTATACCCTCAATCGAGTTTTAGTGGTATAACATCACGGTAAAACGTGCTATGAGTTGATCCAATAACGTAAACCAATTCTGGAGTATCTCGAGCCATTTGGCACACCATGTACGCTGCTGAAGAAAACTCAGTCAGGGAAGTTCAGCGAGAAGGCCGAAGAAGGAATTTTCTTAGGATACAACATACCGAATAAGATAGTTTACAACAACTCAACAGGTCAAGTAGAAGTGTGGTGCAACGTTGATGTACAGACATATACCACCCCCTTTGCCGGAAAAGGACCCTCATTCTTTTTCGACTATGATGGATTCTTTAAGTCCTTCAACATCCCGCTCTCCCCTCCTGAGGATGAGTTATCGACCAAACTGATGTACAAGGTGTTAAATACACCATCACTGGACACGATGACATCAGAGTCACAAGGTGAGTCTTCTAGTTCCTTAGGGGAGCACTTGAGGTAAGTGACTCCTTCTCGGATGACGAAGACGTGGCAAATGATCAGGTGGATCAGGAGGAATAGGCTCCTACTACTGAAAGTACATAAGCCTCTGTTGTTGATGCTTCTGACACTTAGAACCTCACACTCCCACTGCCTCAGATAATGAACCTACTGTTCACAATCTAGATAATGAGGTAGTTGTACCCACCACTCCTAGACCACGACTAAACATGTATCATCCTTTAGAAAACGTCCTTAGAGATGTTCGATCAGGAGTATAGACAAGAAATCAGCTATACTCAGCTGATTATGCCTCAATGACGGAAAAATGATATCTCACGATGGTGCATATTGATGTTTTGTGTCTCAATTTGAGCAAAAAAATGTTAGTGAAGTCCTAAATGACGAGGCATGGGTGAGTGCCATGCAAGAAGAACTTCTTCAATTCAAGAAGTTAGAATTATGGACACTAGTGGACAGACCTAAAGGTGCTAAGGTCATTGGCACAAATGGGTCTTGAAATGCAAGAAAGATGACCAAGGATTCAAAATAAGAAACAAGGCTTGACTTGTAGTTCTAGGATTTTGACTAGTCGAGGGTAATAATTACAATGAATTCATCGCACCTGTGGCAAGAATGGAAGCAATCTGTATCTTCCTAGCCTATGCATCTTACATGAAGATTAAAGTTTATCAATTGAATGTAAAGAGTGCATTTCTTCATGGTAAAATCTAGGAGACAATGTATGTCAGTCAACCCGAAGGATTTAAGGATCCATAACATTGGGACAGAGTTTAAAAGCTGGATAAGGCTCTCTACGGACTCCACCAAGTCCCTAGAGCATGGTATGAAAAACTCTCAACTCATCTTATGAAACACGGCTTTCGCAGAGGAGTAATTGATAGTACACTGTTCATCAAAGAAAAGGATGGTGACTTATGCCACTTCAAATCTATGTTGATGACATAATCTTCGGTTCCAAAAATGAAGCATTAGGCAAAGAATTTGAAGCAGTAATGAAAGCTGAATTTGAAATGAGTGCCATGGGAGAAATGAAGTTGTTTCTCGGGTTACAGGTGGATCAAACACCAAAGGTGATATTTCTACATCAGACCAAGTATGTAGGCGATATTCTCAGTCGGTTCGATATGGAGAATGCTTCGGCAGCTGGGACTCCACTAGCTACAAACCACGATGTGGCACCTGACAAAAATGGTGATTTGGTAGATGCCACCATGTACCGAGGAATGATTGGATCCTTCTGTACCTCACTGCCTCACGACCTGATATCATGTACGCGACGTGTCTCTGCTCCAGATATTAGGCGAAACCAAAAGTCAACCATCTCATAGGAGTCAAAAGGATATTCCTTTATGTGAAGGGTACTCCAACACTTGGGTTGTGGTATCATCATGATGATAACTTTGAGCTTACAACATATAACGACTTGGATTATGGCGGCTGCAAAATGATTTTCAAGTCAACTTCTGCAGGATGTCAATTCTTTGGGAGAAGATGAGTCACGTGGCAATGTAAGAAGCAGACCTCGGTTGCTCTGTCAAGTTGTGAAGCAGAGTACGTTGCTGCTGTTCACAAATCATCTGGATTCAACAGCAAATGCGGAACTACGGTTTGAAATTCTCTAACACTCCTATTTTTTGATAATTCTGCTGCTATAGCCGTAACTGAAAATCCTATCAAACATCCTAAGACCAAACACATCAGAACTAAATATCACTTTATACGTGATTGTTTTGTAAAAAATTTAATCGATGTTGTTAAAATTAATACGGACTTTCAACACGCTGACCTCTACACAAAAGCTTTTAATAAACCAAGATTTTTATATCTATTAGAGATCAACAGCGTGAAAAAGAAATGTGAAGTGATTCCAGAAGATGACAGTACATAGTCCAACGAGTAGAGTCATTTTTTATTTTATTTTTTATTTTATTTCTTCGCCTATTAAAATTCTAAACGAAAAAACATCTTCGGTTTTAGAATTTCAGGGGGAGAATAGGTTAGACTAGTATTAACTTAGTAGTTTTTATTTAATTACTTAAGAAACAAGGGATGAGCACAGCTTAGCTAAACGAAAAGAAATCAAATCTGCGATACCGACTCAACAAATTTGGAAATGATAGTAGACAGGGAACAAATCATTTGGGACTTTAAAAGGTTTAACTAAGTATGATGCAAAATTCAAAGTTAAGTCTCAATACTCAAAGCAAAATAAAAAGAAAGATGATAGGTAAACTAGTGTGCTACTATGGTAACATAGAGAAAGTAGACCTAGAGGTTGTTAGCTCATTAGATGATATGTCGGTAGATTCAACACAATAGATAAGTAGACCTCATTAGTGAATTCAAGCTAAAAATAAGTTGTTCAACAAATTGTAGGTTCCTATCATATCCCTAGTTAACACAATCAACAATGTTCCAATAAGGGGTGAGGAGTAAACTTAACGCCACAAATGTGTGCGGATGATCATAAAATATGAGCAAAGCACATGAAAAATGCAAAATGCAATCAAGCTAATATCCTATGTTGTTGGTGCGATATGTGCAAAAAGAAAATGATTGCTCAAACAAGAAGATAGGTTGTGTGCCTCTCTGCTGTGCGGTGGCACCGACCTGAGGATAAGCATAACCTAAATATTCTAGAATTCACTGTTGTTTGTGCCTTTTTGCTATGTGGTGGCACTAAACTAAGGCTTAGCATCTCTTTGAAAGCTCTAGAATAGTTCTTCTTGTATAATACCCGTAGACTGCTCAAAATTCTCCTGAGGAACATTGATTACCATATATGCGTGGGATCAACAAACGCTTTTTGAAAAAATTAAACCTTAAATCATCACCAATGTGTGTCAAAAATCTGTGTATGGATTTAAGAGGACAAGTATACTGACAATCATCGTGAGCTGCAACTATTGAAAGTCAAAATCATTGTGTGCATCTTGTAGCACTAGTATGATTTCCTAAAATTGCTATTGACTATCAGTGAAAACAAGGATCAGGCATCAAAATTGTTTATTTATGTATCCTAAGTGAGTCTGATATACTTGTATGGTTCTAATATGAATCATACCAGAAATGATTAATTAGAATTGAAGCTGTGATGTCTATGAAGTAAAATCAATTAGATTTATTCTAAAAGGTCGTATTTCATCTCTAATTAAAATTACAAAATTATGTCTGGTTATAGTTCTTAATTTCAAAGTTGTTTGTTTAGTTTTAATAAATTGTAATGTAAGAGTTGGACTCTGCAACTCATCATAATCTATGAATCACTCACTCAAAAGGGTCACGCCTGAGGTGACCAAAACATTCAAAATTAAAAATAAGTCACATCTGAGGTGCAAATTCGTTTAACTAAAAGGATCATGTCTGAGGTGATCAACAACGTTTTCAAATTAAAAGGGTCATGTCTGAGAATTGCTGAAAAATGTTTTATCTATTATTAAAAAGGATAAGGTTTTTAAAGTGCATAATGTGAAATTAACAAGTCAAAGTTGTTAGGATCTCGGCATCTAGTTTGATCAATTAGATTGGATTTGCAGCGGAATGAGCTCACGAATTAACAAATTTAAGCAAGAACACATGAAATTTATCAATGAAATAGTGTTTGTTATAGAGAGAGAATTTCTGCCAAAAGGAATATATTCATTCAATACACGCTTCGGCTCGGCTTTTCGCAACGTTACAATTAGGTCATCTTTCCTTTTATAAGGGAAGTTGACGTCAGCTAATGTCACTTGATAGTGACATCTAACTGTTATTTAACTACTGAAAGTAAACACAACTACTGAAGATGTCAAACAGCTGACATCTCTCCTTACAAAAATACCTAAGTGTTAACTATCACTACAACTACTGAAAAGAAACCACTGAAACAACAACGACTGAAGAACATGCTCTTCGGTCGTTTTACAAGTACTAAAATAGAAAATAAAACTACTGAAAGGAAACCATCACAACAACTGAAGAATGCTTCTTCAGCTGTTGTGACAAACTCAGAAGGCTTCAGTACTTGGACTTCGTGAACTTCAGTTGTTGTCATCAGCTGATGTCTTCAGCTGATGTCTTCAGTCTTTGTGCTTCATCTATTGATCTTCAGTACTTTAGTCTTCAGCTGTTGATCTTCATACTTTGGTCTTCAGCTGTTGAAGTCTTCAGTACTTTAGTCTTCAGCTGTTGATCTTCCAACTTTGGTTTTCAGCTGTTGAAGTCTTCAGTACTTTAGTCTTCAGCTGTTGATCTTTAGACTTTATCAAACAGCTGATCAAGTCTTCCGTAGTTGTTATGATGTCTTGTGGGACTTAAAGGTTTTTCTGATCTGGCTCATTGGTTCTTTTGGTCCAACAAACTCCCCCTGAACAAATGCAGCCAAAACCTTTAAGCTTATTGAAGATGTCCCACTTATTATGGCAGAAAGATTGGTCTTTTTCTCTTCTAGATCAGCTCAGAAGTGACACTTGTAAGCACAGGCCTGGGAAGAAGTCTCAATGATCTGTTTGGCAAAGGAAGGATAGGAACTCTGTCTTGGGGAACTGGACACAGAGCTGTTACCCCATCCATGAGAGCTACTTCCCAAATATGAGTCTGTAAGACTCCCTTGTATACGCCTCAAGGAAGGTTACTTGTTCCTCCATGGTAAGCTCTTCTGCTTCTCCTTCAAAGAGTGACTCTGGCCCATAGTACTCAGAGAGGTATTTGACCTGCTTCCCATTTTTTAGCTCCACAGTTGTTATGACTCTATATGCAAATTCATCTTGGTGAATACCCTCTAAGAACAACTGGAGCTCATTCTTTCTAACTTCCTCAAGCCTCCTATATACTAACCCCTTTTTCACCACTTTATTCTCCAGCATCTTTTGTGGGGTTAGTTTAGCTTTATAGGCTTTCTTGAAGTCATCTAGGATCTCCCAAGGTGATACTACAAAGGCCAGTGAGATCACTTCATCTACAATCTTCTTTACTTGGCCAACGTATCTCTGTGGAATATTTTTCTTTTGATTCCAATGAGACACCTTGGATCAGGCCAAATCCTCACTCTCTCTTTTTGATATTGAAAGGTATGTCTGAGAGTGTATAATCTCTGAGCATGTTTCTTCATATTGATGATTGAAGATATGGCAGCGTATTCTTTGTCGACTCTTCTCAACAATTCCTCGTCATGTTGTTTGTGAAGCTCTTCTTCTTCTAACTTCACTTTCATAATTTGCCTTTGAGATTCAGGAGTAATTGTTGGAGGGTGAGTTATGGCCTTAGGCAATGTATAACAGCTGAGATTGGCAGCCTATCGTCATCTTCATCATTATCTTCTTCTTCCTCTTCTAGCCTCAATACCCTTCTCTTCCTCTTCTGGGGTACATCATCGGCTATTGGTTTTGTGGGTAAGGGATTGGTTTAGTGGGTTGTGGTTGTGGTAGTTTTGGTTTGGGAATTTTAACAGGCTGTTCTAGCATTTTGGATGTAAGTGAGGCTTTAGAGTGTTTGACCAGTTCAGTCCTGCTCCCAGCACCAACTTCATTCAAGGCTTCAATGACCAGCCCTTTGGACCATGGACCATGACTTGATTTCAATCAATGATCTTCCAAGGTACTTAGCTATGAACCTGATCATGATTTCCAATCTTTCCCTTTCCAACACACTATAACCGGCCCATCTTGATTGTATCTCTTCTATTTCCAGCCTTCTGATCTCAGAGTCTAATGTGGCTGTGTCATGACCATGTCTAAATAGTTGATCTATAATTTTATCCATTGATCTGCTATGAGCTTCATCAGCATCTTTAACAAGGTCTTCTAATGATTTTTCTTCATCAGCTCTTGACTCAGCACTTTTCTTTCTTTTATATGTAATCAGCTGTTCTGAGATCAGTTCTTTCTCAACTTCCTTCTCTTTCTCAGGCTCTTTCTGTTTTTCAGGATCTTTCTCAGCATCAACTCTCTTTCTTTTCTTGTCTTTCACTGCCTTAGACTTTGCAGTCTCCCCCTTTTTGGTTGCATTGGAATTAGGGGTTTGGAAGGCAGGAAGAGATTTATGAATAGCATCATCAATGAGGGTTTGTAGATTGGAGGGAATCCTCTCATCAATGGCTTTATGCATTATGTCAGTGATGATGGGAGTGATGAGAGGTAAGGAGTTTTGAAAGATAGCAACCATCTGCTCAGAGGGGTTCTGTCCCTGAGAGGTGGTGCTAAAAGCAGAGGCTGGTGGCTCAGTTATGTGTGTAGGCTCAGTGTTTGGTGAACCTTCAATTGAAGGTGCCATCTGTGGGGTTATTGGGGTAGATGGTCTTTGATCCTGAGACATTTTGGCCAACAGCTCTTTGAGTCTGGTCACCTCATTCTCTAGGATGGTATTGTGGGCTAGAATATCACAGAAAAAGCCTAGGTCATCATCAGTCTGTGCTGAATCACCTGACCTCCTGATTGAATCAGGATGTACATGCTCTGAGTGTAGATCAATAGTAGCATGTTCCCCTTGTTCTTGGTACTGGGGACTTCCTGCCTCCGGACTATGTCCTTCATTGGCACTTGCCTGTGGTGAGGTCTTATGGATGGTACCAACTTCATCCTGATCATTTGCTGAATCAGTAGAAGTGGCTGCCTTAACAAAAGTTCTAATCTCCTTTTCTACACTTGGAGATTGAACATTGTAATCCCTGTGCTCTGGGTTATCAGAAGTACTTTGGTCCTCCCCCTCAATGGTTGAGGTATTCCCAGTTGTAATTGGTTTTTGGGGAGGGGGTGAGGAGTGCAATTGACTCAGCACTTTTGCAACTATCAGTGTAGGACTTTGAGGGGCGGTTGCATGTGGAGATTGGGTAGAAGCAGATTGCACCCAGGGTGAGAAGTGCTCTTAATGGTAACCCTCTCAATTGAGATAGGTTCCAGCAATGTGGTTTCCCCAATTGTGGTTGCAACATGATCCTATTGAGAGGATATCTGTGCGGCTTTAGCAGGATGAGTCCTTGACATAACTGGGGGGTTAGAACCAGTATGTTCTTCCTGTATTGGTGGTACAGGGGCGTCCCCAGGAGACTCATCTCCCTGAGTAGCCTTTTCGGGTTTTAGTATTTTGGGTTTGGTGGGGACTTTGGATCTGGAAGTGGAGGCTGTGGGTTCCCTCTGCTTGGGTTTTAGCATCCGGGTAGCCCCTTTGAGAGTAGGGTCTGTGTTATGTCGGGAGTATACCTCAGCTAAAACAGCTAGAGCAAGGACTCCAAGACCAACAAGTCCATCAGATTTTAGCTGATTTAAAATAATGGCCATCAGAAACCTGGGATAAAGTAGCCATCTATTTTCCATAGGTTTTTGAGCCATATCCTTTAGTTCCATAAAAACTATCTCAGAAAAATTTAGATTTTGTTGCTCAAGGATAGAATACAATACCTGTTGCCATCGGGAAGACATCTGATCCCAAGAAGATGTCTTCGAAGCTAGGCAGACATTCACCATGTGAAAAATAAGTTGTTCTGCATCATGGAAGTGCTTCTTCAGTATGGTTGTAGCACTTATGTCGCCTTCATACCCATTATTAATGAAAGACATATCAGTGGTGCCTTTCAGGTATTCTTTAGGATAGGTGCCATCATGCAAATTTAGGGTATTGCGAATGATGTCTGTAGTGATGAGCACCTGTTTCTGGTTTACCAACGATTGTAGAGTGATTTGGTTATCATTCTCACCAGTGATTACGGAAACGTTGGTCCAGAACTGGGATAAGGAGTCAGGTTATATGGTAGGATTCAGAAGAAAGGCTGTTCGGTACGGGGAATCCACCATAAGAGCGATGGCAGTGTCAAACTTGTTCCAGAAGGCCGATTTTGTAAGGTAGGCAACCGTTGTGTCGGGGTTTGAGTTTCATGGTCGCCATTGTTGAGAGAGAAAGGTTTGAAAATAGCTAATGAAACGTTTGGCTACAAGTACAGGTCTTCATAGGTTTAGAAAAGGCTGAAAAGAAAATGACTGAAAGTATTGGTGTTGTCATCAGTTGTTCTGAAAACAACTGAAGATTTGGTTTTAACTATCAGACATTTGAAAACAACTGAAGACTCGGTGTTAGTCTTCAGTAGTTATGAAACTACTAAAAACCTTGGTTTTGTCTTCAGATGTTGTAAACAACTGATAACTTGGTGTTAGTCATCAGTAGTTGTAAAACTACTGAAGACATGGTTTTGTCATTAGTTGTTGTAAACAGTTGACTTGGTGTTAGTCATCAGTAGTTGTGAAACTACTGAAGACATGGTTTTGTCATAGCTATTTAAGGTGAAACAACAGTTTTAGAAACAACTGAAGAGAAAATTCTCATCAGTAGTTTTCATCAATTCTTAGCTTTTCAGCTGTTTCACTATCCTCAACACTTACTCATCAGTCTTTTTGGCTGTTTTCAGTATTTCATAGGACATCAGTACTTATCTGTTTTTACTGACATCAGTAGTTATAACTACATTAGTAGTTGTAACTGTATCAGTTCTTTTAACAGAATCAGTACTATTTGTGACATAGTTACTAATGATCATCAGTACTTATTTACTGAGATCATCAGTAGTTATCACTTATTCTAGCTGCAGCATACAAAGCCTTAACACAAGGTTTTGGAAAGTTGAACTATCCAAAGGCTTAGTAAATATATCTACAAGCTCATCAGCACTAGGCACAAACTTTGGATCAATCAGACCTTTTTCAAAAACAATCCCTGACAAAATGGTGTCTGATCTCTATGTGTTTGGTCCTAGAGTGCTGGACAGGATTCTTGACAATGCAAAGAGCTGAAGCACTGTCCACTAATAATGGAGTCTTAGTCTCTGTAATGCCATAATCCAAAAGTTGGTTCTGAAGCCAAAGTACCTGAGATGTACAACTTGCAGCAGCAATGTACTCTGCTTCAGCAGTGGATGTAGCAACAGATGTTTGTTTCTTACTCTGCCAAGAAATCAAACAGTTGCCTAGGAATTGACATCCACCAGAAGTTGACTTTCTGGTTAACTTACACCCTGCATAGTCACTATCAGAAAAAGAAACTAATTTGCAAGAGTGTCCAGTGGAATACCATAAACCTAGAGATTGTGTACCTTGCAGATATCTAAAGATCCTCTTGACTGCAATCAAATGAGACTCTTTAGGAGTAGCCTGAAATCTAGCACAAACACAAGTTGCAAACATGATATCTGGTCTAGAAGCTGTTAAGTACATCAAGGACCCAATCATACATCTGTAAATTGTTTCATCAACAGCTTTACCTTTCTGATCTGCATCCAGTTGAGTGGTGTGGCACATGGGAGTAGAACAGGGCTTATAGTTTTGTAAATCAAACTTATTCAAAAGATCTTTTGTATATTTAGACTGATGAATGAAAGTCCCATTAGCCTTTTGTTTGATTTGCAATCCTAGAAAGAACTGTAATTCTCCCATTGCACTCATTTCAAACTTCTTTTGCATTAAATTGGTAAAATCATCACACAACTGGGGATCAGAGGATGCAAAAATAATATCATCAACATAAATTTGAACAAGTAGCTTATGCTGATCCACCTTCTTAATGAACAAAGTTTTATCTATGGAGCCTCTAGTGAAATTATTTTGAAGAAGAAAATTTGATAATGTTTCATACCAGGCTCTAGGAGCTTGTTTCAGCCCATAAAGAGCCTTATCAAGCTTGTATACCCAATCTGGATGTTTATTATCCTCAAAACCTGGTAGTTGACACACATAAACCTCTTCTTTTATTTACCATATAAAAATGAAGTTTTAACATCCATTTGAAAAACTTTAAGATTGTGGAATACAGTATAGGCTAAGAACAATCTAATTGCCTTCAGTCTGGCTACAAGAGCAAAGGTTTCATCATAATCAATACCTTCTTCCTGTGCAAACCCCTGAACAACCAGTCTGGCCTTGTTCTTAACAATCATCCCATTTTCATCTGTTTTATTCCTAAACACCCATTTAGTGCCTATTGCACACTTACCTGGGGGTAGAGGAACTAGTTCCCATACTTGCTGCTTGTTGAACTGAAGTAGCTCAAGCTGCATGGCTTCAACCCATCCATTGTCCCTTAAAGCAATGTGATAGTTCTTTGGCTCTTGCTGACTAATGAAGAGAGCATAGAAGCCGAAATTGGACAATTGACTTCTAGTTGAAACTCCAGCATTGATATCACCAATGATTTGAGATATTGGGTTATTCTTCAGCTCTTGATAAACAATGAGATCTGTGCAAGTGTTTGTAGGACCTTCAGCAGCAGCAGATGGTGATGCAGACTCTTGAAACCAAGAATGAGATGGCAAATCAAAAGATGTTGAGGAATCAGAGATCTCATCAGCATTTGTTATGGGTGGAACTGCTGAAGCTACAGGAAGATCAAGTTTAGTGGACTCAGGCAGTTGATCACTAAACTTGAATAGGTGAGTATTGATATTATCATCATCATCAATACCACCAGGTGGAGAACTGTTGATAGGAGCAACAGCTGGAGCCTGAGAAGGAACATATTGTAGTATGTCTAAATCAAATAACTCCACAGAGTTTTGTGGAATCTTGTCCTTTGGGCCTTCAGTCGAGGTTTCCCCTATGAAACTAATCTTAGGGTCTGCCTCAACATCCAGTTGACCGATACATTGCTTGATTGCCTTAGTCTCCTTCTGAAGCTAAACTCCGCAGTGATCATGTCTTGAATTCTTTGAGCTAGCCTGTCAGCTTGTGTTGATTGGCTTTGATTGACAAGTGGCATGTTGCCTAGATCCAGACCATCATAGAAGTTCATGGTCTAAAAGTTGAAGACCTCTTGTTGCCCTTGAACTCTAACAATGATGAGGGCTCTTCTGTTGTTCTCATACCTCCACCCAATGATGTGATATGAAGTTGGTGGAGATGACATAGCCCTTGGTATTCCTTCCTCAAACAGACTTTGTATGTAGGAGTCTATAAAGTCCACACCAATGTGAACTTGAGGAAGTTTCTGAGTGTGCACAATTGCAAGTGAGGATGGTGAATCCTCAATGTCCACATTCTGTGAAGCACTCCCAGGTTCTGTGACTGTAATGACTTTCTTCCCCTTTATGATAGCCTCACCCACTTGCATAGGTGAGCTAGGAGTTAGGTCAATCACACTCACAGGTTCTTGTGTTCCTGATTGAGCTCCTCTTAAAGGCCTCCCAGCTAGATTGTCCTTAAGATAAGAAATCACAAGTTGCTAATCATTGACCCTATTTTCCATGGTAGTCACTTGATATTCAAGATGACTAACCTTGTAGACTAAATAGGTGCGTGTTTGTGATAGTTTTTGCACCTTTAGTCTCAAATTCCCCTATTCTTCATCAAAAGAATCATTGGGGGATGTGTAAGGCCCCGTTCCGGGATGCTTACAGCTGGTAAATCATCGCACATAAAACATATACTTTGCATTTAATCATTAAAACATTGCAGCGGAAACATAAACAAATTGCATTTCATTTCATCATAAAAACTTTTGCAAAATAATGCATCGTTGTTCGTTAAAAATTAAATTTGTTGTATTACATCACAAAAGCTTTAAATAAATGGATGCCATCCAAAAGAGTTCAGCAGCTGCGTCATGCCATCCTCAGCAACCTTACCTGCCAACTGGAAAATGCATAAAAGTCAGCATTGCTGAGTGAGTTCTAGTTTTATAACAAAATATACTTTTTGTTCGTAAAACCATTCTTTTCTTTGTTTCAAAATCATACTATACTTTACATTCGTTCGTGATCATATATCGTACGTACATACAGATATTATCATTATTATCTTCTTTAATCTTTCATGCCTCATGCTTTACTTTTCCTTTCTATCATCCATAGACCATTCCCTTCTGTTCATGGTACTGAACCTAGGCCTATCATAGACCTTCTATAACGGTGCATCGCACCTTGTGGTCACAGTACCTAGGGTAAGGTTAGGTTTACTATGCAATACCTTTCTGTTCATGGTTGTGGACCTAGGCCTTTCATAGACCTTCTATAACGGTGCATCGCACCTCGTGGTCACAGTACCTAAGGTATGAATGTACATGTACCATTGCCATAAGCAATACCTTTCTGTTGGTGGTTCTGGACCTAGGCCTCTCATATACTTATATAAGGGTGCATCACACCTCGTGGTCACAGTACCTAAGGTATGCGGCAATAGTCTACGCAAATGATCAATCACAAAGAAAGACCTCTGTGTGCATGCCATGCCTACAAGGCTTTCATTACTTTCATTACTTGTTAATGCATGCACTCTTACTTCATGTTCCTCTTTCATTATCTTTCACTTTACGTTACATAATACTTTGCTCATTCACTATCATAGCACGTAAAGTCATAGGAAAGATAAACATACATCATCACAAGGAACATAAACATATCATTCATACATCATCATGCAGGCCATCATACATACATAACATACAACATGTTTAATAATGCAACATCATAATCATCATGCATAAGCATCAATCACAATACATTACATGCCCAACATACCAACTATAACCTCAAAAGTCAACTTTCATAACCCTCGGAATCTCCTAGGTCAAAGCCTACATTACCTCTTTTTCCCCAGAAAGTCAGAATTTTTCTATGTGTTCATCCGCATTTCCTATAGTCATCCGCATCTCCTACATTTCATCCGCATTGGCGATAGTTCATCCGCATTTGTCTAACTCATCCGCATTTGGTTTCCTTCATCCGCATTAACTCACTTCATCCGCATTCCATACTAAGTCAAATGCTCATCCGCATTAACACACTTCATCCGTATTGACTTACTTTGCTTATCCGCATTTCCATACATAGTCAAATGCTCATCCGCATTGGCTCACTTTGCTCATCCGCATTTCCATACTTAGTCAAATGCCCCTGCGCATTGACTCACTTGATCTGCATTGACTTACCCATTAGTTAATGTTCATCCGCATTAACCCTTTTCATCCGCATTTACTTCCAAACACTTAAGCAGATTTAAAAACTTATCAAATGGGTCTAAAACCTGATACTCAATTCTTATGCACCATTCATCATGTTCCAAGCTTAAATCTTACCCTCTAAGCCTTAAAAACATAATCATACATAATCAAGCATGAACATAGTCACACATCACATCATAACATCATCATTCACACATTCTAGCATACGGGTCCGAAACCCAGTTAAATAAAAACATATATTCATGCATTTCCAGCCCCAAAATTAGCTATAAACCCGTAAAAGGGGGGGTCCTAGAACTCACCTTTGTAGCTTTTGACTATGGATTTCTCCAAACTTGTTTGCAAATTGAATTCAACTCCTTAGAAACCCACTAAAAACATACCCGAACACATACAAACACACATAAGCATAAACCCGAGGATAAGACCAGTCAAGAACACGATAAAAGCATGAGTTCTTACCTTGAATTCGAATTCTTTCTTCTTGTTCTTCTTCAAAACCGATAATTTGTTGCTTCCAACTACTCTCTCTCTCTCTCTAAATCCGAAAATTAGTGGTGTATGTGACATATGGGCGGCCATACCTCCTTTTACACCCACTTTTCAAACATTTGTCCTTTTGGACACTTTTTACCCCTAGACTTAGGTTTTATCTCTTTTCCTTCTTTTTTTCACTTTATTCATTCTTTTTCTTGACTTCAAATATCCAGGTGTTACAAGTCCACCCCCCTTAAAGGTTTCACCCCCAAAACCTGTTATACCTCAAAAAATTATGGGTAATGCTAACTCATCACTTCTTCAGTCTCCCACATAGACTCGGATCCCTTCCTGTGCTTCCACTGCACACACACAAGGGGAACCACTTTATTTCTCAGCCTTTTCTCTTTTCGATTATTGATTGCCACTGGTTGATCCACATAATTGAGCCGTTCATCTACCTCGATATCCTCCAGTGGAACAATCATGTCTTCATCAACCAAGCACTTTCTCAGATGAGGTACATGGAATGTCGGGTGAATTCCACTTAACTCATCAGGTAACTCCAATCTATAGGCCACCTCTCCTAACCGAGCAATGATTTGGAAATGGCCTATGGATCTCGGGCTAAACTTGCCCCGCTTTCAGAAACGTATAATCCCCTTCCAAGGTGAGACCTTCAACATAACCCGGTCACCCACCTGGAACTCAATCAGTCTACATCGCTTATAGGCATACAACTTCTATCTATCTTTGGCTGCTTTCATGAAGGCCTTGATCTTCTCAAGCTTCTCGGTCGTAGCCTCGATTACCTCTACGCTTCCCAACTCTTTCTGACCAATGTCACCCCAACAAACGGGTGTTCTGCATCTCCTACCGTATAACATCTCGTATGGTGGCATGTCAATGCTGGCATGATAGCTATTGTTGTATGAGAATTTAGCTAACGGTAAGTGGTCATCCCAACTCCCTCCAAAATCAATCACACATGCCCGAAGCATGTCTTCCAATGTCTAAATGGTCCTCTCTGACTGACCATCAGTTTGGGGATGATAAGCAATACTAATATGTATTCTCGTCCGCATGGCATCGTGGAATTTCTTCCCGAATTTAGATGTAAGCCGAGTGTCACGATCAGACGCAATAGACACCGGGACACCGTGACAAGTTACAACCTCCTTAATGAATAGATCAGCCAACCTCTCGGATGAATATTTCTCGCGAATCGGTAGGAAGTGAGCACTCTTCGTCAGACGGTCCACAATCACCCATATGGCATCGTAACCTTTCGTAGTACGTGGCAGCTTCGTGATGAAATCCATGGTGATGTGCTCCCACTTCCATTCCGGTATATCCAAAGGTTGGATCTTCCCATACGGCTTTTGATGCTCGACCTTTACTTGCAAGCAAGTAAGGCAGTTACTCACATACTCCACCACGTCGTGCTTCATACCCGGCAACCAATAATCTTTCTTCATATCTTGATACATTTTTGTGGCACCTGGGTGAATGGAGTATCGAGTCTTGTGAGCTTCATCCATTATCTTCACTCGTAGATCCCCAAAACGAGGAATCCACACACGACCAAATCGGGTTCTAACACTGAGTGTGTTTTCACCCAATTCCCCAACCAGACCTATTATTCTTTCAGAGTTATGATGATCTTCTTTTAGTGCCTCGTCTTGAAACTCTTTAACTTGCTTCATCACATCAGAGGTCATGATCAGCAGATATGATTTCACTCAAATCGGCTCTGGCCTTTTTTTTGGCTAAGGGCATCCGCCACCACATTGGCCTTGCCCAAATGGTAGTGGATCTCACAATCATAACCTTTATAAGTTCCAACCACCGTCTCTGCGTCATGTTCAGATCCTTCTGCTCGAAGAAGTACTTCAAGCTCTTGTGGTCAGTGAAAATGGTGCCCTTCGTCTCGTACAGATAGTGCCTCCAAATCTTTAATGCAAAGACCACAGCTGCCAGCTCCAAGTCATGAGTAGGGTAATTGACCTCGTGAACCTTTAACTGTCGGGATGCGTACGCCATAACCTTCCCTCTCTACATTAGTACACACCCCAACCCCGAGTAAGAATCATCGGAATAGACCACCAGATCTTCGCTCCCATCGGGTAGTGACAGAACAGGAGCTTGAGTCAACCTCACCTTCAATTCTTCAAACGCCTCCTCTTGAGCTTGACCCCATACGAACTTCATATCTTTTCGAGTCAACTTGGTTAGTGGAGAAGCGATCTTGGAAAAGTCATGAATGAATCTTCTATAGTAGCCCGCCAAACCCAAGAAACTACGAATCTCAGATGGCGTCTTTGGAGACTTCCATTGCATAACCGCCTCCACCTTTGTCGGGTCCACCATAATCCCGTCGGGATTCACCACGTGACCCAAGAACTTAACTTCACGCAACCAAAATGTGCACTTGGAGAATTTGGCCTACAGTTTCTCCCTTCTCAACATCTCCAGAATCTCTCGAATATGACCGGCATGCTCATCCTCGCTTTTCGAATAAATTAGTATATCATCAATGAACACAATTACTGATTTATGCAGCATCGCCGACCCACCCGATTCATCAGATCCATAAAAGCAGCTGGCACATTGGTCAAACCAAAAGACATGACGAGGAACTCGTAGTAACCATAGCGTGTACGGAAAGCTATTTTAGGAATATCTTGTTCCTTCACCGTCAACTAATGGTAGCCCGATCGAAGATCGATCCTTGAAAACCAACTAGCACCTTGAAGTTGATCAAACAAATAATCTATCATCGGTAAGGGGTATAGGTTCTTCACCATCAACTTGTTCAGTTCGCAGTAGTCAACGCATATCCTCATAATAGTGTCCTTCTTCTTTACAAACAGGACCGGACCACCCCAAGGAGAGATACTCGGTCTGATGAACCACTGATCAAGCAGCTCTTGCAACTGCTCCATCAACTATTTCATTTCCGTCGGAGCCAAATGATACGGTCCTTGGCAACAGGTTGGGCACCTGGTATCAGATCAATCTGAAATTTGATCTCTCTTTCAGGTGGCACTCCTGGTAAGTCTTCTAGGAACACGTCTGAAAAGTCACACACAACCGATACATCAGACAGTGGTGGTGTTGGCGTGTCTACATCCTTTACATACGCCATGTAGGCACTACATCCACGCCTCATACACTTTCTCGCCACCGCCATTGAAATTACCTTCGGAATTGTCGTGACTATATCGCCATCACCAAACTCTCGAGCTGAATCATCTTCTTGCGACACACGATGTTCGCCGTGAAGTCTGCTAACCAATCCATCCCAAGAACCAAATTGAAACCACCTAAGGTCATCATGAAGGCTCTAACCGGAAATCTATGACCCTCTAGTTCCACGTCACAACCCTCTATCGTCTCAGAGATTCTGGTAGACTTACCTATGGCAGTTTCTACATCGAAGGGCGCCTCAATACGTCTACTACTAACATGCAATTTAGAAAGCAGCAAAAATAAAACTCTTACTAGCACCAGAATCAAATAGCACAGAAGCTAAAGTTTGGTTCACCAGAAACGTACCGAACACGACATCAGGGTCCGTTCTAGCTTCCTCGTGTGTCATTGTGAATACTCTGGCATTCGCCATTGGTCCTTCACCTCCAGTTTTCTTCACCCCGGAACTCTCAGCCCGGGTCTTCTTACAATCCTTGTTCAAGTGACCCTCCATGCCACAGTTGAAACACTGCACCGTATGACAGTCCTTGGGTATATGCCCCGGCTTCCCACATTTGAATCATACATTCAGCCCCAGTCCTGCATTCCCCGCTATGCTCTCTCCCACACCTGTCACACTTCTTTATACCTGCACCCATTGAACCACACGGCAGTCATCTACCCGTGCCTTCTTATTACCCGTCAAAGCATTACCCCGACCAAACCTCTTCTCCTGCCAATTTTGCGCACCGCCACTCTTATTTCCACCTTCCTTCATCACCACCGTACTCTCATCATACAATCTCCCTGCCAAATCCACTGGCGACGTAAATGTGCTCGGTCGGGCAGCGATCATGTGCTTGCGAATATCCACTGGCAAACCCTGAATGTACCTCTTGATTTTTTGGGATGGAAGTGTCACCTGATCCGGCACCAGACGTGCCATCTCCTTTAATTTCATGGTGTACTGCTGGTGCGTCATAGTTCCCGCCTCCAGTTGCAGGAACTCTCTTTCGACCTTGTCCGTTTCTCGATGAGGACAAAACTCCTCAATCACCAACTTTTTCAGCTCAGACCATCTCAATCTCCCGATGGCCCTACTACCCTTGGCTTGGAAAATGTTGTCCCACCAGCACAGAGCCGAATCCAAAAAAGAGTGGGTAGCAAACTTCACCTTTTGATCTTCACGGAACTCATTGATATCAAGAACAACCTCCATTTCCCTCACCCACCAGTGAGCAGCAGCTGTAGTGTCATTTCCAGCAGGTGTCTCAGAAAGTGTATGAATCTCTATAGTAGTTGATAATGATGAGAGAGGGCTCTCATGTTCTGCCACTGGGCCTTCAGTCGAGGTTTCCCCTATGAAACTAATCTTAGGGTCTGCCTCAACATCCAGTTGACCGATACATTGCCTGATTGCCTTAGTCTCCTTCTGAAGCTAAACTCCGCAGTGATCATGTCTTGAATTCTTTGAGCTAGCCTATCAGCTTGTGTTGATTGGCTTTGATTGACAAGTGGCATGTTGCCTAGATCCAGACCATCATAGAAGTTCATGGTCTACAAGTTGAAGACCTCTTGTTGCCCTTGAACTCTAACAATGATGAGGGCTCTTCTGTTGTTGTCATACCTCCACCCAATGATGTGATATGAAGTTGGTGGAGATGACATAGCCCTTGGTATTCCTTCCTCAAACAGACTTTGTATGTAGGAGTCTATAAAGTCCACACCAATGTGAACTTGAGGAAGTTTCTGAGTGTGCACAATTGCAAGTGAGGATGGTGAATCCTCAATGTCCACATTCTCTGAAGCACTCCCAGGTTCTGTGACTGTAATGAGTTTCTTCCCCTTTATGATAGCCTCACCCACTTGCATAGGTGAGCTAGGAGTTAGGTCAATCACACTCACAGGTTCTTGTGTTCCTGATTGAGCTCCTCTTAAAGGCCTCCCAGCTAGATTGTCCTTAAGATAAGAAATCACAAGTTGCTAATCATTGACCCTATTTTCCATGTTAGTCACTTGATATTCAAGATGACTAACCTTGTAGACTAAATAGGTGCGTGTTTGTGATAGTTTTTGCACCTTTAGTCTCAAATTCCCCTCTTCTTCATCAAAAGAATCATTGGGGGATGTGTAAGGCCCCGTTCCCGGGATGCTTACAGCTGGTAAATCATCACACATAAAACATATACTTTGCATTTAATCATTAAAACATTGCAGCGGAAACATAAACAAATTGCATTTCATTTCATCATAAAAACTTTTGCAAAATAATGCATCGTTTGTTCGTTAAAAAATTAAATTTGTTGTATTACATCACAAAAGCTTTAAATAAATGGATGCCATCCAAAAGAGTTCAGCAGCTGCGTCATGCCATCCTCAGCAACCTTACCTGCCAACTGGAAAATGCATAAAAGTCAGCATTGCTGAGTGAGTTCTAGTTTTATAACAAAATATACTTTTTGTTCGTAAAACCATTCTTTTCTTTGTTTCAAAATCATACTATACTTTACATTCGTTCGTGATCATACATCGTACGTACATACAGATAATATCATTATTATCTTCTTTAATCTTTCATGCCTCATGCTTTACTTTTCCTTTCTGTCATCCATAAACCATTCCCTTCTGTTCATGGTACTGAACCTAGGCCTATCATAGACCTTCTATAACGGTGCATCACACTTGTGGTCACAATACCTAGGGTAAGGTTTAGGTTTACTATGCAATACCTTTCTGTTCATGGTTGTGGACCTAGACCTTTCATAGACCTTCTATAACGGTGCATCGCACCTCGTGGTCACAGTACCTAAGGTATGAATGTACATGTACCATTGCCATAAGCAATACCTTCTGTTCGTGGTTCTGGACCTAGGCCTCTCATAGACCTTCTATAATGGTGCATCACACCTCGTGGTCACAGTACCTAAGGTATGCAGCAATAGTCTATGCAAATGATCAATCACAAAGAAAGACCTCGATGTGCATGCCATGCCTACAAGGCTATCATTACTTTCATTACTTGTTAATGCATACACTCTTACTTCATGTTCCTCTTTCATTATCTTTCATTTTACGTTACATAATACTTGCTCATTCACTATCATAGAACGTAAAGTCATAGGAAAGATAAACATACATCATCACAAGGAACATAAAAATAGCATTCATACATCATCATGTAGGGCATCATACATACATAACATACAACATGTTTAATCATGCAACATCATAGTCATCATGCATAAGCATCAATCACAATATATTACATGCCCAACATACCAACCATGACCTGAAAAGTCAACTTTCATAACCCCTGGGAATCTCCTAGGTCAAAGCCTACATTACCTCTTTTTCCCCAGAAAGTCAGAATTTTTCTAAGTGTTCATCCGCATTTCCAATAGTCATCCGCATTTCCTATAGTTCATCCGCATTTGTCTAACTCATCCGCATTTGGTTTCCTTCATCCGCATTAACTCACTTCATCCGCATTTCCATACTTAGTCAAATGCTCATCGGCAATGACTCACTTCATCCGCATTGACTTACTTTGCTTATCCGCATTTCCATACTTAGTCAAATGCTCATCCGCATTGGCTCACTTTGCTCATCCGCATTTCCAAACTTAGTCAAATGCTTATCCGCATTGACTTACCCATTGGTTAATGTTCATCCGCATTAACTCTCTTCATCCACATTAACCCTCTTCATCCGCATTTACTTCCAAACACTTAAGCAGATTTAAAAACTTATCAAGTGGGTCTAAAACCTCATACTTAATTCTCATGCACCATTCATCATGTTCTAAGCTTAAATCTTACCCTCTAAGCCTTAGAAACACAATCATACATCATCAAGCATGAACATAGTCACACATCACATCATAACATCATCATGCACACATTCAAGCATACGGGTCTGAAACCCAGTTAAATAAAAACATATATTCATGCATTTCCAGCCCCAAAATCAGTTATAAACCAGTAAAAGAGGGGTCCTAGAACTCACCTTTGCAGCTTTTGAGTATGGCTTCCTCCAAACTCATTTGCAAATTGAATTCAACTGCTTAGAAACCCAGTAAAAACATACCCGAACACATACAAACACACATAAGCATAACCCGAGGATAAGACGAGTCAAGAACACCATAAAAGCTTGAGTTCTTACCTTGAATTCGAATTCTTTCTTCTTGTTCTTCAAAACCGAAAATTTGCTGCTCCCAGCCACTCGCTCTCTCTTTAAAAGCCGAAAATCAGTGGTGTATGTGACATATGGGCAGCCATACCACCTTTTACACCCACTTTTCAAACATTTTGTCCTTTTGGACACTTTTTACCCCTACACTTGGGTTTTATCTCTTTCCCTTATTTTTCTTCACTTTATTCATTCTTTTTCTTGACTTTAAAATATCCAGGTGTTACAGGATGACAGAATTGTACCAAATTCGTCACTCTCACCACCAGCTTTAGGTTCTTAGCTGTTGGATTTCCTTTCTTCACTAGTAGCCTTAGTTGAGGTATCAATGGGCAGAGTTGCCATGGTTGAGGTCTTAATGATTGAATCACTTGGAAAAGTGAGACCCTCTTCCATATGGACATCCTGAACAGGTTCAGATGTGTCCACCTCAGTAATGGGTGACTGATGTGTGCTAGAAGTAGATGACTCAGGAGAACTCATATTTCTTTGAGTAGGGGAAAAGAAGAGAGAATCATGGTACTCACTGAAACCTAAATCTTCATCAATATAGAAGTCAAGGTTGGTAATTGGTTAGCTTAAGTCCAGAGGTTAGGGGTGTTAACTATCCTCTGAAGGTTGATCACTTGATTGTTGAGACACAGAGTGATGGCTTAAGGCATTTAGGCTTATGATCTTATCAGGCTGAGCATGAGGAACCTTAGCACTGATCATTGAAGGAATGGGAGTGGTCTGCTCCTTATGAGAAGTGGGAGCTCCACCTATGTGGGTGATATATAGGGGCCTCCACAGACTGAGTACTCTGAGTAGGGGTTAATTTGTGTTTTTTTGGTAGGTGAGGGTGATTTGTGGCTGTTGAGGTGCTTGGGATGTAGAAGGTGTGGGTTCAACACTAGTTGGTGCTGCTAGATTGTCCCCTTGAGAAATAAGCTCTATCATTTTTGGACAATGACTATTTCTACCCAAGAGAAGCCAACAGTGGACTTTCACAATATTTTAAAGATGTCGGGCATCATCTGTCCCAATTTAAGAGTATTACCAATTCCCCTTAACTGTGAGCCCAGTTCACAGTTAAGAATGTATTGAACATATCTACGGAACATGTAGTACTCTAAGGACTCCAAGTTTGCAAGTAGATTAGTGTAAAGAAACTAAGAGTACCTGAACTTGACTCCCTGAACCATCCCACGAACAATGAAGGAGAGATCTTCAGGAATTGGGTCCCATCCACCATGCTTGTTTGATAAGCTGTGGATAACCAGATGGAACAGGAATTACCATTGGGATGAGACCTTCCCTTTCCTAAAGGTCTTGACAGAGAAGTCTCCCTTATAGCCCATCTACGTGAAGGACTGGTTAACAGCTTCCTTACGGAAGAACACCTCACCTCTTCATCATCCAGCTGAAGATGCATGTTGATAATGGCCGGAGTGATGATGACTGTTCTCCCTTGCACTGCGGCAGACAATGCCTTCTCCCCATCCATAAAGACCTCTTGGCAGATCTTCCAAAATTCTAGCAGTTGATCCTTATAAAGAGTAGGATCAATGGTTAGGGAGGTGAAGTAGTTTGACAGAGCTAAGAAAAGACAAAACTTTGAGAAATGTGGATCTTTCTCAGAGTGTAACAGAGCAACCTGGTTGTATTGCTTGTGTAACTACATGGAAAAGTTTGGGTCATTTCTGCGATGAAGGTTGGCCATTTTGAGGAGCTTAAGAATGAAGAATGATGAAAAGAAAGTAATTTTAGAGAGAAATTTAGGGTTTTAGGTCTGGAGGAAAGAAGAAGATGATAGAAAGAGGGGGAAACCATTGGGTTTATAGGACAAAGTTAATGAAATAGGATGAATTTTGAAATCCATAAGTCGGTCCCACCTCTAAAAAAGTAGTTTGTTTTGCTTAAAAAATAGTTTTCTTGCAAGTCAAAAAGCTTCCGAATGTAAATTATCTTCGGATGTTTTAATAAAAAAGCTTCCGAACTAAAATACTTCGGTGAATTTCCTAAGGATTTTGTGAATTTTGCCTTTGGAAGGAAAAATAAGTCTTGAAAATTTGTTCAAATGAACAAAGCTTCCTAGTGTTAATTTACTTCAAAAGAAAGTTGTCCTTGAAAACATACAAGTGTCTAAGCTTCAAAAGATATTTCAGAAATTTCTTGTGAAGGTAAAGTTTCTTGGACAGCTATCTGTTTAAAAGTCATAAGTTTCTTCTCAAGGTAAAACATATCTTACGAAGGATCAAAATTTTCAGAATTCTAAGGAATGTCCTCAAAACATTTTCTTCCAAACAAAACTAGAGCTTATGAAGGTAATAAACTAGACAACTTAGGACACACAGATTTTAAGAAGTAATAAGAATTAGTCTTAATAAAAGCCTACTTAAAGTTCATCATCCCAATAGCTGATATTAGATATTTAAATCTCTGTTCATCAAAAGCCTTTGTAAACAGATTAGTATATTGTTCATTTGTGTGAAGTTTGACTAGTTTAATTAATCCATTTTCTAAATTATCTCTAGTTAAATGTTACCTAATGTTGATGTCTTAAACATACTTTGACTGAGTAATGAAGATGCCATCTTCAACTTGCTTCACTTGAGTTCCCAGAAAGAAATTGAGTTCTCACATGGCACTCATTTCAAATTTGTCATTCATCAGCTTCTCAAAGTCTTTGCCGGCATTGGATTAGTTGATCCAAAGATGATGTCATCCATATACACTTGAACTAGCATTATGTCATTTCCCTGTTCTTTGATGAAGAGAGTTCCATTTATAGTACCTCTTTTGTAGCCATGCTTGCAGAGATACTGAGATCGAGTCTCATACCATTTCCTGGTTGCCTGATACAGCCCATAAAGAGCCTTATCAAGCTTGTAGACATAATTAGGATGATTAAGATCTTCAAAACCAAGTGGTTGTTTGACATTTACCTCCTCATCAATCACCCCGTAAAGAAAAGCATACTTGACGTCAGGTTGATAGACCTTGAAGTTCTTAGATGCAGCAAATGCCAAGATATCCTAACGCTTCTAGTCTTGCTACAGGAGCAAAGACATTAGTGTAGTCAATTCATTCTTCTTGTGTGTATCCTTGAACATCTAGTCTAGCTTTGTTTTTGATGACAATGCCTCTATCATCCTTCTTGTTCTTAAACACCCATTTGGTTCCAATGGTAGTCTTCCCATGAGGGACAGAACAAAGGTTCCAAACTTTCTATCATTTGAATTGAAGTAGCTCCTCATGCATAGCTTCAAACTAACTTCAATCCTTTAGAACCTCATCAACTTTCTTTGGATCTATCTGAGATAAGAAACAATAGTGAACACAAACATTTGCTTCATGGGTTTTTCCTCTTCTTCTTACTTTGTGTCAACATCTCCAATGATGTTTGTAGTGGGATGAGACTTGTGGATCCTTACTTGAGGGATCATAGCAAGTTGCTGAGAGAGACTTCATCCAATGAGTGTGTGACATCATTGATGTTGTCATCTATGGAGTGGTTATCAACATCAAGAAATTTTTGATCACTGTCACCACCACCATTGTTATCTTCTACATTTGAAGTATCTTTATCTGGTTGTAGTGCCTCTGAGCTGGAATTTGAAGGCATCTCAGATGAATTAGTTGAATTTGTCATTGTAGTCCTGATAGAAACTTCATTTGGAAAAGTAGTTACAACTACAGCTGAAGATGTATGGCTTGAAGGTCTTCTAAGCTCAAATCTTAGGTTAGGATCACCTGCGGGTAAGATATCTATAGATCCCGAAACATTCTCACAAAATTTGTTAAGACAGTGGGTAACTAAATCAAGATCAAACAGCAATCAGGACCAGAACCAGCCACACAGGGTGTGTGTTCATTGAAAGTCACATTGGCTGACTCCTCAACAACTCTAGTACTGAGATTGTATACTCTATAAGCCTTAGCTTGAGAAGAGTATCCAATGAAGTGTGCATCATCTGCTTTCTCAACAAATTTGGAAATTTGATTTTTGGTAATCAAGATGGTGCAAGGACATCCAAATGACTGAGAAAACCAATGAAAGGTTTCCTCTTGTGCCAAAGTTCATAAGGAGTCATGCCATGAGTCTTAACTACAAAAAACTTTGTTATGCACATAGCAAGCAGTGTTGACCGCCTCTGCCTAGAAGGTGATGGGCAGCTTAGAGTCGGACAACATGGTTCTTGCAGCTTCAATCAGTGTCCTGTTTCTCCTCATAGGAACACCATTTTGCTGTGGAGTCCTAGGAGCACTGTATGTGTTGTAATACCTTTTTCATCACAAAATGTATCAAGGATTGGTTCTTGAATTTAGTTCCTAGATCAAATCTTATGGTTTTGACCTTGTGATCAGATTTATTCTTAGTCTTTAGGATGAAATTGTTCGGATCAAAGAGTCTTATCCTTAGCTCTAAGGAAGAAAACCCAACTGAATCTTGTAAAGTCATCTATGATCACCAAATAGTAAGAGGTCCTTCCTAGACTCATTACACTGGTGGGCCTAAAGAGATCCATATGTAACAAGTGTAGGGGTGTGGTAATGGAGTTTCGTTCCTTAGGCTTATGAGATACCTTGGGTTGCTTCCCTTTCAGGCATGCAACACACTGATCATCACTTGTAAACTCTTTCTTTGTCTATCTAGTTACCAAGTCATTCTTAATCAGTTTATTCATGTTCTTAAAGTGTACATGGTACATTGTTTTATGCCATAGGAAAGACACATCACTATTGGCTTTAGACAAAAGCATGAAACTTCTCCAGAGGGAGAGGTTTCTTGCAAGTCCATCTTGTACATATTCCCTTTCTTAGGACCTCTAAGCAAGATATGCTCATGAGGAATGACCACCCCAGGCTTGAGAACAATGCACTCATGTTCAGTGAAGAGCATGTTATGACTCGGATCACAAAATTGGGATACACTTAGAAGATTGTACCCAAGCTCCTTGACAAAGTTTACCTTTTCAATGCTGAGCTTACCATTTATGACCTTGCTCCTTCCAGAAATGTAATACCTTCATCTCCTCCAAAAGCAACTAGCCCTCCATCAATCCTTTCAAAGTTCTGGAGTAGTGACCTATTGCCTGTCATGTGCCTGGAACAGCCATTATCAATGATCCAGACGTTTTTGTTTGTCATGAGTTGTTCCTGGACAAAGAAAATGATTAGTTACATTTGGAAACCAAAGCCTTACTTGTCATGGGCTTAGTAAAAGAAGTAGAAGATAATGCATCAGTAATAGATCATATAGTTGTGCTTTGAGGATCTTAAGTTGTTGTTGATGGACAACTTTCAATCACTTGGTCTTTCTTAGACTTCACAACACCTTTAGAAGATTGGACTTGACCTTCAACACTCGGATGTTCGGATGACAGAACCTTCGAAAGATTCTATAGACACTGCAGCAGACTTTAGTGCTTCGGAAGTATTCCTTTCTTCCGAGACCAAATTTTCTTCCGAAGGCAATTTTCCACTTGCCTTCTTCTTCATTTTGGAGATTTTGAAGGAAATAGATTTTCCTTTAGAAGCTGGAATCTTTTTGAAACTTTTGGAACTCCTTTTATTGGTCATATGAAGAGTACCTTTTGGATTGTATGGACAATCCTTAGCAAGATGATATGTACTTTCACACATGACACGTTCTATTTTCTTCTTCCTAAGAGCTTTCCGTTCAGAGCAAGACAGATTTTGATCACATACCTTCTCCATCTTCATCTTAGTAGATGCTGTGACAGTCCTTTTGGGGTGTGGACTGTTCTTGGAGTGGGATGGTCGAGGCTGTGTAGCAGTGGTACACAACAGATCGACCTTCTTCTTATAGAGACATATATACCTAGTATATGAGCTTAATGAAAAGTGTTTTATGTCTTACATATATGTAAATGGATGGTTGAATGAAATACAATGTGTGGTTTATGCTTATAATGTTTAATATTTCATTGGTTATTGTGTATTAACGCTAATTGAACTAACTATATAGGTTTGTGGTTGTTTGAATAGATCTATGTCAAATAATGATTGTGAAACATATTCAAACTTAATCATATGAAGTTCTCATGCGAATGGGCCATGCTAATGGACCATACGCATGAACAACTTCATGTTAATGAACCAGTCGCACGACTGAACGAGGAGACTGGATCAGTCACATGATTGTAATATGAGATTGACTCAATCGCATGACTGAACACTCAGTCGTGTGAATGGATCAATCGCATGACTCATTCGCACGACTAAACCATGCTAATGGTTCAGTTGCCCGAATGAGAAACCCTAACCTATAAATACCACTTAAATCGTGGAAAAACACAACACTTTGAAAACCTACATACTGAATCATACCCTAGCCGTCCAGAGACATCTAAGAACCTGTTCCAAGTTCATAGATCGTACTAGATCGATTACCAATTGTTCTTAACATTTAGATTCAATCTACAATTGTTTCTACGTGCGTTCTCACTGATTGGATCGCCAATCAAGTAGGATTCCACACTATTTGACTTGGTATAGACGTATGTCAGTTAGTATTTAGTTCAATATACGATCCTAACAAGTGGTATCATAGCTTTGGCTCTTAATTACGTGTGATTCAATCGATTTTGATACAAAAATTGTGTTTTTCACGCAAAAACGCAACCTTTTTGTGTCAAAAGCTGTTCTGGACGTCTCTAGATCGTAAAGTTAACGTTTTTCCGGCATACGACAGTTAGGGTTGTTGAAAATTCTGTTTTTGCATCAAAATACCTTAAACCTATGAATTTTCAAGTTTCAGCAGCTTTAGTCGCACGATTGACTCAATCGCACGGCTGAATTCATACGCATCCTCATACGCATGATTGGACTCATTCATACCTCCATTCGTACGACTGAATTACCATTCGCATGTTCATTCGCACTGTCCATGCGCATGATTGAGCCATCTGCATTTGCTCATTCGCACGCCTGAGTCAACCGCATTGTTCAATCGCATGAAGTGTTCAATCACATACCTTCATTCGCACAAGTTAAACAGTTTGTTCCAAAGTTTAAAGTTGATAATAATGGAGGATCAGTATTCAGCGTTCCCCGCCAGAAGGGACTCTAGGATTCAAAACTTATTGCTTCTAGAAAATGAAGTGGGAAATCATAACAAGCCCCTAAGCTAATAACGTTAGATGATTATCCACAATGGAAGCAAAGATTTGAGATTTACATAAATGGAGTAGATCCTAGTCTGTGGGAGTCGATAGAGACAGGATATAGCATGCCGGTAGGTGCAGATGGAGTCAAACTCACCTTAAGCGGTATAACTGACGGACAAAAAGTAAAATACAATGCAGAGAAGAAAGTATATGCGTTGCTGACTCAGTCAATTCCTAAGGACATCTTCCATCAATTTTCTGAGAACAAGCAAGATAAAAAGCTATGAGATGCTTTGGAAAAAGAGATATGAGGGAAATGCATCGTTGAAAGCTCTGAAGGCTAAAGCGTTGAAGAAGGAGTTTGAAAAATTCTCATCAATGGGAAAGGAGAGCTTGGACGATGTCATGATCGTTTTACCATCTGATGAGTGAGTTGCACACTCAGGAGTTACTACGTCTATGGAAGACAAAGTTTCAAACTTTGCAGATGGTTTGCTCGAGAATGGAGTTCATTTGTTCGAACCTTAGACAGAATGATATGCTCGCGAAGTTAGACATCAACAACTTCATTCTGAAACTACGGGAAGAAAGTTGAGGATGAAGTACAGGGCCAGAACTATGATCATAATTTGGCACTGTACAACTCAACCCCACGAGCCAAAACGTCTGGAGCACCACTTCAAACGGCGTTTGCATCGAGTTCAGCTGGTCCATCACAAGCTACTACTTCAGGATCTGACACGTCAGGGTCATCTGGTACCCAATACATAGCACCTGAAGAAAATGCTACAAAACTGAAGACCGAGAATCTCAGGAATGTGACAGTTGAGGTAGCAAAGGAGCACATGGATCTCTTAGCAGCTATTGTCCACTCCTATGACGGGCTAGTTGCTGGTAAAATTGGGAACTGCAATCTGGCAGACGAGAACTATGAGCAGGTAGATGAGCCTGAGTTAGAAAGGATGGACATCATGTGGGCCTTAGCAAGTGCTGTTCGGAGAGCAAAGAAGTTTGTCGAGAAGACCGGACAGAATCTGATTGCCACTAAGGACACACTTTTGGCTTTGACAAGACAAAAGTTACCTGCTTCAATGTGGGGAAAAGGGACACTTCAAACGTGAATGTGTGAAGCCCAAGAAGACGGGAAATAGGAATACAATCTCATCTTTCTCTCATCAGGAGAAGCCCACAAACACCCTACTTCGTCGTGCAAGGATCCTATAGCCTTAACAGCTCATGATGACGAAGGACAAGATTGGAGCTTGGGTTTGTGTCTCCGGGAGAATCCAACATTGCTAGTGTCAAGGATCTAGATGACGACTCAACAAGTGAAGGTGATATTGCAGTGGAGCTCGTGATGTCAAATGTTGAAGAATCTACAACAGTAGTTGATCACCTACCTGAAGAAGGGACAAGTACAACAAGTCCAGAATCACGAGAACCAGAGAAGTCAGACACTGCTTTCATGGCTTATTCAACCTCACCCTCTCGGGTAACTACCACTACTCAACTTTTCAATAATCATGCTTGTGGTAATTGTAATAAATTTAGGGAAAGCGTTGATATGAAATTTTCTAGGTTATTAGACCGTAATGATAACTTAGTAAGGGACTTACAACTTGCACCGAAGCAAATAGAGTCTTAAAACAAAATGGCCAAAACTAAAAAGAAAAGATAGAATTCTTGAATAAACAGCTTAGGGAAACTGAAGTTGTAGCCTTTAACCAAGCTAATGACATTAAGTTCTATCTAACTCCCTAGAAGACACTAAGAAACAAAAGTCAATTTGGAAGTAGAAGTAAATTCATTAAAACAAAAACTGCATAGTTGGACTAGTTCTTCTCACATTGTTCAACACTTAGTGAGAGAGCACAATAATAGGGAGGGTTTGAGATATAATATGGTTCCACCACCACATGAGACCTTGATTAATGCAAAAAGTAAACCATAAATAATAACCCAATAAAGGATCACGTGGTGTCCACTCTTCTTGTAAGTGATCTAGATTCCGCATGTAAACCAAATGAATCTTTCACTAAACAAAAGATGCCACTTCAAAATAAAAGGTAAATTGCCTTGTGTTAATCTGGATGAACATTTGAAAAGTTTAAAATAAAGACAGGTTCAACAAGTGTAATTCTGAACCAAGAAATACCAAACAAGTTAACCAATCTCGTGCTTCATGTCTAAGTCCAAATAAACATAAAGGAAAAGATGTTAACAATGTCCAAACAATTAATTTTGTTAAACAAGAGAAAACATCTAAACAAGAAGTGATAAAACCTGAACAGAATAAAGTCACTCGTGTGTCACATACTTCTTCACAGAAACAGGTAAATCGTCAAGTTGAAAGCAAATCATGCTACAACTGTGGAAAGCATGGGCATATAGCGTCTCATTGTCCTTATTATCAGACACCAAAGAAAAAGATTGAACTTTATGACACTAAAGCAAGCTATTCCAAAAGAAGCTCCATGACTCCACTAAAACGAGTTAGTGAACCTAACGTTCAACCTGTCAGTCAGTCGTTTGTTTATCACAAACAAGTCTTACGCAAAACTAGCTTATGGAAAGAAAAGTCTTTGTCTGGAAATAAGAACAATAAGACAGTTGATCTTCCCTCAGCTTCTAATGGACAATGGGTAGAGTTTATGATGTGTGATGCCTCTGGGACACCCAAGCGGTTAAGGCTTGGGTCCCTCACCTTAACCAATGTTTTTAATTGAATGTGCAGGGTGTTCGCTATAGTGCTGAAATAAATACTTGGATTGTAGATAGCGGAGCATCAAGGCACATGACTGGAAACCGGGCACTCCTATCAAACGTCAAACAAATCAAAGGAGGTCATGTTTATTTCGCTATAAACAAAGGAGGGTATATCACAGCTCAAGGAGAGGTAGGGAACCAGAAAGTTAAGTTTGGCAAGGTAAACTATGTTCAACAATTTCAGAATAATCTACTTTCTGTTTCCCAAATATGTGACAAAGGTTTTAAGGTAGTTTTTGATAATAAGAAGTGCTATGTCGTGAAAAAGGACTATGTGATTCCGGAGGAACAAGTATTAATGTCAGCCTCAAGATACAATGACCTTTATGTCTTGGATCTATCGAAGTCCTCCACAACGGATCATCAAGTTCAGTGCTTCTTGTCAAAAGCTACTGAGAAGGATTCTATCTCTTGGCATAGGAGAATGGGACACATCAATCCACAAAAGATGAACCACTTGATCCAGAATGATCTAGCGCGAGGAATCAATGTCAAGAACTTCCAACTCCCAGATTTTTGTGTCCCTTACAAGAAAGGCAAACAAACAAAGAAGTCTAATAAGCAAAGAAAGTTAACTCTATAGAATTGCCTCTTGAGTATCTTCACATGGATCTGTTTGGTCTAGTGAGTACAAAAAGCATTGCAAATGACTTGTACTGCTATGTAGTTACAGATGACTACTCAAAATTTTCTTGGGTGATGTTTCTGAAATCAAAATTAGAAACATTTGAGTCATTCAAAGAATTGCTAACTACACTAGAGTCTGTCTATAAGCTGAAGGTAAGACAAGTACGCTCAGACAACGAAACCGAGTTCAAGAACCAATGGATGGAGGCTTTCTGCAAAGAAAAGGGAATTGTGCACCAGTTCACTTCCACCTACACTCCTCAGATGAACAAGGTTGCTGAGAGAAAGAATCGCAGCTTAATAGAGACCGCACACATAATGCTAGCAGACTCAAAACTGCCTATCCAATTTGGAATGAGGCGGTAGCCAATTTGTGTTACACATTAAATCGAGTTCTGGTAGTAAAACGTCGTGGAAACACATGTTACGAGTTACTTCAACGACGTAGACCAAATCTGGAGTATCTCGAACCGTTTGGAGCTCCATGCACGTTGCTAAATAAAACTCAAGATGGGAAGTTTAGTTAGAAGGCTGAAGAGGGCATCTTCCTAGGATACAAAATACCAAATAAGAGAGTTTACAACTCAACGGGTTAAGTAGAGGTGTAGTGTGACGTCAATGTTCAAAGATACACCACCCCTCCTGCTGGAAAAGGACTTGCTTTCTTTTTCGACTATGATGGATTCTTCAAGTCCTTCAACATTCCTCTCTCCACGTCGGATGATGAGTTAGCAGCCAAAATGATGTATGATGTTCTAAACACACCTTCACAGGAATCTACATCATCTGCTCACAAGGTGACTCATCTACTAACTCAGGGGGAGCACTCGAGGTAAGTGACTCTTCCTCTGACAATGAAGCCGTGGAGAATGATCAAGACACTCAAGAGCAACAGGTTCCTCCTACTACAAGTCCACAAGCATCTGACATTGATGCCTCTGAGTCTTCAGAACCTCACATTCCTACTGCCTCGGATACTGAACCAAACGTTCATAATCTTGATTTTGAGGTAGCTGTTCCCACCACTCTTGGATCATGCCTAAACGTCTAACATCCACTGGACAATGTCATTGGGGATGTCAGATCAGGAGTTCACACAAGAAATCAACTACAATAAGCTGATTATGCCACGGTAATGAGAAAGGGTACCTTCACGATAGTGCTTATCGTTGTTTTGTGTCTCAGTTCGAGCCAAAATATGTTAGTGAAGCCCTAAATGATGAGGCATGGGTGAGTGCCATGCAAGAAGAACTTATTCAGTTCAAGAAGTTAGGTGTATGGACTCTGGTAGATAGACCTAAAGGTGCTAAAGTCATTGGCACCAAGTGGGTCTTGAAATGTAAGAAAGATGACCAAGGTGTCAACATCAGGAACAAGACACGGCTTGTAGTTCAAGAATTTCGACAAGTCGAGGGAACTGATTACAATGAAGTATTTGCACCTATGTGAGAATGGAAGCAATCCGTATCTTCCTAGCCTATGCCTCTTACATGAAGATTAAAGCCTATCAATTGGATGTAAAGAATGCATTTCTTTATGGTGAAATCCAAGAAACAGTGTATGTTAGTCAACCCGAAGAATTTGAGGATCCATATCATCGGGACGGAGTTTACAAACTGGATAAGGCTCTCTACGGGCTTCACCAAGCCCCGAGAGCATGGTATGAAAACCTCTCAACTCACCTTGTCAAACACGGATTTCGCAGAGGTGTAATTGACTATACACTGTTCATCAAAGAAAAAGATGTTGATCTACTGCTGGTTTAGATTTACGTTGACGACATAATCTTTGGTTCCAAGAACGAAAAACTATGTAAAGTATTTGAAGCAGTGATGAAGGCAGAATTTGAAATGAGTGCCATGGGAAAGATGATGTTCTTTCTCGGGCTACAGGTGGATCAAACACCTAAGGGAATTTTTCTACATCAGACCAAGTATGTAGGAGATATTCTCAGTCGGTTTGACATGGAGAATGCTTCCCCAGCTGGGACTCCACTTGCTACAAATCATTATGTAGCACCCGACGAAAAAGGTGATCTGGTTGATGCCACCATGTACCGAGGAATGATTGGATCCCTCATGTACCTCACTGTCTCAAGACCTGATAATATGTATGCAACATGTCTTTGTTCAAGATATCAGGCAAAACCAAAAGTTAACCATCTTATTGGGGTCAAAAGGATATTTCGTTATCTGAAGGATACACCCACACTTGGATTGTGGTATCCTCATGACGATGACTTTGAGCTAATCCCGTACAATGATTCGCATTATGGCGGCTGTAAGATGAACTTGAAATCCACCTCAGCAGTTGTCAATTCTTTGGAAGAAGATTAATCACGTGGCAGTGTAAAAAGCAGACATTAGTTGCATTGTCAACTTGTGAAGCTGATTAAGTTGTTGCGGCAAGCTATTGTTCTCATATCATCTGGATTCAACAGCAGATGAAGGACTACGTTTTGAAATTTTCTAACACCCCTATATTTGTTGATAATTCTGTTGCAATAGTCGTTACTAAAAATCATGTCCAACGTACTAAGACCGAACACATCAGCATAAAATATCACTCTATACGTGATTGTTTTGAAAAGAATCTAATCGATGTTGTTAAAATAAATACGGATTTTCAACGCGCTGACCTCTATACAAAAGCATTTGATAAACCACGTTTTCTAATTTGTTAGAGGTCAACGGCGTTAAAACGAAAAGTGATGTAATTCCAGACGATGAACAGGTCTAGTCCGATGCGTCAAGTATCTTTTTTCTTTTATTTTATTTTATTCTAGTTTATTTAATTTATTTTTTGGTTTCAATTCTTCGCCAATTAAATCCTAAAAACGCAAATCGTTTACGATTTTAGAATTTTAAGGGGTGAATAGGTTAAGTTAGTAATAAAAAAAGGGGGGAGGGAGGAGGATAGGCAAGCTGATAGAAATGAGATCGTATCTGAGATATCGATTCAAAGACTATGGAAAATGATAGTTCAGAGGAACAAAGCTTTTGGGACTTTAAAGGATTTAAATTGAATTAGATACGAAATTCAAAGTATAAGTCTGAGTAGTCTAAGCAAAAATAAAATGAAAAATGATAGTAAAACTAGCTACTACTAAGGTAACACGGAGAAAGTAGACCTAGAGGTTGCTAGACCAATTGATGGTATATCGGTAGATTCAACACAATAGATAAGTAGACCTCTTTGGTGATCTCAAGATCAAACTAAGCTATTCAACAAGCTGTAAGTTATCATCTTATCCCTGGTTAACACAATCAACAAAGTTCCAATAAGGGATGACAAGCAAAATAAACGCCACAAATGTCAGCCGATGACCAACATATGAGCAAAGCACATGATGAAAAATGCAAAAAGCAATCAAACTAATAACCAATGTTGTTGGTGAGATCTGTGCAACAAATAAATTGCTCAAACAAGAAGATAGGTTATGTGCCTCTCTGTTGTGCAGTGGCACTGACCTGAGGATAAGCATAACATATATATTCTAGAATTCATTGTTGTTTGTCGCCTCTCTGCTTTGCTGTGGCACTGACCTGAGGCTTCGCTTCTCTTTGAAAGCTCTAAGAATAGTGTCTTCTTGTCAAAATACCCGTAGACCGCACAAAAATCTCCTGAGTAATGTTGATTACCGTATACGTGTGGGATCCACAAATGCTTGTTGAAATAATTAAACCTTAAACTATCACTAATCTATGTCAAAAGTATGTGTATGGATTTAAGTGGACAATTATATTGACAATCATCACGGCAGCAATTCTTGAAAGTCCAAATCAATGTGTGTGTCTTATAGTACTAGTATGATTTCTTAAATTTGCAAATGACTCTTGACGAAAACAAGATTCTACCATCAAATGTTTTTAGTAACATGTCTTGAATGATTTGATTACCTGTATGATTCCATATTGAATCAGTCCTCTTATGGTCAAAATAACTTGAAGCTGCCTGTTCAAGAAGTAAATATGTTAGATTCCAATCTTAGGATTTCCACCTCACACAAAATCACAAAAATAGGTCTTAAATTCTAGTAGTTTCTTTTGTTTAAGTTTGTAAATTTAGGTTATATGTTGGACTATGTCGTGGAATTCAATCTGGGATTCAATCACTTAAAAAGGGTCACGTCTGAGGTGACCAAACGTGCTTTCAATATTAAATGGGTCATGTCTGATAGGGGTTGAGTAAGAGTGAGATTCTTACTGTGAATCGAATATGGTAATCAAGTCAGTGATTGAATGGCGAAAACAAACAATCAAAGAACATTCAATGCAAGAAAATTACTCATAAATGCTTTTGTATTGTATATATGAAAGTTGATAAATTACAGAGATTAATTAAAACAAAATTTCTCTATCTATTAGCCGTCACCTCAAGTACGAGGTATCTATTCTATTTATAGGCAGACAATATGCCTTTTACAAAATGACTAAACTACCCCTGAACTATTACATCAAAAGTAGTCTACGTCTTCATCCGCATCTTTGCTTGTTCAAACAGGATTATACAGCCTAGTTTTCTTCAATGATTGGGAGGTGATTGATGTTGTGATGATTCTGTTGGGTCTTCTGGTGGTGCAAAAGGTGTTGCTAGTCTTGGATCCAAAATTGCCTTGATCATGTTGATAAAATCTTGAGCATCTAACATTTTGTCCTTGCTTAGTACATGAATCTTCATTCTGCTCATATCATGAATGGCTTCAAGTGGTAATTTCTTTAGAGAAATTGGTTCCCAAATAGACACTGTTGATAGCTCATCCCTGTGAATCAAGGGAGAACAATCTACATCAACTTCAAGTTTGACAATGTTGCCCAACTATAAAGGTGTCTTCTTCTTCTTCCTTTTCTCCTCTTTGCACTAATCTGATCATAAGCCATCTTCAATACTTTGATACACATTAGAAAGAAATGTAGATCTTCTTGACCCAATTTGTTTGATATCTCTCTGAAGTGCCTTGTGCATATGTATTGAATGTATGATTGACCCAGTAGTTTCACTTCAGAGCCACTGAACAATCTGATTTCAGCACCTTCTTTGCCTCCCCACTTCCTCTCAATCACCAATTCATAGGTCTTCTTATCATAATAAACATTTGAGATTGGTATTGAGGAATGTGTATCAGCCACCATTTTTCTTTTCAGAGATTCAGTAGGTTTCACTCTAAGTTCTGGAAACACTACTTCTTTAGTTGGTTTTGTCTGTTTCATTTCCAGAAAATTCTTGAATGTTTTGTCTTTTATCATACATGTTGCTTTCAATGAATTGAAGTTATTGGTTCTCTTGAACATTTTAAGTATACCTTCAAATTCATATCCTCTAAACATGGCATTATGGTTGATCAGCTCCAGATTAGCCAGTTCTTTCAAGTCATGAATCTCAAGTGCATTTACCAGAGTAGAGTACTCTGTAAAAAATTGCACTAGACCATAGATCCTTTTAACCATAAAAATATTCCATGAACTGTCATACTTCCAAGTAATAATTTCTGGTCTGTTTTGCCTTTTGGAGTAGATACTCCTCTGATCATCTCAACAGTGGTCAACCCTTCCTGAAGTTTCAGTTGGGAGGGTTCAACAAACCACTCTAGATATTTATGAATAACAGGTGCAAGATAGTCTTGATCTTTATGAGTAAGATTCATGTCATGTGTAGAAACTCTTGATCTTGTCTTCTTATTAAGCACTTCTTCTTTGAAATGCTTTAACTTTTCTTTCTTATCTATCAACCTAAGTGTTGCAGCTTTTAGTGAATTAGTCTTCATGTTTGCCAATTTTCTTTTGGTGAAGCCTTGACTGGTGAGGTAATCCTTCATTTCCTTATCTGTCATACTATAAGGAAAAGGAAATAGTGGTTCATGAGTTGGGGATGATTTCTTCATTGAAGACAGCTTGGTAGGCGAACCTTTCTTGGCCATGGTCTTTCATACCCAGTTGGTTTCTTCATAGAAGACTCTTTATGCATTGGAGCATCTTTGGTGATTTCTTTTTCATATTCTGTTTTAGCATTTGGATCTAGCAGCCTTTTCACTTTATCTTCCTCTTCTTTCATTCCTTCATAGGTCATCCCAAATACTTCATCTGGATCATAACCTTGATTGATCAAAAAAATTACTTTGGTCATTAAGTCATCAGTTTGGGCTTTTGACACCATTTCTTCCACTGATTGTTCTGTTTTCATAGGACTGTCCATATGAACATCCTTTTTAGCATCATATCCACCGGCTATCTCTCCTTCTTCTAGATCAATGATAACAAATTGTTTCTTTAATTGAGCTTCAGCCTGCTTATGTTCTTCAAGAAATTTAGCAATTACTGCCAGGCTTCTTGCATCTTTCTTCTTCTTAACTCTTTCTTCTTCAATCACTAGTCTTTTACCCTTAGCTTTTTCAGCTAGATATTTTCTCCTTTTTGAATATGTTTGAAGTTGTGGACTTGAAGTTTCAGCCTTTTCAATCACTTCATGCGTTTTCTTAGTAGTGGTTTGTTCTTGACCATTCACTTCTATTTCTTCCATCTCCTTTTCTGTTTCCTTTTCTTTTTCTTTTTCTTTTTCTTTTTCCTTTTCACACATTTCTCTTATCTTTTCTTTTTGTTCATCAGCCAATGACACTGCAGGGACAATCTGCATGCTCAACTCTTTCTCCAAAGGAACTGGAGATTTGGGGATGAATACAATAGGGTCAGAATCAGTCCTTTGATTGTTCACAAACTCCCAAAAGTAATCACCTAAACTAAATTATTTAGATGTAAAGTTGTCTAAAGCACTAAAAAGTTCCTCAAATTCAGCTTTCTTAGTGTGAGCAGCATCTGTTTTTCTAGAGTATATCACCATCTCTAGACTTTGTTCCTCATGCGTTGTTTGACTTGTATCAGCTTCTTGTTCTTCATTGTCAGAAACAGACTTGTTCTCATCATTATCAACCTTTTATTGTTCTTCATCATCAAGCTTTTCTTGTTCATCTTTCTTATCATCATCCACTTCACTTCTTTGAATCTCAATTATCAGCTCAAGTTCACAGATCCTTTTGTTTTTGCTATCAGTTTCTTTTTCAATATTAGAGATGATTTCAGCTTGTTCTTCTATAATGTTCTCTTGTTCTTCCATTGCTATAGTTTGAATGGCAAGAGTGTCAATATGGCCACTGACTTCTTCTCTTGAATGATTGAGTGCAGCTTTTAATGTTTCAATTTCCTTTTCTTTCTCCTTCATTTCAGCTTTATTTTTTTCTTTGAGATCTTTCAGCTCCTGCTCCTTTTCATCAAGTTCCAGAATTCTATCATCAATTATTCTAGCCCTCCTATTCAGTATTCTCTCCATTCTTTCAACCTTTTGCAACAGTTCAGATATCAATCAACTTTTTCATCAGGCCTATTTACATTTAATTCAGCAAAGCTCTCTGAGGGAGTAGCCTCAGAAGTTGCTCTCTTTGCAGGCATTTGAGTATGAGGATCCTCCTCATCAGAAGATGATTTGTATGTTTTGAAAGCACTAGTTGATCCTTTAACTTCAGCAGGGTAATCATGGCATGGCAAAGGTTGGTATGGTGATATAGATGATTGATGAGGTGGTGATATTGGAGAGTGATAATGAGGTGACATTTGTGATGGTTGAGGGGTTGTTTGTGGTGTTGGTTGTGGTGATGGTTGTGGTGTTGGTTGTGGTGATAGTTGTGGTGTTAGTTGTGGTGATGGTTATGGTGTTGGTTGTGGTGATGGTTGTGGTGTCGGTTGTGGTGATGGTTGTGGTGATGGTTGTGGTGTTGGTTGTGGTGATGGTTGTGGTGTTGGTTGTGGTGATGATTGTGGTGATGGTTGTATTGATGGTTGTGGTGTTGGTTATGGTGATGGTTATGGTGATGGTTGTGGTGCAGCTTGTTCTTATGCTTGACCTTCTTGATTTATTTGCTGAATCATCCATGGAAGAGAGGTGATGAGCACCACTGTAAAAAGTTTCTTAGGTCCCTCTTCTTAATGTATTTGTAAGATCTTGCATCATAGTAAAGAATATCCAGCACTGGTCCTTCATTAGCAATATCAAGGAATGACTCATAGATCAGGCATTGAATGAATCTTGGATACATCAAGAACTTGTATCTTCTCCCTTCTTGAATGTTTGAAATCAGGCCATTGAAAACATAGGAAAACATATTAAATGGCCTGTTAGTGCAGAGAGCACAGATTGTTGAGGATGTCAGGACTGGAATGTCATTCCATCCTGTCTTTCTCTTGGACAGACAGTGTTGAAACATATGAATTAGGAATCTCCAAGGTATATCAACTGTTAGGATCTTGGCATCTCGTTTGATCAATTAGATTGATTTGCAGCGAAATGAGCTCACGAATTAACAAATTTAAACAAGAACACACAAAATTTATCAATGAAACAGTGTTTGTTATAGAGAGAGAATTTCTGCCAAAAGGAATATATTCATTCAATACACGCTTCGGCTGGCTTTCGCGCGCAATTACAATTAGGTCATCTTTCCTTTTATAAGGGAAGCTGACGTCAGCTGATGTCACTTGACGATGACATCTAACTATTATTTGACTACTGAAAGTAAACACAACTACTGAAGATGTCAAACAGCTGACATCTTCTTACAAAAATACCAAGTGTTATTATCACTACAACTACTAAAAAGAAAACTACTGAGACAACGACTGAAGAACATGCTCTTCAGTCGTTTTACAAGTACTAAAATAGAAAAGAAAACTACTGAAGGAAACCATCACAACAACTGAAGATGCTTCTTCAGCTGTTGTGACAAACTCTGAAGGCTTCAGTATTTGGACTTCTTGAACTTCAGTTGTTGTCATCAGCTGATGTCTTCAGCTGATGTCTTCAGTCTTTGTACTTCAGCTGTTGATCTTCAGTACTTTAGTCTTCAGCTGTTGAAGTCTTCAGTACTTTAGTCTTCAGCTGTTGGTCTTCAGACTTTGATCTTTAGCTGTTGAACTCTTCAGTACTTTAGTCCTCAGCTGTTGATCTTCAGACTTTGATCTTCAGCTGTTGAAGTCTTCTGTAGTTGTTGGATGTCTTGTGGGACTTAAAGGTTTTTCTAATCTGGCTCATTGGTTCTTTTGGTCCAACAAACTCCCCCTGAACCAATGCAGCCAAAACCTTTAAGCTTATTGAAGATGTCCCACTTATTATGGCAGAAAGATTGGTCTTTTTGTCTTCTAGATCAGCTTAGAAGTGACCCTTGTAAGCACAGACTGGGAAGAAGTCTCAATGATCTGTTTGGCAAAGGATGGATGGGAACTCTGTCTTGGGGAACTGGACACAGAGCTGTTACCCCATCCATGAGATCTACTTCCCAAAAATGAGTCTGTAAGACTCCCTTGTATAGGCCTCAAGGAAAGTTACTTGTTCCTCCATGGTAAGCTCTTCTGCTTCTCCTTCAAAGAGTGATTCTGGCCCATAGTACTCAAAGAGATATTTGACCTGCTTCCCATTTTTTAGCTCCACAGTTGTTATGATTCTATATGCGAATTCATCTGGGTGAATACCCTCTAAAAACAACTGGAGCTCATTCTTTCTAACTTCCTCAGGCTTCCTATACACTAACCCTTTTTACACCACTTTATTCTCCAGCATCTTTTGTTGGGTCAGTTTAGCTTTATAGGCTTTCTTGAAGTCATCTAGGATCTCCCAAGGTGATACTACAAAGGCCAATGAGATCACTTCATCTACAATCTTCTTTACTTGGCCAAGGTATCTCTGTGGAATATTTTTCTTTTGAATCCTATGAGACACCCTGGGATCAGGCCAAATCCTCACTATCTCTTTTTGATATTGAAAGGTATGTCTGAGAGTGTATAATCTCTGAGCATGTTTCTTCATATTGATGATTGAAGATGTGGCAGCGTATGCTTTGTCGACTCTTCTCAACAATTCCTCATCATGTTGTTTGTGAAGCTCTTCTTCTTCTAACTTCACTTTCACAATTTGCCTTTGAGATTCAGGAGTAATTGTTGGAGGGTGACTTATGGCCTTAGGCAACTGTATAACAGCTGAGATTGGCTGCCTATCTTCATCTTCATCCTTATCTTCTTCTTACTCTTCTAGCCTCAGTACCCTTCTCTTCCTCTTCTGGGGTACATCATCGGCTATTGGTTTTGTGGGTAAGGGAATTGGTTTAGTGGGTTGTGGTTGTGGTGGTTTTGGTGTGGGAATTTTGACAGGCTGTTCTAGCATTTTGGATGTAAGTGAGGCTTTGGATTGTTTGACCAGTTCAGTGCTGCTCCCAGCACCAGCTTCATTTAAGGCTTCAATGACCAGCCCTTTGGTATATACTTCAGACGAACAGATCTTGGTGGTTATTGCCAAGATGTTGACCCTGGACCATGACTTGATTTCAATCAATGATCTTCCAAGATACTTAGCTATGAACCTGATCATGATTTCCAATCTTTCCCTTTCCAACACACTATAACCGGCCCATCTTGATTGTATCTCTTATATTTCCAGCCTTTTGATCTCAGAGTCTAATATGGCTGTGTCATGACCATGTCTAAATAGCTAATCTATAATTTTATCCATTGATTTGCTATGAGCTTCATCAGCATCTTTAACAAGGCCTTCTAATGATTTTTCTTCATCGGCTCTTGACTCAGCACTTTTCTTTCTATTATATGTAATCAGCTGTTCTGAGATCAGTTCTTTCTCAACCTCCTTCTCTTTCTCAGGCTCTCTCTCTTTTTTAGGCTCTTTCTCAACATCAACTCTCTTTCTTTTCTTATCTTTCACTGCCTTAGACTTTGCAGTCTCCCCTTCTTTGGTTGCATTGGAATCAGGGGTTGGAAGGCAGAAAGAGATTTATGAACAGCATCATCAATGAGGGTTTGTAGATTTGAGGGAATCCTCTCATCAATGGGTTGATGCACTATGTCAGTGAGGATGGGAGTGATGAGAGGTAAGGAGTTTTGAAAGATAGCAACCATCTGCTCAAAGGGTTTCTGTCCCTGAGAGGTGGTGCCAAAAGCAGAGGCTGGTGGCTCAGTTATGTGTGTAGGCTCAATGTTTGGTGAACCTTCAATTGAAGGTGCCATCTATGGGGTTATTGGGGTAGATGGTCTTTGATCCTGAGACATTTTGGCCAACAGCTCTTTGAGTCTGCTCACCTCATTCTCTAGGATCGTGTTGTGGGCTAGAACATCATAGAAAAAGCCCTGGTCATCATCAGTCTATGCTGAATCACCTGACCTCCTGAGTGAATCAGGATGTACATGCTCTGAGTGTAGATCAGTAGTAGCATGTGCCCCTTGTTCTTGGTACTGGGGACTTCCTGCCTCAGGACTATGTCCTTCATTGGCAGTTGCCTCTGGTGAGGTCTTATGGATGGTACCAACTGCATCCTGATCATATGCTGAAGCAGGAGAAGTGGCAGCCTTACCAGAAGTTCTAATCTCCTTTTCTACTCTTGGAGATTGAACATGTAACCCCTGTGTTGTGGGTTATCAAAGGCACTTTGGTCCTCCCCCCAATGGTTGAGGTATTCCTAGTTGTAATTGGTTTCTGGGGAGGAAGTGAGGAGTGCAACTACTCAGCACTTTTGCAACTATCAGTGTAGGACTTTGAGGGGCGGTTGCATGTGGAGATTGGGTACAAGCAGATTGCACCCGGGGTGAGAAGTGTTCTTCAATGGTAACCCTCTCAATTGAAATAGGTTCCAGCAATGTGGTTTCCCCAATTGTGGGTGCAACAGGATCCTGTTGAGAGGATACCTGTGCGGCTTTAGCAAGATGAGTCTTTGACATAACTGGGGGTTAGAACCAGTATGTTCTTCCTGTATTGGTGGTACAGGGGCGTCCTTAGGGGACTCATCTCCCTGGGTAGCCTTTTTGGATTTTTGTGTTTTGAGTTTGGTGGGGACTTGGATCTGGAAGTGGAGGCTATGGGTTCCTCTGCTTGGGTTTTAGCATCCGGGCAACCCCTTTGAGAGTAGGGTCTGTGTTATGTCGGGAGTATACCTCAGCTAAAACAGTTGGAGTAGGGACTCCAAGACCAACAAGGCCATCAGAGTTTAACTGATTCAAAATTATGGCCATCAGAAACCAGGGATAAAGTAGCCATCTGTTTGCCACATGTTTCTGAGCCAGATCCTTTAATTCCATAAAAACTATCTCAGAAAAATTTAGATTTTGTTGCTCAAGGATAGAATACAATACCTGTTGCCATCGGGAAGACATCTGATCCCAAGAAGATGTCTTCAAAGCTAGGCAGACATTCACCATGTGAAAAATAAGTTGTTCTGCATCATGGAAGTGCTTCTTTAGTATGGTTGTAGCACTTATGTCGCCTTCATACCCATTATTAATGAAAGACATATCAGTGGTGCCTTTCAGGTATTCTTTAGGATAGGTGCCATCATGCAAATTTAGGGTATTGCGAATGATGTCTGTAGTGATGAGCACCTGTTTCTGGTTTACCAACAACTGTAGAGTGATTTGGTTATCGTTCTCACCAGTGATTATAGAAACGTTGGTCCAGAACTAGGATAAGGAGTCAGGATATATGGTAGGATTCAGATAAATGTTGTTCGGTACGGGGAATCCACCATAAGATCGATGGCAGTGTCAAACTTGTTCCAGAAGGCCGATTTTGTAAGGTAGGCAACACAGTTGTGTCGGGGTTTGAGTTTCATGGTCGCCATTGTTGAGAGAGAAAGGTTTGAAAATGGCTAATGAACGTTTGGATACAAGTACAGGTATTTATAGGTTTAGAAAAGGCCGAAAAGAAAACGACTGAAAGTATGGTGTTGTCATCAGTTGTTATGAAACAACTGAAGACTTGGTTTTAACTATCAGATGTTTGAAAACAACTGAAGACTTGGTGTTAGTCATCAGTAGTTGTGAAACTACTGAAAACTTGGTTTTGTCTTCAGATGTTGTAAACAACTGATAACTTGTGTTAGTCATTAGTAGTAGTAAAACTACTCAAGACATGGTTTTGTCATCAGTTGTTTAAGGTGAAACAGCAGTTTTAGAAACAACTGAAGAGAAAATTCTCATCAGTAGTTTTCATCAATTCTTAGCTTTTCAGCTGTTTCATACTGTCCTCAACACTTACTCATCAGTCTTTTTGGTTGTTTTCAGTTGTTTCATAGGACATCAGTACTTAGCTGTTTTTACTAACATCATATTTAAACTACATCATAGTTTGTAACAGATCAGTACTTATTTGTGACATGTTTACTAATATCATCAGTACTTGTTTACTGAGATCATCAGTAGTGTCACTTATTCTAGCTGCAGCATACCAAGCCTTAACACTAGGTTTTGGAAAGTTGAACTATCCAAAGGCTTAGTAAAAATGTCTGCAAGCTCATCAGCACTAGGCACAAACTTTGGATCAATCAGACCTTTTTCAAAACAGTCCCTAATAAAATGGTGTCTGATCTCATATGTTTGGTCCTAGAATGCTGGACAGGATTCTTGACAATGCAAAGAGCTGAAGCACTATCCATTAATAATGGAGTCTTAGTCTCTGTAATGCCATAATCCAAAAGTTGGTTCTGAAGCCAGAGTACCTGAGATGTACAACTTGCAGCAGCAATGTACTCTGCTTCAGCAGTGGATGTAGCAACAGATGTTTGTTTCTTACTCTGCCAAGAAATCAAACAGTTGCCTAGGAATTGACATCCACCAGAATTGACTTTCTGGTTAACTTACACCCTGCATAGTCACTATCAGAAAAAGCAACTAATTTGCAAGAGTGTCCAGTGGAATACCATAACCTAGAGATTGTGTACCTTGCAGATATCTAAAGATCCTCTTGACTGCAATCAAATGAGACTCTTTAGGAGCAGCCTGAAATCTAGCACAAACACAAGTTGCAAACATGATATCTGGTCTAGAAGCTGTTAAGTACATCAAGGACCAATCATACATCTGTAAAGTTTTTATCAACAGCTTTACCTTTCTGATCTGCATCCAGTTGAGTGGTGTGGCACATGGGAGTAGAACAGGGCTTACAGTTTTGTAAATCAAACTTATTCAAAAGATCTTTTGTATATTTAGACTGATGAATGAAAGTCCCATCAGCCTTTTGTTTGATTTGCAATCCTAAAAAGAACTGTAATTCTCCCATTGCACTCATTTCAAACTTCTTTTGCATTAAATTGGTAAAATCATCACACAACTGGGGATCAGAGGATGCAAAAATAATATCATCAACATAAATTTGAACAAGTAGCTTATGCTGATCCACCTTCTTAATGAACAAAGTTTTATCTATGGAGCCTCTAGTGAAATTATTTTGAAGAAGAAAATTTGATAATGTTCATACCAGGCTCTAGGAGCTTGTTTCAACCCATAAAGAGCCTTATCAAGCTTGTATACCCAATCTGGATGTTTATTATCCTCAAAACCTGGTGGTTGACACACATAAACCTCTTCTTTTATTTTACCATATAAAAATGCACTTTTGACATCCATTTGAAAAACTTTAAGATTGTGGAATGCAGCATAGGCTAAGAACAATCTAATTGCCTCTAGTCTGGCTACAGGAGCAAAGGTTTCATCATAATCAATACCTTCTTCCTGTGCAAACCCTGTACAACCAGTCTAGCCTTGTTCTTGACAATAAGCCCATTTTCATCTGTTTTATTCCTAAACACCCATTTAGTGCCTATTGCACACTTACCTGGGGGTAGAGGAACCAGTTCCCACACTTGCTGCTTGTTGAACTGAAGTAGCTCAAGCTGCATGGCTTCAACCCATCCATTGTCCCTAAAGCAATGTGATAGTTCTTTGGCTCTTGCTGACTAAAAAGAGAGCATAGAAGCAGAATTGGACAATTGACTTCTTGTTGAAACTCCAGCATTGATATCACCAATGATTTGAGACATTGGGTGATTCTTCAGCTCTTGATAAACAATGAGATCTGTGCAAGTGTTTGTAGGACCTTCAGCAGCAGCAGATGGTGATGCAGACTCTTGAAACCAAGAATGAGATGGCAAATCAAAAGATGTAGAGGAATCAAAGATCTCATCAGCATTTGTTGTGGATGGAACTACTGAAGCTACAGGAACATCAAGTTTAGTGGACTCAGCAGTTCATCACTAAACTTGAATAGGTGATATTGATATTATCATCATCATCAATACCACCAGGTGGAGAACTGTTGACAGGAGCAACAGCTGAACCTGATAAGGAACATATTGCAGTATGTCCAAATCAAATAACTCCACAGGGTTTTGTGGAATCTTGTCCTTTGGAGATTCATTAAACTTCACATGCAGAGTCTCTTCAACTATCTTTGTTCTGCAGTTGAAGACTCTGTATGCCTTGCAAGTAGATGAATAACCAACAAAATACCCTGCATCCACCTTAGGATCAAATTTGTGGAGTTGATCCTTGTGTTGAGAATGAAACAAGGACACCCAAAGGCTCTGAAAAATGAAATTAGAGGAGCCAAATGATGTAGAACTTCATATGGAGTCTTCATCAACCTCTGATTTACTAAGGCTCTATTCTGCACATAGCAAGCTGTGTTAACAGCTTCAGCCCAAAAGGTCAGTGGCAAACCAGAGTCAGCCAACATGGACCTTGCAGCTTCAATTAGGGTCCTGTTCTTTCTCTCTACTACTCCATTTTGTTCTGGAGTCCTTGGGATGCTAAACTGCCTCTTGATTCCCTTTGAGAGATAAAATCATCAAGTGTATGGTTTCTGAATTCTGTTCCATTATCACTTCTGATACACTTGACAGATAGGGAACTACTGCTTCTCACATACAACACAAAGTTTATAATCGTCTGAGCAGCCTCATCCTTTGAATGCAAGAAGAAAGTCCATACAAATCTGGAGTAATCATCCACAATTACCAGACAGTATTTCTTCTTTGCCATACTCATTACTCTCACAGGACCAAAGATATCCATGTGTAGTAATTGCAAGCAGGCAATGGACTTAGGTTCTTCAATAGGAGGGAATGAGACTTTGTGTTGTTTTCCTTTCAAACAAGCAGTGCAGTTGTCTTCACATCTGAACTCCTTCATAGGCAATCCCCTTACTAAACCATGATGTATCAGCTGATTCAAGTTTTTAAGATTCACATGACCCAGCCTTCTATGCCATAGAATAGATTCTTGAGGAGAAGCCTTGGAAAATAGGCAAGGATGGCCTTTGAGATCTATTTTCTTGGAAAGATCTAAGCATATACACTCTTCCTGTCCTGTTGGCCCTCAGGAGAGTGTGATCATCCAACACCTTATCAATCAAACTCAGAACTTTGGATGACAGAATCCTGCAGTTCTGACTGGTGAAAAGAGCAACATGGCCTTTATCACACATTTGACTGACACTCAAGAGATTGTACTTGAGATTCTCCACATGGTTAACATCATCAAACCTTATTTCCCCATTGGAGACAAAGCCTTTGCCAATGATGTAACCCTTAGCATCATTGCCAAAAGAAACAAACCCCTTCTTTCCTTGAGAGTAATCATGAAGAAGAGAGTGTTCCCTGTCATATGCATAGATCCTCCACTGTCTACATACCAGATGCTACTTGGCATGCTGAAGAACCTGCAATCATAATAAATTAGTTTTTTTGAGACCCAAACCTTTTTGGTTTTGGGTCTGTTCACATCAACAGATGGTAAACTAACAGATTTGCTATGAAGAACAGCCTGAGGGGATGGAGATGGTGAAGAAGAAGAATCCTTTGGCATGGATTTTTTTCTCTGTGGTTTCAGCACAGGAGCATCTAATTGGTTGACTCTCCCCAATAGATGTTGAACCATCATAACAAGTTGTGTCTGATTCTGTGATAAAGCCTTCAGCTCATCAGACACATTAGTGCTGAGATTGATGGATTCCTGTGTTGTACCATCTCCCTTTGAGCAACCTCAGCTGTTGTGTGATTAACCCCTTCCTTTTTGGATTTCTTTTGGATTTTGGGGTTACAGGTTTTGATGTTGCTGGTACAAACTTGGTTTCAAACTCAGTTTTCATTTTATCCATTTTCTTTTAATGTTCTCATTGTGTTTGAGTTTGGAGCCCTTTTTATACCAGCAATCATCAGTAAGATGATTGAATAAGCCACATATTTCACATGGCTTTTTCTTCATCTTAAGTTGATCATCTGCTGAAGAAGATGAAACTACTGAAGACTTATTCTTCAGCAGTTTGCGATCAGTACTAGCAGTTTTCTTCCTTGCAGTACATGCTTTCTTGATATCTTCTTCAGTAGTTTTCCCACCCTTTCTACTGGCAGTTTTCTTCCCTTTAGTACATGCAGTAGTTTGGGTTTGTTCTCCAGGTGTTATGACTTGCTCTTTAGTACTTTCAGTACTTTGTGAAATACCACCTGGAGTGATCAACCTTTTGATCATGTGAGTGTCAGCATTTGAACCATCAACATCAGCTGATAGGTTTTGAGAGGAATTAATGCTGACTCCAACCTCTGATGGTGCTGTATCAGATAGTAGATCACATGATGAAAAGGATTGGTTATTGCTTCTCTCATCAGATTCTACCTCTGCTCTGGGAGTAAAATCTGTAGGAGGAGCAGTGTGATTATAACCAATGCCAAACTTCACATTGGAAGCAGACTGCTTACTGAGAAGCATTTCAAAACCCTTGCAGGAATGTACCCATCGATCACACTCTACCTGGGTAGCTGCAAGTGTTTCTTTGAGGTCTCTGTACTTCTCTAGAAGTACCTCTTCCCTAGCCTTATCATCAGTGATTTGGCATTTAAGTTTGTAAATCTCATCATTCTTATCATTAAGCACAGACTCAAATTCAGCTTTTCTTTTGGATATTATTTGTTCTAGCTTAATGTTCTTGTTAATTAAAGCTACATTTGCTTCTCTAATAGATGCAAATGTGGCTATGCATGTTTCAGAACATAGCTTGGCTTTGGCCTCAGAGGATACCTATGATACCTGTGGTGTGGAGGCATTAGGGGATGAGGTATCAGCAGACTCCAGGACCATAAGAGCAAGGTTTCCAAAAGGATTGTCACCACCATGTTGACCAGCACCAGAAAACAGTTGTTCATGACCAGACATATCATCTGGTAAACTGCTACAGTCAACAACTCCTAGGGTGAAAAAGCTGTGTTGTTAGGTTGAGATTGTTGATGAGATTGGGAAGGTTGAGGCTCAGGAAGAGCAGGTGGTTGTTGTGCAATGGGTACTTGAACTTGACTAGTTTGTGGCATGTAATAGCAGGGATATTGATATGGCATTGGACCCTGAGGGACAAAATATGCAGGAGATAAAGGTTGTGATTGATGACCAGAACTAGCAAGATATTGCCCTCTGTTTTGTTGAATATTACTTGGAAAAGTCACAAAGGGTGTAGAGGAGTTAGATCCAGATGATCTACACCCTCTTGCAAAGTGCCCAAGCCTGTGGCATTTGTGACACCTCAACTTACTCTTGTCAAAACCAACTTTGGTTTTGCCAAAGAGTCCAGGGAATTTCCTACCAGTTCTCTTGTAGAACCTCTGAGATCTGATATTAATCAAGGCCATTTGGCTCAAAATATCCATCTCTTCTAAGTCATCATCAGCTATACCTTTCAAATCATCCATAATGAAGCACAAATTGTCACTATTACACCTGACTGAATATCAACACTCACAAATGCATGATCAGAACTGTTTGAAGAGAAATCTATATGCACATCATAATTACTTTCTCTGATGCAGCATATTCTGACTCATGACCGACCAAGGCAGTGTTCCCTGGTACAAAGTCTTTAGTGAGCTTTCCTGATGATGCCAGTTTCCTTTTCTGCTATATCTCTCTTTCAAATGTAAGCAGTTTCCATGAAGTTTGGGTGAGAGATAGGCTATCCAGATTTGCATTAGAGCGTAGGACAATTGTATATGTGTCCCATCTCTCAGGCAGTGATCTGAGGAATTTGTGGTTCATGTGGCTATTAGTGTATTCATGTTTGACCATTTTCAGCTCAGAGATCAAACATGAAAACCGCTCAAACTGTTGGGTCAGAGTCTCACCCTTCCTATGAGCAAATGTCTCATATTTTGGGCAAGTATTTCCCTATTGTTTGCTAAGACCTCATCAGTACCACCAAATTGTTCTTTTAGTGCCTTCCAGAGGTCATGAGCAGTTTCATGATGCATAGCCCAGAATAGATTTCATTAGGCAGTGCCATGGCCAGAATTCCATGAGCTTTAGCATCAATCTCAAACAGTTTTGATCCTCATCAGAGTATTGTTCCTTCTTCTTCGGAAGCATTTGGTTGGTTTCCGGATTGTTCACCATAGGCTTATGTGGATCATGTACCACAGATGTCCAACAACCTGAACTGTTAACAGACAGGTGATGGAGCATTCTTCGTTGCCATATGTTATACTCAGTCCTAACCAGCATCGGAGGCTTGGTTTAGGAACCAGTATTGTGAGGGTCATTAGAAGGAGTAGTCATAATCAGAATTCAGAAAATTCAAGGTAAACAAAGTAAATCTAACTCAAAACCACTTAGAACCTCAATCAAAATGGCCAGAAGCAACAGAAACTCAATCTCTATAACCGATTCTTGCAAATTTGCTAATTCGATCAAACGTAGATAGCAAAAGAACAGTTTCAATGATCAATTGTTAAATCGATTAATGATTAACCTGCTCTGATACCATTTGTTAGGATCTGGCATCTAGTTTGATCAATTAGATTGGATTTGCAGGGAATGAGCTCACAAATTAACAAATTTAAAGAAGAACACACGAAATTTATCAATGAAACAGTGTTTGTTATAGAGAGAGAATTTCTGCCAAAAGGAAAATATTCATTCAATACACGCTTCGGCTGGCTTCACGCGCAATTACAATTAGGTCATCTTCCTTTTATAAGGGAAGCTGACGTCAGCTGATGTCACTTGACAGTGACATCTAACTGTTTTTAACTACTGCAAGTAACACAACTACTGAAGATGTCAAACAGTTGACATCTTCTTACAAAAATACCAAGTGTTAATTATCACTACTACTGAAAAGAAACTACTGAACAACGACTGAAGAACATGCTCTTCAATCGTTTTAACAAGTACTAAATAGAAAAGAAAACTACTGAAAGGAAACCATCACAACAACTGAAGAATGCTTCTTCAGCTGTTGTGACAAACTCTGAAGGCTTCAGTATTTGGACTTCTTGAACTTTAGTTGTTGTCATCAGCTGATGTCTTCAGCTGATGTCTTCAGTCTTTGTACTTCAGCTGTTGATCTTCGTACTTTAGTCTTCAGCTGTTGAAGTCTTCAGTACTTTAGTCTTCAGCTGTTGTCTTCAGACTTGATCTTCAGTTGTTGAGGTCTTCAGTACTTTAGTCCTTAGCTGTTGATCTTCAGACTTTGTCTTCAGCTGTTGAAGTCTTCAACAGTTTTGGATGTCTTGTGGGACTTAAGGTTTTTCTGATCTGCTCATTGGTTTCTTTTGGTCCAACATCAACTAATCCTTCAACAATTTGTTTGCTTCATTCCTCTTCATAACCAGTTTCAGCAAAAATGTGGTTTTTCGTCATCATCTAGCTCCAGAGGAGCATTAGCATCATCACCGAATTATAGCATCTTCTAACAAATCTTTAGTGATACTCAGAGTGAGATCATTGTTGATTCTCCAGTTACTGTTTTAACACCCTCAGCTTCAACTACTCAGCTGAGTTCTAGAAGGACCTGATGAGATTCTCATAGAGTATGGGTAGAGTATGGGTCTCACAGTGATAGCATAGGCTACTCTTATGGTAGATAAGAATCTGATCATATCTCTAAGTCCATCAGCTTCAGGCACATTAAGGTTTAAATAACCGCTGACATTATGGAGCTTGCTCCATGTAAGATTTGCCATGTAATCTACACAAGAGACATGTTTGTTATTTATCAGTTTGACTTTAAATGGAAAAGGATGAATGCTTGTTATTTCTGTTACATTGTTGTCATAGCAAATGGTGAGTTTATTATTCAACAATCATAGTTTCTATGTTTGAACTATTAATGAGTTATTGTTTCATTGATTTGTTAGACATGTTTCATTTTCATCATGCTCTGTTCTTACAACAACCATGAATATCAAGGTTTTCATCATGCTCTGTTCTTACAACAAACATGAATATCATGATTTTCATCATGCTCTGTTCTTACAACAAACATGAATATCAAGGTTTTCATGATGATAAGAATTTCTATTGGTTTGCATGCTCATTGAAGTCGAAAAGGTGTATTATGTTACATCAATACGACATGTTTTTGTGTTCTTCATTATCAGTTGGTTCATTGATTGATTTAGGTTTAACATTCTGAAACTTAGGTCTTGACTAAATTTTTTATAGAAATTTCACCTTGTTTCCGATACAAATGTGGTTTCAGAATCGATAACAAGATCCGATTGAGTAGAATCACACAAAAATCTTTAATTGTTTATGATGAAGATGATCAAAGATGGTGTACTGTGCGTTTGCGCTCATCTCACTATAAAGTCTCTCAAATTTTAAAAGTATTAAATGACCAGTTTAAATTCCTTTAAATAGTCAAATAATGCATTTTGAAAGATTTTACAAGTTTAAGAGCAAATGCGGTCACCACTGTAGCAAATGCGAAAGGATTAATTTTTTTACTTTTGGTCATCCGCATTTGTTAATTGTAGTAAATACGGAAGACAAAATTGGACTTTGACTATCTCCATTTGGCTACTACTGTAAATGCAGAAGTTTTGTTACTTATTATTTATTCTTTCCGCATTTGTGAACTGTTGCAAATACGGAAGTTAAAACTTGAAACCTTTGACTATCCGCATTTGTGCTGTAGTAAATGCGGAAGAATAACTTGTGATTTTGTTCATCAGCATTAACACACTGTAACAAATGCGGCAAAGTTGTTGTTTCATCCTATCCGTATTTATACACAGTAGCAAATGCGATAGAACAAAGTCAATCAGCATTTGTGTGACCACATCAAATGTGGTTGACAACACTTGGTCAGCATTGCACTGTAGCAAATGCGAGAGAGAGATGTTCATCCGCATTTGACTACTGTAGCAATGCGGTAGAGTAAAATCTACATTTACTTAACACACTAATGCAGTAGAGTAAAATCATTGTCCACATTAGTTGCACTTGAAAATATACTGTTCCCGCATTAGTTACATGCATGGTTACCTTCACCCGCATTAACCATACACTAACCTGCATTAACTTTTGAACATAATCAAAAGTTAATGTGATTGAATTGATTATTCATCTTATGAAGATTTGTCCTTGATTGATTTTCTTATGAAGTTGACTATTGAAGTTGTTAATTCTTGCTTGGATTGACTTGTATGTCACAAGTGACACAAGTTTCCCATTTTGACAGATCTTGGACTTATCATGCTTCTAAGAATCTACATAAGCTGAGAAATAATGGTATGACTATTTTCAACAACACCAACCAAAATCCTTTTTGTTTTGTTTTCAAATTTAAGTTAATACACAAAAATTTGGACTTACTCAAAAATTTTAAATTACTCCCCCTAAAGTTTATATCCACATTTGGATAGAAACTTTAAAGATTTAAAACCTTTTGAATATTATTTTGATTATTAATAATGAAGATAATTATCTCTTTGTTGGGATCATATCAGTATTATATTATACTTGTGCATCCTTTATGATTAAATGGACATGATCATGAACTTGAAGATTGAAGGTATGTTTGTCCTCTTAAACTCATACCTCGTTGATATTTTGATGCAAGTGACTTTTATCATGTTTTGGTTGGTTCAGTTATTCAATGTGTACCTCACATACATAAGCATGGAATGATCAACCCTCCTTATACAATGCATGGTAGAACTTTTTTACAGCTTTTCTTACCAGGTCACTTAAGTTATGAAATCTCATTGTCACTGATCCTCATTGATATCCTTTTACTTTGATCCTTTTTCATGATGATCTACATTGGGATTCTTTTCGCTTCACTTTGGAAGGTGATCCATGATATGATTCTTTTGTTCATTCACTTGGAATGTATTACTTTGTTGATTCATCCAATTTTGGATGTATTCCACATTGGGAATCTTTTGGACCATAACATCTACACTATATGCAAGTTTCATCAGGTCTTTGCTTAGCAAAACAAAGATAGAACATAATGTGGTGAAAGAGATTCATAAAGTATCATTACCTGGTGTGTTTAGGCTACTACACACATGCGTTTAGATAAGCCAATACATACATGTACTTTGTGATGAGTGTTTCACAATTGAAAAAGTCTTTAATTCATCACTGCATGTATCTTTTCTTCCAAGTTGAGCCTACCAACATATCTGGTAAGTCATTTCAATCTTTCACATTTTGAAATTAAGCATAGTGAATGATATAATGACTATAATTATATCATTTCCTATAGAATTATTTTTTTCATCAAACATGGTTTCTTTTTGTAGTTTTTCTGATGTTTTAATTGTTTTTGATGTTTTTCATGATTTTTACTCAAGGTTGATCATGCCAATTGACTGAACCAGGAATTCAAACCTACTAGGTTCAAATGCCTTGGTAAACAAATCAGCTAATTGATTTTCAGTTGGTTCTTGAATCAATTTGATTAAACCTTTTTAGTACAGTCTCTCAAAAAGTAATATCTAATCTCAATATGTTTTGTTTTTTAGTGCTGAACTAGATTATTAGTTATAAAGACAGTTGTTGTGTTGTCAATAGAAATTGGTGTGTGCAAGAAGTTAAAACCATAATCAAGCATCTAGTTTTGAATCCAGAGTACTTGAGAGCAACATGTTGATGCAGCAATATACTCAGCTTTTGCTGTGGACACAGATACATTTGTCTGCTTCTTGCACTGCTAGGATGCTAGTCTGGGACTAAGAAATTGACAACCGCCAGAGGTAGATTTTCTGTTGAAGTTGCATCCTCCATAATCACTGTCTGTGTAGGCATAAAGATTAAATTCTCCTTCCTTTGGATACCATAACCCAAGAGCTGGTTTGCCATTCAGATATCTGACTATCCTCTTGACTGCATTCACATGTGATTCTTTTGGATTAGCTTGATATCTTGCACACACACAAACACCAAACTAATGTCAGGCCTACTGGTTGTTAGATACATAAGTGAACCGATCATTGATTGATAGTGAGTCTGATCCACTAATTTTCCTTCAGGGTCAGGTCCAATCTTCACTTTAGTATCCACAGGAGTTCTGTTAGACTTACATTCAGCAAAGTGAAATTTCTTTAACATGGTTTCTACATATTTTGATTCATTGATGAAGATTCCATCTGCTGTCTGTTGGACTTGCACCCCTAGAAAGAAGGTGAGTTCCCTCATAGCACTCATTTGGAACTATGAGTGCATAATGTCTTAAAATTCTTTGCAGAGTTGCTTGTTTGTCAAGCCAAATATAATGTCATCCACGTAGATCTACACTAACAGCATATCTTTTTCCTCTTTTTCTTCTGAAGAGAGTCTGATCAATCTTTCCTCTTTCATACCCATGTTCCAGAAGAAAGGACGATAGAGTCTCATACCACTTTCTTGGTGCTTGATGAAGACCATACAGAGCTTTGTCAAGATTGTAAACTCTATGAGGGAAATGTGGATCTTCAAAGCCAATTGGTTGACTCACATAAACTTCGTCAGCAATCTTTCCATACAGGAAGGCACACTTTACATCCATTTGTTAAATAGTAAATTTCATGGATGTAGAATATGCAAGAAAGATTCTGATTGCTTCTAGTCTGGCAACAGGTGCAAACACTTCGTCATAGTTGATTCCTTCTTCCTGAGTGTATCCCTATGCCACTAGTCTTGCTTTGTTTCTGATGACGATACCTCTATCATCAGTCTTGTTCCTTTACAGCCATTTGGTACCGATAGTGTATTTTCCTTCGGGAAGATCTACTAGTTGCCATACTTCTTGCTTCTTGAAATGGAGCAATTCTTCCATCATTGCTTCAATCCAGCTATTATCTTAAAGAGCCTCTTTGATGTTTTTGGAATACTGTTTGACATAGAAAGCATGAGAACAAACAAATGTTTGCAATACTGGACTTGCTTCTTGTCACCCTCTCATTAAGATCACCAATAATGGTTTCAACTGGATGATTCTTGTGTATTCTTGTGGTTCGAATGGTGTCACCAGCAATAGTTACATCAAGATTGGAGACATTCAGTTCATTATGGTCCGAGGCACTTTCATCTAGTACTATTGTTGATTTATGAAGATTGTCAACTTCTATTTCAGTTACTACTACATCTTCAGCAGCATTAAGATTGCTTGCATCATTTGATGTACCTTGTGTTCCAACTGGAGGAGAAGCTATTTTTTATTTATGATCTCATTTGACAAGTCATCTGAGTGAGATGGTACCAGGCTGGGACCTTCTTCAGAAGAAACATTAAGGTTTTGTGACAGTTTTCTGATGGGATCAGTTTGAAGAGGAACATCTTCATTTATGTGTTCATCAAATGTAAGTGGAATCAATGGATAATTATCTCTTCTTTCTACAGCTAATGAAGTATCACTTGAATGTATATTTCCTGCATCAGACAAGTGAAATTGGTCAAATGATTTTGTAAACGTGTCAATATCAAACAACCAGTCTGGACCATTTGTAGATTTGGGAAACGAATGTTCCTTGAATGAACATTTGTAGATTCATCAATAATGTCAATCTAGGATTGAATACTCTATAAGCCTTTGATACAGAAGAATAACCTACAAAGAATCTTTCATCAGACTTGGATGAAAATTTTCCCAAATAGTCTCACGTGTTTAATATTGAGACTGGACAACAAAATGATTTGAGGAATCTAATAAATGGTTTCCTATGAAAGAGTAGTTCATAAGGTGTCATGTTTCTTTCTTTAACAATGAGAGTTTGATTTTGTACAAAGCACGATGTGTTAACTGCTTCAGCCCAGAAGTGGCTAGCATTGTTCTTGCTGCTTCAATCAGTGTTCTATTTCGCCTTTCAGATACCCCATTTTGTTGAGGAGTTCTAGCTGCACTGAATTGATGAGTAATGCCTTTGGTTGTACAAAAGGAACTCATACTTCATTTTTGAATTCAGTACCATTATCACTTCTTATTATTTTGACCTTAAGATCAAGTTGATTTTCAATTTTAGTGATATTCTTGTAGATTTGGGATGTTGCTTTTTTTTTACGAAGTAGTAAGAACACCAATGTGAATCGTGAAAAGTCATCAATGATCACTAAACAATATTGTTTCTTTCCCATACCCATTACATGAGTTGGTCCAAATAGATCCATGTGAAGTAGCTTCAATGGAGTATTGTTAGTGTTCACAAGCTTGGTTTTGTGAGACGATCTGTGTTCTTTTCCTTTGAGGCATGCTGAACATTGATCAATAAAATTGAATTCTTTTTTTGGAAGACCAATGACATGGTTTCCTTTGACTAACTTGTTCATATTTTTAAAGTTGGTGTGCCCCAAACGTCTATACCAAAGCTATGACTCATCAAATGATGCTTTACACAAAAGACATGTTTCTTCTTTAGGTGATGTAGAACACAGGTTTAAGACATATGTTATTCTTCCTCGGTGTCTTTAAGACAACCTATTCTTCAGAGATCTAAAATCTAGGTTTCAGAATGTAGGAATGATTGTGTGTAAAGTGAGTGGAATATTTCTTGTCACAGATCTGAGACACGCTTAGCAGATTGAAATTTAGTTGTTCGCAACAGTTCACCCTGTCAAAGCTCAGCAACCTGTTGGTCACAGATCCTTCTCCTGTAATTCTACCACCTTCTAAATCTCCACAAAATGCAATAGTAGTTCCTTGTATGTGCTTGAAGTCATGAAGGAGGGAACGATATCCAGTCATGTGTCGGGAGCATCCACTGTCTACGTACCATAGGCTATTAGACCTGTGTGGATGAGCCTGTAAGCAAAAAGAACTAATTAGAATAAGGAACCCAAGCCATGATGGTCTGGGTTTCTCGTTCCTATTATAATGGTGACCTCGTGGTGTTTCCCTCTAAATTGTGGTTTAGATGGAGGTGTCCTGGGAGATTTTTGGTAATGAATGGGTTGAGTCATCTCATCAACGTCTACTGAGGATTCAAATGAGTAATGAAATCTTTGGTCTTGTTTCTTTGTAGAAATTTAGCCCGTTTTTCATTATCAAAAGTAGATTTTGTTTTTCATTATCAAAAGTAGATTTTGTTTTGGAAAGTCAAGTGGTGTTTCATTGTGAGATGATTTATTTGACCCTTCCTTAATTCCATCAAATTATTCCTGTCATTTGTTAATCTAGGTGTCCTAGATTGAGTATTATGAAAATGAGGTCTGACAAATGCATCATAGTGGATGTTTTTAAGATGGGCTTGTGTTGGGGAATTCTCAAACCCTTCTAATTGAAGTAACAATCAGATGTATTGTGATTATTCATGTCACAGATTGAACAATACTTGTTGAAATAACAGTTTTTGGTGGAGTGATTGTTCATATCATAGATAGAACAATATTGATTAAGGAAGCATTTATCTATCTTGTGATTGAACATTTCAAACATGTCACAATACATTTGTTTGTTTCTTGAATCAGATTTTTCCTTGTGTGACTCAACTAATATTTTCTTTTGATGAGTCACTTTCTTTTCTTTAGGTGATGAATCAGAATCAGCCATTTTAGTAGTACGCTTCACAACACTACCTTTGCTTAATTGTCTAGGCTGTTTCTATTTCTTCAACCTATTTCTTACTTCTTTCTCAAGCTGGTCAACATGTTCCTTGTTGCAGATATCAAACCCAACTCCCTGCCTTAATCTTGAAGACTGAGGGTCTGATGAGGTTTTATGTGTTGAACTCCAAGTTAATGTTTGTTTCTTTTGTAGTGACACCTTTTTTGATTTGCTTGAATTTTATGGAGATATAATCTCATTATCAAAAATACTCTTAGTAGTGGGTTTCACTATCTTCACATATTTCTTTTTGCCTTGTAAAATAGATTGTATGAATTTTATAAAATGTACAATTGCTTTTACAGGGCTTGATGGTTTCATGACACTCATTGTCTTGTCTGAACACTCTTTGATTTTGATTGGGTGACCTAACTTGATTTTATCCTCATTGGTTTCAATATAAACATCAGGTTTGTTTTTGAGGATTGGTCATGTATTTTCGTACAGATTAGGTTCCATAGTTTTAGGTTCAATTGCTTTAGAGTGTGAGACAGATTCAGGCATGACAGTGAGTTGTCATTGTATGGTGGAGGACATGAATTATACCCAATCCTGACATGTCCTTGGGATCCTTTTGGGAATCAAGCATCTCTTGCAGCTTGACTAAAGACATTTGAAACTTTTCAAGTTTCATTTCAGTCATAGATTGTTGAACCTTAGATTGAGCTAACTTTTTAGTAAGTAGCTCATTCTTAACTGCAAGAGTGTACTTCTCACCATGCAGTTTTTCTATATAAGAGATGAGAGATTTAATTTTGAGCAGTTTATTATTTCTCTCTTCATCATCCTGACTTTACTGTTTTCTTGATTTTATAAGCCAGTTTGTTGGACCAAAAGAACCAATGAGCCGGATCAGAAAAAACCTTTAAGTCCCACAGACGTCACAACAACTACTGAAGACAACAGATGAAGACAATCTGAAGACAAAACAGCTGAAACAAAGTCTGAAGACACCAGTGCTGAAGACAAAGTTGAAGCCAAGTGCTGAAGACAAAGTATAAGCACAAGTGCTAAAGACAAAGTCTGAAGACACAAGTGCTGAAGACAAAGTCTGAAGACACAAGTGCTGAAGACAAAGTCTGAAGACACAAGTGCTGAAGACAAAGTCTGAAGACACAAGTGCTGAAGACAAAGTCTGAAGAAACAAGTGCTGAAGACAAAGTCTGAAGACAAGTCTGAAGACAAAGTCTGAAGACACAAGTACTGAAGACAAAGTCTGAAGACACAAGTGCTGAAGACAAAGTCTGAAGACACAAGTGCTGAAGACAAAGTCTGAAGACACAAGTGCTGAAGACAAAGTATCAGACGTTGTCACAACAGCTGAAGAGGTCTTCTTCAGTAGTTGTGATGGTTACCTTTTAGTAGTTTCTTGTTTCATATTTGTAAAACAACTGAAGAGTATGTTCTTCAGTTGTTATTGTTTCAGTAGTTTCTTTTCAGTAGTTGTAATAATAATTAACACTTAGCATTTTTGTAAGAAGATGTCAGCTGTTTGACATCTTCAGTAGTTGTGTTAACTATCAGTAGTTTGTGATAAATTCTGTTAGATGTCACTATCAAGTGACATCAGCAGACGTCACATCTCTATATAAGAGGTGTCGACCTAATTGTAATTGTGACATTCCGTTACCACAAAAGCGAATATTGAATGAAATATATCTGCAGAATTCTCCCCATCTATAACCGTTTTGTTCTTACATTGAATATCTTTTTGTTCTTGTGAATTGGCTAATTCATTGTTAAAATTCCACTGCTATACTCTCTAATCAATCAAACGTAGATCACTGATCCTAACAAGTGGTATCAGAGCAGGTTAATCATTGATTGATCTAACAATTGATCATTGAAACTGCTAATTGATATCTATGTTTGATTGAATTAGCATTTTGCAAGAACTGGTTATAGATTATTGAATTTCTGATGCTTTCGTTCATTTATTTTGAGATCTCTCTTGGTTCAATTGGTTGTTGTGTTTTTGTTCTAAATTTGTTATAGCTTAATTGAATTGATTGAATCTGAGATGACTACCCTCTAATGATCCTCACAATAGGGTCCTCAACCAAGCCCCCGATGCTGGTTAGGACCGAGTATAACATATGGCAACGCGAAGAATGCTTCATCACCTGTCTGTTAACAGTTCAGGTTGTTGGACATCTGTGGTACATGGACCACATAAGCCTATGGTGAACAATCCGGAAACCAATCAAATGGTTCCGAAGAAGAAGGAACAATACTCTGATGAAGATCGGAAACATTTGAGATTGATGCTAAAGCCCATGGAATTCTGGCCATGGCACTGCCTAATGAAATCTATTCAGGGCTTATGCATCATGAAACTGCTCATGATCTCTGGAATGCCCTGAAGGAACAATTCGGTGGCACAGATGAGGTCTTAGCAAACAACAGAGAAATCCTTGCCCAACAATATGAGACATTCTCTCATAGAAAGGGTGAGACACTGACGCAACAGTTTGAGCATTTTTCCTGCTTGATCTCTGAGCTGAAAATGGTGAAACAGGAATACCCAATAGCCAGATGAATAACAGGTTCCTCAGATCACTGCCTGAGAGATGGGACACATACACTATTGTCCTACGCTCCAGTGCAAATCTGGATAGCCTATCTCTCACCCAACTTCATGGGAAACTGCTTACATTCGAAAGAGAGATAGAGCAGAAGAGGAAACTGTCCTCATCAGGAAAGCTCACTGATGACTTTGTACCAGGGAATACTGCCTTGGTTGGTCATGAGTCAGAATATGCTGCATCTGAAAGCAATTATGATGAGCATATTGATTTCTCTTCAAATAGTTCTGATCATGCATTTGTTGGTATTGAGAGTCATTCTGGCAGTAATAGTGACAATCTATGCTTCATCATGGATGATTGAAAGGAATAGCTGATGATGATCTAGAAGAGATGGATATTCTGAGCCAAATGGCATTGATTAATATCAGATCTCAGAAGTTCTATAAGAGAACTGGCAGGAAATTCCTGGACTCTCTGGCAAAACCAAAGTTGGTTTTGACAAGAGTAAGTTGAGGTGTCACAAATGCCAAAGGCTGGGACACTTTGCAAGAGAGTGTAGATCAACTGGATCTAACTCTTCTGCACCCTTTGTGACTTTTCCTAGTACTAGTCCACAAAACAGAGGGCAACATCCTGCTGGTTCTGGTCATCATTCACATCCTAGGTCTCCTGCATACTTTGTCCCCAGGGTCCATGTCATATCCTTATCCCTGCTATTATATGCCTCAACCAAATCCTGTTCAAGCTCCAATGCACAACAACCACAAGCATTGCCTGAACCACAACCTTCCCAATCTCATCAACAAACTCAACCTCAACAACACAGCTTCTTCACCCCTGGAGTTGTTGACTGGAGCAGTTTACCAGATGATTTGTCTGGCATCATGAACAACTGTTCACTGGTGCTGTCAACATGGTGGTGATGACAGTCCCTTTGGAAATCTAGCTCTTATGGCTTTGGATTCTGCTGATACTTCATACTAATGCCTCTACACCAAAGGTATCACAGGTATCCTCTGAGGCAAAAGCCAAATTATGTTCTGAAACATGCATAGCAGCATTTGCATCTATTAGAGAAGCAAATGTAGCTTTGATAACAAGAACATTGAGCTAGAACAACAAATTTCCAAAAGAAAAGCTGAATTTGAGTCTGTGCTTAATGAAAAGAATGATGAGATTTACAAACTTAAATGCCAAATCACAGATTATAAGGCTAGGGAAGAGGTACTTCTAGAGAAGTACAAAGATCTCAAAGAAACCCTTGCAGTCACCCAAGTAGAGTGTGATCGAGGGTACAATCATGCAAAGGTTTTGAAATGCTTCTTAGTAAGCAATCTGCTTCCAATGTGAAGTTTGGCATTGGTTACAATCATACTGCTCCACCTACAGATTTTACTCCCAGAGCAGAGGTAGAATCTGATGGTGAGAGCAATAACCAATCCATTTCATCATGTGATCTACTTTCTGATTCAGCACATCAGAAGTAGAGTCAGCACTAAGCCCTCTCAGAACCTATCAGCTGATGTTGATGGTTCCACTGCTGACACTCACATGATCAAAGAGTTGATCAACTCAGGAGTTAATTCTGAAAGTCCTGAAAGGACTAGAGAGCAAGATTTAACCACCTGAAGTTCAAACTCCAACTACTGTCAGTACTGAAAAGAAGAAAACTGTCAGTAGAAAGAGTTTGAAGACTACTAAAGAGGAAGTCAAGAAAGCAAACAATGCTTTCAAAGCACTGAAGAGCAAGTCTTCAGTTGTTTCATCCTCTTTAGTTGATGATCAACATAAGATGAAGAAGAAACCATGTGAAGTATGTGGTTTGTCAATCATCTTACAAATGATTGCTGGTACAAAAGAGGATCCAAACTCAAACATAAAGAGAGAAATTAAAGAGAAAATGGTAAAATGAAAACTGAGTTTGAAACCACATTTGTATTAGCAACATCAAATCCTGTAACCTTAAGACCATAAAGAAATCCAAAAAGGAAGGGGTTAAACAGGTAACAGCTGAGATTGCTCAAAAGAAGAAGGTGCAACATAGGAACTTATTAAACTCCAATGGCAATGTGTCTGATGAGCTGAAAGCTTTATCACAAAATCAGACACAGCTGGTTATGATGGTTCAACATCTATTGGGAAGAGTTAACCAATTAGATGTTCCTATGTTGAAACCACAGAAAAGGAGGTCCAAGCCAAAGGATTCTCTTCTCACCATCTTCTTCCTCTCAGGCTGTTGTTTCCATCAAACCTGTTAGTTACCATCTGTGATGAGAACAGGCCCAAAACCAAAAAGGTTTGGGTCTCCAAAACTAACTGATTGTTTATAATTGCAGGGTTCTTCAACATGCCAAAGTAGCATCTGGTATGTAGACAGTGGGGGATCTATGCACATGACTGGGAACAACTCTCTTCTTCATGACTACTCTCAAGGAAAGAGGGGTTTGTTTCTTTTGGAAATGATGCTAGGGGTTACATCATTGGAAACGGCTTTGTCTCAATGGAGAAATAAAGTTTGATGATGTTAATCATGTGGAAAATCTCAAGTACAATCTCTTGAGTGTCAGTCAAATGTGTGATAAAGGCCATGTTGCTCTTTTCACCAGTCAGAACTGTAGGATTCTGTCATCCAAAGTTCTGCATTTGATTGATAAGGTGTTGGATGATCATACTCTCCTGAGAGCCAACAGGACAAGAAGAGTGTATGCCTTAGATCTTTCCAAGAAAATAGATCTCAGAGGCAATCCTTGCCTATTTTCCAAAGCCTCTTCTCAAGAATCTAAACTGTGGCACAGAAGGATGGGTCATGTTAATTTCAACAATATGAATCAGCTGATCCACAATAGTTTAGTTAGAGGCTTACCAATAAAGGAGTTCCACTGTGATAAAACCTATACTGCTTGTTTAAAAGGAAAACAGCACAAAGTCTCATTCCCTCCTATTGAAGAAGCTAAGTCCACTGCCTGCTTGCAATTACTGCATATGGATCTATTGGTCCTGTGAGAGTGATGAGCATGGCAAAGAAGAAATACTATCTGGTAATTGTGGATGATTACTCCAGATTTGTATGGACTTTCTTTCTACATTCAAAGGATGAGGTTGCTCAGAAGATTATTCACTTTGTGTTGTATGTTGAGAAGCAGTATTCCCTTCCAGTCAAGTGTATTAGGAGTGACAATGGAACGAATTCAGAAACCATACACTTGATGACTTCTATCTTTCAAAGGGAATCAAAAGGCAGTTTAGCATACCACAGACTCCAGAACAAAATGGAGTAGTGGAGAGGAAGAACAGGACCCTAATTGAAGCTGCAAGGTCCATGCTGGCTGACTCTGGTTTGCCACTGACCTTTTGGGCTGAAGCTGTTAACACTGCTTGCTATGTGCATAATAGAACCTTAGTAAATCAGAGGTTGATGAAGACTCCATATGAAGTTCTCCATCACTTGGCTCCTCTAATTTCATTTTTCAAAGCATTTGGGTGTCCCTGTTTTATTCTCAACACAAAGGATCAACTCCAAAAATTTGATCCTAAGGTGGATGCAGGGTATTTTGTTGGTTATTCATCTACTTGCAAGGCATACAGAGTCTTCAACTGCAGAACAAAGATAGTTGAAGAGACTTTGCATGTGAAGTTTAATGAATCTCCTATGGACAGATTCCACAAAACCCTATGGAGTTGTTTGATTTGGACATACTGCAATATGTTCCTTATCAACCTCTAGTTGTTGCAGATCATGTGGATAAATCATCTTCTGCAGCATGTTCCACCTAGTGGTATTGATGATGATGATGATAATATCAATACTCACCTATTCATTAGTGACATAGTGACCAACTTCCTGTGTCTGCTAAATTTGATGTTCCTGTAGCTTCAGCAGTTCCATCCACAACAAATGCTGATGAGATCTCTGATTCCTCTACATCTTTTGGGTACCATCTAATTCTGGGTTCAAGAGTCTGCATCAACATCTGCTGCTGTGAAGGTCCTACAAACACTTGCACAGATCTCATTGTTTATCAAGAACTGAAGAATCACCCAATGTCTCAGATTATTGGTGATATCAATGCTGGTGTTTCAACAAGAATTCAATTGTCTAACTTCTGCTTCTATGCTCTCTTCATCAGTCAGCTAGAGCCAAAGAACTACCATGTTGCTTGAGAGACAATGGATGGGTTAAAGCCATGCAGCTTGAGCTACTTCAGTTCAAGAAACAGCAAGTGTGGGAACTGGTTCCTCTTCCCCCAGGTAAGTGTGCAATAGGCACTAAATGGGTGTTTAGGAATAAAACTTATGAAAATGGGCTTATTGTTAAGAACAAGGCTAGATTGGTTGTACAGGGGTTTCACAAGAAGAAGGTATTGACTATGATGAAACCTTTGCCCCTGCAGCCAGACTAGAGGCAATCAGATTGTTTTTAGCCTATGCTGCATTCAACAATCTTAAAGTTTTTCAAATGGATGTCAAAAGTGCATTTCTATATGGTAAAATAAAGGAAGAAGTTTATGTGTGTCAACCACCAGGTTTTGAGGATAATAAAACACCTGAATGGGTGTATAAACTTGATAAGGCTCTTTATGGGTTGAAACAAGCTCCTAGAGCCTGGTATGAGACACTTTCCACTTTCCACTTTTCACTCGAGGCTCCATTGATAAAACTTTGTTTATTAAGAAGGTGGATCAGCATAAGCTCCTTGTTCAGATTTATGGATGATATCATTTTTGCATCCTCTGATCCCCAGTTGTGTGATATTTTACAAAATTAATGAAAAAGAGGTTTGAAATGAGTGCAATGGGAGAATTACAGTTCTTTCTAGGCTTGCAAATTAAACAAAAGGCTGATGGAACCTTTATCATCAGTCAAAAATACAAAAGATCTTTTGAATAAGTTTGATTTACAAAAACTGTAAGCCCTGTTCTACTCTCATGTGCAACACCACACAACTGGATGCAGATCAGAAAGGTAAAGTTGTTGATGAAACACTTTACAGATGTATGATTGGGTCCTTGATGTATTTAACAGCTTCTAGACCAGATATTATGTTTGCTACATGGTTTGTGCTAGATTTCAGGCTGCTCCTAAAGAGTCTCATTTGATTGCAGTCAAGAGAATCTTTAGATATTTGCAGGTACACAATCTCTAGGGTTATGGTATTCCACTGGACACTCTTGCAAATTAGTTGCTTTTTCAGATAGTGACTATGCAGGGTGCAAGTTAACTAGAAAGTCAACTTCTAGTGGTTGTCAATTCCTAGGCAACTGTTTGATTTCTTGGCAGAGTAAGAAACAAACATCTGTTGCTACATCAACTGCTGAAGCCGAGTACATTGCTGCTGCAAGTTGCACTTCTCAGGTACTCTGGCTTCGAGAACCAACTTCTGGATTATGGCATTACAGAGACTAAGACTCCATTATTTAATGGATAGTGCTTCAGCTCTGTGTATTGTCAAAAATCCAGTCCAGCACTCTAGGACCAAACATATAGAGATCAGACATCACTTTATTCGGGATGTTTTGAAAAAGGTCTGATTGATCCTAAGTTTGTGCCTAGTGCTCATGAGCTTGCAGATATTTTTACTAAGCCTTTGGATAGTTCTACTTTCCAAAACCTTGTGTTAAGGCTTGGTATGCTGCAGCTAGAATAAGTGACAACTACTGATGATTTCAGTAAAAAGTACTGGTGATCATTGGTAACCATGTCACATATAAGTACTGATGAGGTCTTTCACCTTCAGTAGTTTTTATAACTACTAACGGCTAAATGCCTCACAAGTACTGAAGTACTTTCTGTTCTCAACACTGATGTAGTTACAATACTGATGTGTAGTTACAACTACTGAAATCAATACAAACAGATAAGTACTAACGTCCTATGAAACACCTGAAAAGCAGATGCAAAGTCTGATGAGTAAGTGTTGAGGACAGCATGAAACAGCTGAAAGGCTATGTATGACGAAAACTACTGAATAGAACTCTCTTCAGTTGTTTCTACAACTGTTGTTTCATCCTAAACAACTGATAACAAAACCATGCCTTCAGTAGTTTCAAAACTACTGAAGACTAACACCAAGTCTTCAGCTGTTTACAACAACTGCTGACAAAACCAATGTCTTCAGTAGTTTCACAACTACTGATGACTGATACCAAGTCTTCAGTTGTTTCATCATCTGAAGTCAAAACCATGGTCTTCAGTAGTTTTCTAACTGCTGATGCCTAAAACCACGACTTCAGCTGTTTCAACGTCTGAAAGGGTAATACCATGTCAACAGTCGTTTAAAACTACTGATGACTAACACCAAACCCTTCAGTCGTTTTCTAACCCGTACCCTATAAATATCCCTGACCTAATCCTTCAGAGCCTCATCTTCTTCAAACCTAACGTTCATCTCTCCAAAACTTCTCTCTCATTAATGGCGTCCATGCAGCTCAAACCGCGACACAACTGTGTAGCTTACCTCACCAAATCGCCATTTTGGGCTAAGTTCGATAATGCTATTGATCTTATGGTCCAGTCACCCTACAAAACGGCCTTCTTCTCAATCCAATACTTCATGCCGAATCCTTAACCAGTTTTGGATGAACGTCACCCTCACCACTGGGGAGAACAAACACAGCGTCTCTCCGGTCGGTCATCAACAACCACGAAGTGGTCATCACTCCCGATATACTTCGTCAAAACCTACACCTGGATGATGCCACTTCTCCTGTTGGATATCCAAAGGGCACAACTGATTTATCATTTGCCCACCATGGATATCAGGGAAACCTTAGTGCCTCCACCATACTGAAGAAAAATTTCCATGATGCTGAACGTCCCATATTTCACATGGTAAATGTCTGTTTGGCCTAAGACTTCCTCTTGGGATCAAATGTCTACAAGGTGGCAGCAGGTAATGTACTCCATCCTTGAGCAACAACCTTTAAATTTTTCGGAAATACTATTTTCAGAGCTCAAGGATATGGCTCAAAAACAAACTGCTAACCGTTGGATATTATATCCGCGGTTCATAATGGCCATAATTACAAACCAGCTTCAAGCTGAGGGACTTGTTGGCCTGGGAGTCCCCTATGGCTGTATTGCCTGAAGTATAATCCCGGCACAACTCTGACCAATCACTCAAAATGGCTGCCAAGCTGCGCAAACCCACGCAGCTGGAACCCACAGCCACCACCTCCAAATCAAAAGTCCCCACCAAACCCACTAAAAAGAAAACCAAAAAGGCTACTCAGGGAAATGAGTCCCCTGAGGATGCCCCTGCAACACAAACGCAGGCTATATCCACTGGTTATAACCCCTAGTGGATATAAGGACTCTCCCAGCCACAGCCGCTCAGGATTCCTCTCAAAAGGAGCCTGCAGCAACCTCAGAAGGGGTACCCACCAATCTAGGATCTTCCTCATTGAGGAGATTGCCATTGAAGAGCACCATCCTCCCCAGGTGCAGACTGCTTTTACCCCATCTCCCCATGCAACCGCCCCCCAAAGTCCTACATTACTTGTTGCACAAGTACTGACTCAGTTGCACTCCTCACCCCCTCCCCAGATACCAATTACTATTGGGAACACTTCTACCATTGAGGGGGAGGACCAAAGTGCAGCTGAGAACCCACAGCATAGGGGTTACAATGTTCCTTCTCCTAGTGTAGCAATGGAGATTGGAACTTCTGGTGAGGCTGCCACTTCTCCTGCGTCAGCATATGATCAGGTTGTAGTTGGTACCATTACTAAGACCTTACCAGAGGCAACTGCTGATGACGGACACAGTCCTAAGGCAGGAAGTCCCCAGTTCCAAGACAAAGGGGCACATGCTACAACTGAGCTACACTCAGTGCATGTTCATCCTGATCCTATCAGGAGGTCAGGTGATTCAGTATCTACTGATGATGACCTGGGCTTCTTTTACGATGTAATGGCCCAAAACACCATCCTGGAAGAGGAGGTGAGCAGACTCAAAGAGCTGCTTGCCAAAACTTCTAAGGAACAAAGACCATCTGCCTCTACCACCTCACAGATGGCACCTTCATCTGAAGGTCTCCCAAACACTGAGTCACTCCCAACAACTAAGCCACCTGCCTCTGCTTCTGGCGCTATTTCTCAGGAACAGAACCCTCCTGAGCAAATAGTTGCTATCCTTCAAAATTCCCTCCCTCTCATCACACCCATAATCACTGACATCGTGATTAAAGCCATTGATGAGAGGCTTTCCTCAGTAATACACCCATTGATAGAGGAGGTTGTGGGCAAACACCTTTCTGGCAATCAACCCCTTGCAACCAATGCAACCAAAAAGGGGGAGATTAAGTCAGTGAACGGAAAAAGAAAGAGGAGTACAGAGGAGAAAGAAAAAGAGAAAGAAACAGAAGGGAGAGTAGTGGAAAAGGAGTTGGAGTTGAATGTGGAGACCGATAAAGAGAAGGAAAAAGAGAAAGCCTTGGAGCTACTGATAAAAGAGGCTGATGCGGAACATAGCAGATCAATGGACAACATCATTGATCAGCTGTTTAGGCAAGGCCATGACACCGATAAACTTGACTCTGAGATTCGACGATTAGAGATTGAAGAAATCCAGAATAGATGGGTGAGTTAAGAAGTGTTAGAAGAGAAAGGCTTGAGATCATGATGAGATTTATTGCAAAATATCTGGGAAGATCAATGATCGAAATCAAAGCTTGGTCCAGGGACAGTATCTTGGCAATCACCACCAAGATCTGTTTATCTGAAGCATATACTAAGGGACTTGTTATTGAAGCTTTGAATGAAGCAGGAGCAGGGAGCAGGACTGAGCTAGCCAAATACTCAAAAGCAACACTCACCTCCAAAATGCTTACTCAGCCTGTCAACATTCCCTCTCCAAAACAACCACAACCACAACCCACAAAACCAACTCCCTTACCATCTAAACCAACAGCCGATGATGCACCTAAGAAGAAGAAGAGAGAAGGGTGTTGAGGCTAGAAGAAGAAGAAGAAGAGGATGATGTGGAAGAAGATAGGCTGCCTCTGTCTGCAGTTCTAACATTGGCGAAAGCCAAACCGATGCCCATCACTCCTACCTCACAGATGGAAGCTGTGAGAGTAAAGATTGAAGAAGAACAGCAGCAAAAGCTTCAAGATGATGAAATGCTGAAAAGCATTGACAAAACTTATGCTGCTTCGTCATCAATTATTAGTATGAAGAAAGAAGCTCTGAGGTTGTACACTCTTGCCAACACATTTCAATATCAGAAGGAAAAGGTGAGAGTATCGCCTGATCCTAGGGTGGCTCACAGGATTGTAAAGAAAGACATTCCTTCAAGATACAAGGGCCAAGTCAAAAGGATCGTAGATGAAGAGATCACAGTGGTCCTTGTAGTATCACCCTGGGAGATTGTAGAAGACTTCAAGAAGGCCTATGAGACTAAACAACCACCCCAAAAGATGTTAGAAAACAGAATTATTAAAAAGGGGTTAGTCTACAAGAGGCTTGAGAACTTCAAACAAAATGAGCTCAGTCTGTTACTTGAAGGGACTCATCCTGATGAGTTTGCATACCGACAGATTACAACAGTTGAGCTCAAAAATGGTAAATAGGCCAAGTACATCTCAGAGTTGTATGGGCGAGAAGGATTGTTTGATGGTGAAGCCGAGAACCTGACCATGGAAGAACAAATCATGTTTCTCAGAGCATACACCAGAGAATCCTACAGGCTTATACATGGGAAGTGAGTCTCATGGATGGGGGAACAGCTCAGTGTCCAATTCCCCAATACAGAGCTCCCATCCATACATTGCCAACCAAATCTTCAGAGACTCATTTCCAGGCCAGTGCTTATATGGGTCATCTTCTCAACTGATCAAGAAAGAAAAAGACCAACCATTCTGCCAACAATAAGTGGGACCTCAATAAAGTTAAAGGTTTTGGCTGCATTGGTTCAGGGGGAGTTTGTTGGACCAAAAGAACCAATGAGCCGGATCAGAAAAACCTTAAGTCCCACAGACACACAACAACTACTGAAGACAACAGCTGAAGACAAAGTCTGAAGACACAAGTGCTGAAGACAAAGTTTGAAGACACAAGTGCTGAAGACAAAGTCTGAAGACACAAGTGCTGAAGACAAAGTCTGAAGACACAAGTGCTGAAGACAAAGTCTGAAGACACAAGTGCTGAAGACAAAGTCTGAAGACACAAGTACTGAAGACAAAGTCTGAAGACACAAGTGCTGAAGACAAGTCTGAAGACACAAGTACTGGAGACAAAGTCTGAAGACACAAGTGCTGAAGACAAAGTCTGAAGACACAAGTACTGAAGACAAAGTCTGAAGACACAAGTGCTGAAGACAAAGTCTGAAGACACAAGTGCTGAAGACAAAGTCTGAAGACACAAGTGCTGAAGACAAAGTATCAGACGTTGTCACAACAGCTGAAGAGGTCTTCTTCAGTAGTTGTGATGGTTTACCTTTTAGTAGTTTCTTTGTTTCAATATTTGTAAAACAACTGAAGAGTATGTTCTTCTGTTGTTATTGTTTCAGTAGTTTCTTTTCTGTAGTTGTAATAATAGTTAACACTTAGCATTTTTGTAAGAAGATGTCAGCTGTTTGACATCTTCAGTAGTTGTGTTAACTATCAGTAGTTTGTGATAAATTCTGTTAGATGTCACTATCAAGTGACATCAGCAGACGTCACATCTCTTATATAAGAGGTGTCGACCTAATTGTAATTGGGACATTCCGTTACCACGAAAGCGAATATTGAATGAAATATATCTGCAGAATTCTCCCTATCTATAACTGTTTTTGTTCTTACATTGAATATCTTTTTGTTCTTGTGAATTGGCTAATTCATTGTTAGAATTCCGTTGATATACTCTCTAATCAATCAAACATAGATCACTGATCCTAACACAGTTTGTGGTTAGGCTCCCTATTCCCTTGCAATTCATTAATGCATTTTTCACTACAAATGTTTGATTTTACCTCAGTAGGCATTGGAGATGGTCCATCATTGATGTGAGCCATAAAAGCATGATTTTGAATTGAGGCTTGACTTCCTCTGCATACACACTCCAGTCACATACTCCATATTGCTTTATCATTAGAGCACTGGTGGAAGACTAACTGCTTCCATGAGCTTGATTTGTCAGTTGGGGTGGATTCTGATATGATTGGTGTTGATGATACTGCTGCTGTTGGTTGTTTGAGTGAAAGCTTGAGTTAGGCTCTGAGGATGATTGGCCTAGAGAGTTTCTTTGATAGTTGTTTCTCTTCGGAGCATTGCACTCTCTTGAGAAATGGCCAGCCATGCCATAGTTAAAGCATTTCACCTTGGATTTATCATATCCAAGTTTTGTATTTTCATTCAGGCTCAGCTTTTTTCTTTTTCTGAAGAATTTCTTATCTATCACTGCAATCATGCCTATTTGCCATTGTAGATCCATTTCTTCCACATCATCTGGATCCATTTCCTCCGGATCTTCTTGAATTAGATGAGTAGAAGTGAGTATTCCTCCCAAGTAGGCTTCAAATCTTACAACAAATGCATTGTAAGTTGCCTTTTGTTCTTCTGATCTTGAGTCTTCAAGAGTGGTTTGAGGAGCAGCAGTGACTCTGGAAGTTTGAGATGAGGTTGAAGGATGATTGATTGGTGGAGTTGCAATGAACCTAGTGTTGTTCATTTGATCTCTTCATGAGATAAAATCATCTTCCTTAGTGATGAAGGCATTTTTTCACAGAATGAGATTCTGATGGAAAATTGTAAGCCTCAATCAGTCTTGGTCCACTAAGATTTCTGCTTCTTTCATCAAGTTCTAAAGCTTCAATTTTGGCTATCATGATGTCTAGAGTAGTACTCTCAAGATCAAGAGTATCTTTCAACATGGTTACATTCTGTTTCCAGCTTTCAGGGAGATTGTGAAGCATCTTTTTGTTTAATTATTTAATCTTGTAAGTGACTCCCATGATTTCCAAGTCATTTACTAACTGTACAAATCTATGTAGTTGTTTAGATATTAATTCTCCCTTGGTGTGGTGGAATGTTTCATACTGATTAACAAGCTTGTCCTTGTTGATTTCAGCCACCTCACTGCTTCCTTCACACATGATTTTGAGTGCATCCCACACAGCTTTTGCAGTTCCATACTTCTCCAATCTTTTCAGCACATCCATCTGGAGTGCCTGAGTCAGAATTGAGTAGGCTTTGAGGTCTATCGTGATTTTCTTGTAGTCTTCTTCATCTAAGGTTAGATCTTCAATAAGTATTCTAGCAGTTCTGTATATTGCAGCTTGATCTACAGATAGAGTAACGGGGATGTGTGGCCCCTTGCATATTAAGATCCAGAAATCAGGATCTACACCTGTGATGTAATTCCTAAACCTTATTTTCCACTGTTTAAACTCAGATTTATGTTTAAGCATTGGAGGTTTAGGTGTATGACCAAGTTCTGGGTAGCTGTTAGAATCCATTTTAACTATGCATTTAACTAGTATAATATAGATTTAGATGATTTTTAGGATTGATTAGTCCAACTAGTCCAAACAGTTCAAACAGATTTCAGAACCAGATCTGTGATGGTATTGAGTTTCTTGCTGTTGTGAGTATTTTGGTGAGTATGTGTTGACAAGAGTATTTTTCTACTATTTACTAAGTAGAGAAGATCATATACTCTACTAGCAACTCGATTACCAGATCAATCGTATTCTATTCAGTTCTTGTGCAGATCTGAAAGAGAATCGAGAGCCAAAGCTCTGATACCAATTGAATGGGGTTGAGTAAGAATGAGATTCTTACTGTGAATCGAATATGGTAATCAAGTCAGTGATTGAATGGCGGAAACAAACAATCAAAGAACATTCAATGGAAGAAAATTACTCATAAATGTTTTCCTATTGTATATATGAAAGTTGATAAATTACTGAGAATAATTACAACAAAAATTCTCTATCTATCAGCCATCACCTCAAGTAAGAGGTATATATTCTATTTATAGGTAGACAAGAGGCCTTTTACAAAATGATTAAACTTCCCCTGAACTATTACGTCAGAACTAGTCTAAGTCTTCATCCGCATCTTTGCTTGTTCATCCGCATTGACAAATGCAGATGAGTGAACTTGATCAGCATTTCTTCACTTGATCATCTGTATTAGTATGTTAGTCATCCACATTGGTTAATGCGGATGAACAAATATTCATGCGCATTTGTTCGGTCATCCGCATTTGTCTAATACGGATGAACAAAGTCTTGTCTGCATTTACTTTTAGTCTTCCGCATTTGTCAATGCGGAAGAGCAAATACTTGTCCGTATTTGCATTATGTCTTCCGCATTGACAAATGCAGAAGACAACACTTTTTCCTTTTACTTAGCAGAATTTCATCTGCATTTCTTCTTGGACTTAAGGAATTCCAGCAGAGCAATCATCAAATCACCCATTGAGTTGGCATGTATGATCCTTTCAGGGTGCAACAACGTTTGAGGTGACAAAACATGTTTTGTTTAAAAGGATCACGACTAAGGTGAACAAAAGTTTTTAAAGTTAAAATGATAATGTCTGAGATGATCAAATGCTCAAAATGTTGAATCAATAAGTTAAATGGTGTAAAATGTCAATTGGTCATAAAGTTAAAATCATGAGTATGATCCATTCGCACGACTGGACCATGAGTATGGACCACTCATATGATTGGACCATACTTATGACCTAAACAACTGAATGGAGCTTGAGTATGAACCATTCACAAGAATGGCTTACAAGATTGAGCCAGACGCCCGAATGGAGTTGTGCGAATGAGTCGTTCGCCCTACTGAAACCCAGTCGGACGACTGTTTGTGATCGACTGAACCAATCGCACGACTGAGATCCAATCGCCCGAATGAAAAGAGCGAATGGGTCCAGCCGCCCGATTGAAATCAGATTCAGTATAAATAGGGTTGTGGTCGATCGCATATACTCATCGCTACTCATACGCCCTAAAAACGCAAAAAGTGGCGGTACTCTGCCGAAATTTCTTCAGACCTAATTTGACTACATATTGCAACATTCTGACGTGTTCTGGTGTTTACACAGGTACAATGCGGTGCTATCTAACCAAATTTCAGTTGATTTGAGCCCTAATTTACGACATTCAGCCCTAACATGACCCGAAACTGAAATAGGACAAATAACTTAATAAACCTATGTAAAATGTTGAAATCAAGTTTATTAAATACTTAGTAGGGTTATTGCGAGTCTAATGAACCAAAACACAACATCTAATTTTAAGATTTGGTCAAAATTCAAATTTCAATCGAACAAACAGTGGATCATGTGACTAGACACCCGGATGAACTACAATCACCTGACTGAGCTAGTCGAATGACTCAGTCCGCTGAATGAATGACACGAATGAGCTTAGTCGGCCGACTGAACCAATCGCAGGCTTAGTCACCCGATTGAACCTAATCACATGAATAGTCACCCGATTGTATCCAGTCGCATGCTAGGTCAAACAACTGAACCCAGTCATACGGTTCAATCCCATGATTGAACCAGACTAATTTCAAACAGGTCAATTAGAAATGGTTTATGTTGGGTGATGATCTAACTCGTATGCTCCTTGTGCTACAGATTGATGGCTGATAGGTGGACCGTAAACCCCAAGCACAACATTTGTGCGCATCTGGATGCCACAACTCAGAACGCTGCCGAGTTTGCTGGCATTATAGCTTTTCTGAAGAGGTCATGGATACACAAAGCCATATCTACACCATGCACTCCCTATCGGTCTATACATCAGGCCTTCTAGGAGGGGGCATCGGTTGGTCGTTCACATGAGCCCTACAACATCTGGAGTACTATTTTTGGGATCGATATAGAGGTGACAGTTGCTGATATTCATCGAGTACTAGATCTGGGTGACGATGCAAATCACCCAACAGTGAGAGGGTGTTTCCTCAGGATTAAGTACTCCGGGTACATAAATGCAGGTGTGCTCAACAAGAGCAACCTGTGTCCCCAGTACAAGTACTTAGCACATGTGATACTCAAGTGCTTAGCTTCGAGGAGGGGTGGCTTTGATGATCTTTTAGACCAGATTCAAAATGCCTATGTGGAACTGGTGCTAAACCACCCCTTCAGCTTCTTGAGCATGATATTCTCATACCTGATTGAGAATCTAGAGGCTAAAGGAAAAGAGGGTTTTTGTATGTACCCGAGGTTTCTCCAGATGATTATTGATGAGAAGCTGCCCTCTCTGCCTAAGGAGAGCCAGGTTGAGGTGTCATTGGAAGTGATGGATGAGACGACACTAGCCGCATGAAGGTCTACAAGGGAAAGCAGGTCAAACCCTTGTTAAGAGACTGATCGGGCATCTGGTCCAGGTGGAGTACATGGCGCCGGGAAGGCGAAAGTGGTGCCACGAGGAGAGTGACTTAGATGTTGAGCAGATTGCTCTTCCATCTAATGACTCCGATGATGATGACGGAGACACGGGTGGAGATTCTGGCCCCGCTGTTTCTAGGGCCAGCCCTGCTCATACTACATCTCCACCCCCTACTCATACAGATGCCACCACTACCAGTTTTCACCAGGATTTCTGTCCTGCTGATGAGGAGGCAGAGAGTGATGAGGAGGTAGAGAGTGATGAGGAGCCACTGACGAGGACTGTGGGCAGCAGGGTGGTTGCCACGGAGAGAGGATTACGGGCATTTGGTGTACGCCTAGGGGAGTTCAGGGATGCTGCTGCTGATTCAAATCCCAATATGCCCCGAACCCACCCAGCAGCCAAGGGAAGCCTCAGTGCCTAGAGACTCAAGGAAGAAGAGGATGGCTCACCCCTATGGCAAGAAAGGGAAAAGACTGAAGTTTACCCTGACCTCATCTACCACCACAGCCACTACCTCAGCCACACCTTCCACCACTACACCACCACTGCTACCACACCACCTGCCACCACTGCTACCACACCACCTGCCACCACTGCTACCACACCACCTGCCACCACTGCTACCACACCACTGCCACCACCACTACCACCTCACACACCACTACCACACCCACTCCACCACTTACCCACATCCCATCCACCACCACTACAGCTCATCCACCACCACCCACATCTATACCACCTCCCATATACAACACTCCCACCACCACCACCTCTAGCCACCAAGCAGGACCATCATCTTACCCCTCCTTTCCATCCGGATCATCTCTACCTCCCAGTGGGGTAGAGGAACAGCTTTCTGCACTAAACCGTATGGTGCTGAAGTTGTTAGCAGCCGATAATGAGAAGACTGCTCAGATTCATCAGTTAGTAGAGCTTACTGCTGCACAATCTCAGCAGATATCTCAGCAGGTGTAGCAGATTGAGCAGCAGGCACAACAAATAGCTGCTCAGAGTCTAGAGATTTCCCAACTCCAGGAGCAAAATGCCACTCAGCAAAGAGGATAGAGGAGTTAGAGGCTTCTAACAAGACCATCATGCTCAGGCTCAAGCGATCAAAGGATGAGCCTCTCAAGATAAGAGAAGGAGATGATCATGATGATGATGATGATGATGATGGTGAAGATTGTGAGAGTGATGATGATGAGACAAGTGATAAAGACGAGACAAGGGAAAGGTAGAACAATGATGATGATGAAGAAGGAGATGCAGTTTCATCTACCTCAGCTCAAGGTCAAGAGAGACGTACAAAGAGAAATCAAGACCAAGGGAGCCTCATCTTCTGCCCCTCCTACTGACGCATCGGCTATTCAGGGGAAAAGTAACGTTTAGATATTTATGTACTTGAAAACTTTGTAATTGAATATTGGATTAATATTATGTAATTAATGTTTATGTATATAATTGACATTTACTATTTTGATTATTGACTAATGGTTGATGTGTTACATGTTTTAAATCAAGCAGATCTAAATTTTCAAAGAGATGAGTACAATGTTGCTCCCCTTCAGCAGATCAAGACTCAGCTCACAATGATTCTTGATCTGCAAGGGATAGTTAGGAGATCTGTAAGTTACACTCCTAAAGAAGGAGAAATAATTCATGATCTTACTGATGAGCAATGGGCGAAATATTTTGACTGAATCCTGACGAGATCGTGAAGGATGCTCCTACTGTGGACATAGACCGTGACGATGATGAGCTTAATGATGTAGATGAAATTGAGATTGAAGACGTCATTGCACAACATTATCCAGAGTATGCTGACAATGAGGGAAATGTAGTCCCCAATGTGGGTGACTCCCTTGTTAGTGCTACTTTTGAAACTCTAGATAAGATGGAGCAAGAGTCGGAGAAGAATAAAGACCAAGCCCAAGCCTCAGACACCAATGTCAATATCAGAAAGGCTGAATGGGCAGCATGTTTTGCAGAAATTAGAGCCTAGCGTAGTGCTCCAAAGTCAAATGTCTACACCAAACTCTATAAAGTGAAGAAGCATCTCAAGGTGTCAGGAAAAATTATAGCATGGGCCTATTTTGAAGATCTTAATGTTTATGCTATTAAAAGAGAGAAGGGGATCGAGTACTTCAGATTCCCACACGATCTGAAGACTTTTCCAGGTTTTGAGCTTAACCAGCTAGCAAAATTGAAGTTGCTATATGCTGACCCTCGTAAGATGTCAGGCTAGTTTGAATCTGCTTTAAAGAGAGAGTAGCACACCAGGTGGGTCAACTTCAAACCTCAACAACTAACAAGGTATATCAGAAGATCTGAAGTTGATGCCATTACTGGAAAACCAAAAATAGTGCTGAAACGGAGTCCTCCGCGCACGATATCTAGAATCCCTCTACGGGAAATGCCACAGGACTTCACTCCACACTTCAAGTGGTGGTACTATGATTGGAGAACAGGATAGGTGGTCATAGTGTTGAATAGAAATGGTAGTATGGAAACTATCAGGGTGTTTGACCCCATGTGACTCACTAACTTATGGGCTGATGATGTTTACACCTTATACAAGCGGCCACTATTCTATGACTCGCAGGATATTGTACAAGCTCTCCAATTCCAGAATGTGATACAGTTCTGCTTTGCTTTTGAAATACATGCAGGAGCCACAAGAGAGGAGAAGTACAAGAAATACGAAGAGCTAATGAATAATGTTAGACAATATATTAAACTAGGTCCAAGGGGGAGTTTGTAGAGACATATGTACCTAGTTTATGAGCTTAATGTAAATGTATTTCATGTCTTACATATATTTAAATGGGTGGTTGAATGAAATACAATGTGTGGTTTATGCTTATAATGTTTAATATTTGATTGGTTATTGTGTATTAACGCTTATTGAACTAACTATATAGGTTTGTAGTTGTTTGAATAAATCTAAGTCAAATAATGATTGTGAAACATATTCAAACTTAATCATATGAAGTTCTCATGTGAATGGGCCATGATAATGGACCATACACATGAACAACTTCATGCTAATGAACCAGTCGCACGACTGAACCAGGAGTCTGGATCAATCGCATGATTGTAACATGAGATTGACTCGTCGCAAGATTGAACACTCAGTCGTGCGAATGGATCAACCATATGACTCAATCTCACGACTGAACCATGCTAATGGTTCAGTCACCCGAATGAGAAACCCTAACCTATAAATACCACTTAAATCGTGGAAAAACACAACACTTCGAAAGCTTACATACTAAATCGTACCCTAGCCATCTAGAGACATATAAGAACCTGTTCCAAGTTCATAGATCGCACTAGATCAATTACCAATCATTCATAACGTTTAGATTCAATCTACAATTATTTCTAAGTGGGTTCTCACTGATTGGATCGCCAATCAAATAGGATTCCGCACTATTTGACTTGGTATACACGTATATCAGTTAGTATTTCGTTCAATACACGATCCTAACATTTCTTGGTGCTGAGATGTTTCTTCACCACTTTAAATCCTACAGAGATAAAAACTTGTTTCTTCTTAGAATCAAAAGTGGCCTTGATCTCTTCAGCCTTCCTAGCTTTTCTTTTGCTCTTTCTGATCAAGTTTTTCCTTATAGACTTGGTCATAACAGTCTACTTCTTCTCTTTAGAAGGATAGTGACCCTTCTTAGAATCCTCTTCTTCACTCTTCTAAGAGATATTATTCATTATAACCTCTTCATCCACTTCACTCAAAGGACCTATGAGAGGAAGCTTATCTTCAAAAGTTCCACACCTAGGTGATCTTACAAACAAGATTGTGTGAGGAGGAGCTATATCATTAGATCCCAGTCCCTGCTTGTTTTGATAACACACCTTGTTGTGCACGGATGAGGATTTTGTGTTCTTGAACGTCTCTTCTTCGAGAACACACTTTTCTGCCCTGGCTTTGCTAATCACAACCTCAGCCTAGCACACAGTCAACTTAGTCATGAGATCCTTGACCTGAGTCCTATAACATGTATGCTCATCTTTTAGAACTGAAATAGTTTTCTCTATGTCCTCTATTTTCAGTTTGTAATCATTTTTAGACTTTCTAATATCAGCTTTTAAAATGTTTAAGGACTCAAGATCATATCTCATTTCTAAGTTGTAGGACATGTCTCTGTTAACTTTAGCAATGCATTCAAGGGTACAAAGATGTTCCAATACCTTGGCTTTATCATGATCTGCCATCAGTGCTTGGTTTGGAGAATCATCTTCCACTTGAAAGCTCTAGTTGAATCCTCCTTCTTCAACATCAACTGCAGCTTGCTGCTTTGGCTTGTCATTCTTGGTAGCTTTGTCATGTAGTTTGGTTTGGGTTGTTCTTGGCCACCATTAATTCTTGGTGCCTTACACTCCCTAGCAAAGTGACCCGTCAAGTTACATTTGTAACACTTGACTTTGCTTTTGTCCACTCCAAACCTTCCACTAGCTACACTGCAGGGAAACTTTCTTCATGTCCGCTTGTAGAATTTCTTGGCTGTATGAGTGAGAAGAGTCATCTGCTGGACTATCTCCATGTACTCTAGATCATCTGGATGGATATAGTCCAGGTCTTCAAGGGTGAAAAGAAAGCTGCCACAACTTTCACCAGAGGACAAAAGGCTTGAGAAGAACTTGTCTCTTTGAATGGCTTCCTTGAGTGTACTTGTCCCTAGGTGTCTCAGGGAAGGTGATGAAAGGACCCTTAGGTGATTTGTCAGGGTAGCATATAAGATGATGTTGGGGTTCTATGTTATCCCTTTCAACCAGATAAAGGGCTGAACCCATTTGATTGTTGGAGTTGCCACATGAACCTTGCAATGTTCATCTCCATATGGTAGCCTTAAGAATCCCATACAACTCTGTTAGAGTTAGAGTTTTCAGATGAACCTTGCATGGTCTCTTGATAACCACACAATAGTGTGTCCATTGCCTAGTAAGTGAGGACACGAACTTCCTTACAATGTCTCTGTTTTCAAGAGCAACTCCTCCATCCAATAGGGTATCCAAAATCTCAACATACCTGAAGTATTGTTGAGTCATGATTTCACCAGCTTTGAAGGTGAAATTTTCAAACTACTGCTTCAGGAGATCTTTCTTGTTCTCCTTTCCTTCAAAGGAACCCTCATACATCAGTTTCAATGCATCCCACAGCTGCTTAGCTGTTTTGCATTTCTTGAAACCTCTGTACACATAGTTAGGAAGAGTAGTCTGAAGGGCTGTCATGGCCTTCTAGTCAATCTCTACTCTTTTTCTGTCTTTATCTGAGTAGTCGGCCATAGCCTTGGGTATTATACCACCACTAGTAGCAGAAGAGGTGCTTGGTACGTAAGGTCCATTTTTCAACAGACTCCCATATTCTTGAGTCTAGCAAACTGATAAAACCTTCCATTCTTTGGCACCAGGTGTTAAAGTCGTCAAGAGTAATCAGTGGGGACTTTGTCATGGTTCTAGTTTCCATATCTGATTTGGAAATGGCTGCCATTTGATAAGTTAAGTATTTGTGTGTGTGAGGGATCTTAAGATAATGAAATCTTATATCAAGAGCCTGGAATGCTCTGATACAAAATGCAAGACCGATGAAGGGTATGCAACTACAACACAACAACACAAAGAGGAGAGTCAGTTAAGAACACTTAACTAATCAACAGTGAAACTGTTTAACCTCAAGTAATGACACTAAGAACACAAGTAAATATGAGACAGAACAAGATACACAAGGAAATTGTATTCAAGATTTTAGTATATTGCATTCTCAAGTTCTATTACAAGTGTTACAAAGCATAAAGGAAAGTTAAAAGTACTTGAGATACATATACTACATCTTATAGCCGGCCATACTTTGAAGTCCAGCTGTATATAATTGACTAGACACAAAACAAAATTAATTGTAGAGACAAAAGACATATTGCCTTTTGACTAATGACTATGACATGCCATAGCTCACATCCTAATCTATTACAAAAAGGATAAAGTACATGAAGTAGAAAGTTTACACACTCAAGACCTCAATGTACAGTTACTAAAAGTATGGACCTTTTCACCAACTTGTGAAAGTTTGTGACTTTACAGAGTTACAGCAAAAAGGTGTCCAACTTTTCGTAAAGTACATCAGATAAAGAATGTGTGCTAAAAGTCTACGAAAGAAATCTGTCTTCAAGTCTTGGCTTCAGAAGACTTCGCCTCTGAAGCTTCGGAAGATTTCATCTTTGGCTTTGGAAGATAATGGTCATGGCTTCGGAAGATTTCACACTTAGAATATTTTTGTTGCTTGTGTGAAATATTCAAAGCATTCTTCTTCAGTACCCATGTGCATGCATGTAGGAGAGACTATGGGTGTTTGGGTTGCATTAGCCTCTTCATATAATCTGTACAATTTCTTGTAAGACAATTACCTACGGAAGAACATAAATGTTCATCCGTAAATATTTCTTACACTTCGTCATTTTCTGAAATTGACGAAGTATGATGTTAGAACCTACAAACTTGCACATAAATCAACACAAACCTAGGTTAACCATACCTAATGAATACATTATAATAATGAATTACAGGAGCTTTTTCAAATTATTGATTAAAGTGCTAAGCCTATACAAAAGGATCTAGACCTGTTATTCCTAGATCTAACATTCTTTTATCTTTTGTTATAGCTTAATAAAAGTTGAATTTCATTATCATATTTCATGTGAAAAGACATATACGTGACATGCTTTTTTGATGTTTTGTTTGTAAAAATTTAGCACATTTTCTTATGCGTCACTTGAACCGTAACTGTTAGAGCATGACAAATTTCTTTTAAAGTCAGAATTTTATTTAAAAAGATAGTCAATGTTTAGACTATCAAAAATCCAACAAATTCCTAGAAGGTATCTAAGGCTAAAAACACTAGTAAACGCAAGAAATAAAAATATTACACATGTGTAACAAGTAGATCAAACACTAATAAATTTCTAAACTTGGTCAACAAGCTAAAACTCATCTTGTTTAACTGAAACTAGACTACCCTTATATTTTAGGTTTCCATATGCTTTTTGTTATTTTATTTATATTCTATAAAACTTTCTCTCCACTTAATAGCATAAATAAACCCCATAATCTTTAACTATAAATACAAGGCCTTCTTCTACCGGTTTCTTTAAACCAAAATCAAAACAAACCCTAACTCTTCCTCTCTAATTCTTCTTGCATCAAAAACACCAAGGTGTTCAAGAGCTTGATTCGAAGGTGACTTTTTCTTTTTTATCTTTTTATTACACAATGACTTTACATTCTCTTGCTTCTTCTTCTTGTTCTTATTTTCTCTTAATTTAAGATGATTATTTGTTATCCATACACCATAGTGTAGTGACGAAGATGTTTAATTGGTCCTTTACACGAAAGATCATGATTTACAAAAGGGATTGATCATGTTGAATAATTTTCTTGTTTGCTCTTGATTTGTATTTACTATACATTCTTATAGTTAATTATTGTATTACTTCTTCTTTTTATTAATATGAAATGATTCTCTATTGCTCATATACCTTAGTGTAGCAATGAAGATAATCAAACGAATCTCAACGCAGAAGATCATGATTTAGGAAAGGGATTGATGGTATGGAAGGTTTTTAGACTTGTTATTTTGAAATCAATATCATAGCATAATATGACGATATACAACTTAATTCATAAGAATTTTATTTCTATTTACTGTCCAAAAACCTTTTCTTATAAAAACCATGATCAAAACCCTTTGTAGTTTACATCGTTGCAAATTTCAGATTCTATCAAGAAACTTACATCAACTCTAAACGACCTTAACTTATTTAAAATAGTCTCAAAAGACACATTTAGTTTTTTTGAATTTTTTTCTTTTAGTTAGTTTTCTAACCCCACTGATCATATCGAAAAATTCAATCGTTTAAACCCCGAAACAACCCATGCATGTTTAAAGTGCCAATTGATCGGATTCTGGACAAACTGTTTTGTGTCACGGTTTATAATTGGTTAGAAATATCAATAATATCTAATTAGACATAATTTAGTTACGATACTTAGTTAAAGATCTACAGATTTATAGCCTTTGATTAATTTCTTTCATATTCAAGGTATCATATAAAAATTGAGACTAAATCTAAAATTTTAGTGTGTTTCACAAAACGTTCTTTTGACCTTTTGTTATATTTTTTAAGTCTTGCATATTCAAACATCAATATAAAAGCTTTCTTATTATCACCATTAAATTTTTTTTAACTAACTAAAACTTTAATCAATAAGGCATCAGACATTTGATTCATATGTTCAAGTCGTTTCTCAAATATTACAAGGTGAGATTCATAGCCCATTTTACAACTTTTTAGGGAAACATGCATCGTATTGTACTCAAACTTGTTTTTACAGTTCAAATTATTACATATCATTATACTTGGAAACTTTGAACATATAATACGAGTTGCTTATTCATTTATCATAAAAGCTGTCTCGTTTTCATCATACATAAGCATTAACTTATTTTTAAGACAACGATAGTACAGTAGTGGATCTATTGGTGTGATAAACCTATTCGGATCCTGGTTAGCGGTTTGGGTGATCGAAATCCCACTCATTCATGGGGTTACATGTCATTAGGGTTGGTTATATACTATTGTGTTGCTTATCTTTCCTGTAAATGGTTTACTTTTGATTTGTACATCTATGCTCACATTTATATGCTTTAAAAATCTATGTTTTTCACCAACGTTATGTTTACCCATTCTCTTTACTTGTTTTCATGTAATTAGACTAGAATTTTAAGACTCGCTCACTTAGGATGCTTGGACCTAGTTATAATTAAATATATATCTTGTTTGTTTATTTGGTTGGTTCCGAAAACAATGATGTAAGCTATTATTGGTTAATTATATTTAATAACCTATTATTATTCTCGTACCATGTGTGATGATTATATTTGATTTAATTGCTCCCGGGCGTTTCTAATTTAGCTGGGGTGTGATACATTGGTATGAGAGTCTTGGTTATAGAGAATTAGGTCGCTAGTAGTGACCAAGACTATAACCTAAGTGTCCCCTATACTATGACCATTATACTTAGATAGAACTATAACTTTATCGAATTTCTTCTAGATATGCATCTTACTCTACTAATATCTTTAGAAGCACCCTTTCTCTCTCGTGGCATGGAGATTTAAACTTACCTTCCTATAGTAGTGAACCCATAATCGTGATCCATTAGAGTCAAGAGATGCTTTGTTTAGAGGACCTAGAAGAATTCGAAAGCCCAATCCACTCGAGTCAAAATCTTGTCCACCTTGTAGAACTACAAAAGCTACTCATTCCATGCCCAATCCATCCAAACTAGAAAAGGAGGAACCCTGAACTCGAGTTCACGTTACAAGCAAGCCTATTAAAGTTATCAACATTTCAAGTGACTCAGAGGATGAAGCCTAAAATCCTAGCAAGAAGAGAAGGACTTACTCTGGAGCTAACAAGCCAAATCCATGAATACTCTTATCGTTGGCTAGGATTACATGTAATCTGGAAAGAGTTAGTACATGTCACTATTTGATTTTGTCTAAGGAAAGATGTGTTGCATAAATCCATACGGACCCGTTACTCTTTCCTGGAAATCTTTTGTGCGTGTGTCGCTTATGGTCTAAAACATATTTTGGGCATGTTAGTACAAGGACCCCGTGTTCTATTTAGTCAAATAAATTTCCTTATTCATTTGAACTTGACATCAAGCAATTATAATATACGTATGCAGATGTTTTCTTATCTTATATATATATGTATATATATATATATATTCTTGTAAGACATTTCGAGTTAATAAAAGGAGCTGATAAGAAATTGGAATACAAGTTTGATGAAATTCCCTATGCATGGGATGAATATACGTTCTTAATTTAAGATACCTTTGAAATTTATCATCAACAAAGGTCATAAATCTCATTATTCAGTTCATCCAGATGCCAATAAGATGTACCAATATCTAAAGGAATTTTGTTGGTGGCCTGATATGAAGAAAGACATTGCCTTGTACGTGAAAAAATGTCTCAATTATTCAAAGGTCAAGGCTAAACAACATAAATTATCTGGTCGACTCTAGCACCCGAAATACCTCAATGGAAATTGGATCAAATATCCATGGATTTCATCACTGAACTTCCGAGATCCTCTAGTTGACATGACTATATTTAGGTCATATTGGACCGTTTAACTAGGCCTGCTTACTTCCTTCCTATTCGTTAGAATTACGAGATCGAAAACTTGTCCAAGCTCTGCATCAATGAAATCATGACACCACTTGGAGGACATGCTTCGAATGTGTTCGGAGAAGATTGGGATCATCCCTTACCTCTCATCGAGTTTTCTACAACAACAGTTACCATACAAGCATCAAATGCAAACCTTCTGAGACTTTGTATGGAAGGAACTGTTGCACTCCCATACGTTGGACCAATTTTGGAGACTCTCAAATTATAGGTCTGAAAATTATTCAAGAGACTTCTAACAAGATCTTCAAAATTCAAGAAAGACTCAAAGCCTCTCACGGTCGTGAAAAGAGTTACATCGACAACCAAAGGAAACCACTTGAATTTCAAGTTAGTGATAATATTATACTTAAAGATTCCCAGTAGAAAGGTGTTGTCTGCTTTGAGAAAAGGGAAAAGTCAGACCATGATGCATTGGACCTTTCAAGATCCTTGAAAGGATTGGTTCGGTTGCTTATAAACTAAAGCTACCATTTGAACTCAGCAATGTTCATGACACTTTTCATGTTTCTAATCCTAAAGATGGCTAGCATATCATAATCTTCACATTCCTTTAGAGGATATATGTATTGATGAAAAGTTACACTTCATTTACAAACCCATAAAGATTATGGACTGCGACATCAAGAAGCTAAAACGAAGCTGTATACCTATACTGAAAGTTTTTTTGGAACTCTAAGCATGGTCCAAATATCACCTCCGAATGCGAGGGGTAGATGAAGCTCAAGTACCCTCTTCTTTTCTAAGATCAATTGATCTCTACTAGTTAATTTTGGGACGAAGTTCCCTTACTAGGGGAGACTATAACATTTCATATTTCTTGTATTGTTCTTTTATCTTTTGTTATAGACTAATAAAATCTGAATTTCATTATCATATTTCATGTGAAAAGATATATACATAACATGCTTATTTGATGCTTTGTTTGTAAAATTTAGCATGTCCGCTTATGCGTCACTTGAACCATAATTGTTAGACTATGACTAGTTGCCTTTAAAGTGACACTAATGTTCAATAAGGGTTCCCAATGTTTATTCTTTCAAAATCAAATAAATTCCTAGAAGGTTTCCAAGTCTACAAAAACTTGTAAATGCAAGAAATAAAAATATTACATATGTGCAACAAGTAAATTTCACACTAGAAAATTGCTAAACTTGGTTAACAAGCTAAAACTCACCCCATTTAACTCAAATTCAACACCCCTTTATATTTTAGGGTTTCCATATTATTTTGTTATTTTATTTTATATATTTTATAAAACTCTCTCTTCACTTCATAGCACAAATAAACACCTTAATTCTCAACTATACATACAAGGCCTTTTTCTACTAATTTCTTTGCACCAAAATCAAAATAAGACCCTAAATATCTTTCTATAATTCATTTAGCATCAACAACACCAAGGTCTTGAAGAGCTTGATTCAAAAGTGAGTTTGATTTTTTTTAAGTTCTATTACATAATGACTTTATATTCTCTTACCTTTTCTTCTTCTTGTTCTTCTGTTCTATCTATTTAAGATGATTCTTTGTTATTCATACACCTTATCATATTAACAAATATGATTAATTTGGTCTTAACATGAAATATCATGATTTAGGAAAGGGATTGTTAGAATATTTGTTTTGTTTGTTCATGATTTTCATTTACAATACATTCTTATAGTTTAATTCTTCTACTACTTCTCCTTTTTCATTAATATGAAATGATTCTTTATTGCTCATATAACATGGTGTAGCATTAAAGATACTTAAACGAACCTCAACACACAAGATCATGATTTACGAAAGGGATAGATGGTATGGAAGGTTTTCAAACTTGTTATTGTTAAATCAGTAACATAGTATAATATGATGACACATAACTTAATTCATAATAAATTTATGTCTATTTATTGTCTAAAAATCGTGTTTATCAAAACCATGATCGAAACCCTTTGTAGTTTACATATATGCAAATTTCAGATTTTGTTCAGAAACTTATACCAACTTTAAACAGCCTTAACTTATTCAAAACATGCTCAAAAGACACGTTTCTTTTTTTGGAAATTATTTTCTTTGAGTTAACATTCTAACCCCACCAATCTCATCGGAGCATTCAACCTTTGAGCCCCGAAACAACCCACAGAAGTTAAGTGTGCAGAACTGCTTGGGTTCTGGACAGGCTGTTTTATATCATGGTTTTCAATGGGTTAGAAATATCAATAAGTTCTAATTTTTATATATAATTTAGTTAAGATATGTAGTTAAACCTCTGGAAATTTTTAGCCTTTAATTAATTTTCATTCATATTTCAAAGTATCCTATAAAAATAGAAACTAAATTTAAAATTTTAGTACGTTTCACAAAACTTTTGTTTCCCTTTTGGTATATTTTTATGTCTTACATATCATATGCAAACTTGTTTTTACTATTAAATTCATTTCTTAAATATTATAAGATGAGATTCATAGCCTATTTTACAACTTTTTGGGATAATATGTAACATATTGTATGCAAACTTGTTTTCACAATTCAAATCATTACAAACTCATTCTACTTGCAAATTTTAAAAAGAACACAAGTTGTTTACTCATTCATCATAAAGGCCCTCTCATTTTCTCAATAACCATTAACTTATTTTAAGCCAAAGGAAGTGGATCGATTGGTCTAACAAACCCGTTCGAATCCTGGTTAGGGGTTTAGACGATCGAAGTCCGTCTCATTCTTGGGTTACATGTCATTAGGGTTGGTTATGGACTATTGTGTTGTTTATCTTTCCTTTAAAGTTTTTGCTTTTAAATTTCAAATCTTTGCATATTTTTATAATCATTAAAAACCTATGTTTCTCAGTAATATTATGTTGACTAATTTTCTTTACATATTTTAGGTAATTAGACTAGGGTTTTAAAACTCGCTCACTTAGGATGCTTGGACCTAGTTTTAATTAAATATTTACCTTGTTTGTTTATTTGGTTAGTTTTGAATACAATTATGTAAACTATTATTGGTTAATTATATTTAATACCTTAGTATTTTTCTCATCCCATGTAGGATGACGATATTCTATTTTGTTGCACCCGGTCGTTTCCACTTTAGCTGGGGTGTGTCACATAAATTCCTAGGAGCCTCATGAAGCCCATAATAAGCTGTATCCAGTTTGAAAATATATCTTAGATCTTTAGGATCTTCAAACCTAGGTGGTTGAAAGATATAAACTTCTTCATCTATCTCCCCATAGAGAAATACACTCTAGACATCCATCTAAAACACCTTAATGTCTTTTGGGTTTGTGAAAGCAAAAACAATTCTCACTATTTTAAGCATGGCTACAAGAGCAAAGTCTTTATCATAATCAATCCCTTCTTATTGGGTGTACACAAGTCTTTCTTTCTCCTTGATAATAATGCCTTTGTCATACATCTTGTTCCTAAATACCCATTTGGTTCCTATAGCAGTCTTTACTTTAAGTAGTGTATATAGTTTCCAAACCTTTTATCTTTCAAACTTAATAAGCTCCTCTTACATACTTTCTACCCGGCTATTGTCTCTTAAATCTTCATCCACTTTCTTTGGTTCCAATTAAGAAAGAAAGCATGAGAACAAAAAGTTGTTTACCACATGTATCTTGCTTCTTGTCTTGATAATAACATTGACACTTCAAATGACATCCTCAACTAGTTGCTATATATGAATTCTTAGTCTTGAGATCACTAGGAAATGTTGAGAAAGATCTAAATTGGAGAAGTTTGTTTGTGGGAGTTACGACAGATGTATCAATTTGTGTGACTGGATCATCTGCCGAATTAACTCCTTCTATAACATTTGCCACACTTGGCCCTTTCTGAAGAGATTGTCTAGTACTACAATGATCATGAGACTCCTCATTTGATGAGTCATCATGAACAAGTGATGGTTGGTCTACATCGTTGGTGATACTAGCATCTAATTCTTTTAAATATGGCTAGATTAGATAAGTAGTTGGTCTTTTGAGATTGAGACCATGAGATAGATCAACCTTTTAGTCTTTAGTGCTTGTGACTTGTGTGTCTACTAATCTTGTAGATACATAATGTTCCTAGTTTATGTGCTTCAATGTAAAAGTCTTTTATTTCTTACATATGTGTAATGTAAACAACTCAATGAAATATATTTTGTGTTTGATGTTTATTAATGTTTAATTATTTCATATTATTATTGTGTTAAGTATAAGTTATATGTATCAACTTCATATATAGGTTTGAGGTTGTTGTACATAGTTTGAAGTCAATAATGATTAAGAAATGTGTTCAACCTAGTCGGGTGAGTATTCATGCTAGTGGACCATACACATGAATATATCATGCTTATGGACCAGTCGCACGACTGAACCAGGAGACTGGATTAGTCGTATGATTGAGACATAAGATTGACTCAGTCGTATGACTAAACCTTCAGTCGTGCGTATGACTCAATCACATGATTCAATCACATGACTGAACCATGCTAATGGTTTAGTCGTATGACTGGAAACTACAAACCTATAAGTACCACTTAATTTTTGGAAAAACATAACATTTTTTTATAAAACTTTGAGCGACATTGAATATTCATAAACCCTAGGCATCCAAAATATCCAAGACAGCCAATCTAACTTCAAAGTTCGATCTTGATCGATCCCTACTCATTCTTAACGTTTAGTTCATTCTTATACCGATCGGGTTATTGTTCTCACTGATTGGATCGCTAATCAAATAGAATCTGTTAGTACTCTGTATGTACACAGTCCTAACAAGTGGTATCAGAACCTTGGCTCTTGATTATGCATGGATTCGATTAGTTTTGGTGTTAAAACCTATATTTTTAATTCAAAAGAGTAACCACTTTGGCTCTAAAGGTGTTTTTGATGTTTGCATGAATTAAAGGTTATTTTTTCATCATACGACATATTAGGGTTTCTGGGAAAATTGTATTTTGTGTCAAAGTGTCAAAATATTCGATTTTGCAAAAAACAGCAGCCTTGAGTCACACGATTGGTCAATTCGTATGATTGAACTCAATCGTAGACTCCATCTACATCACAGAACTCAATCGCATACTCCATTCGTATGACTCAACTACTCCAGTCGTTTGCACGACTAAATCTAATCGCACGATTGAATTCATTCGCACACTTCATTCGCACGAGTGACCCATACTCATAGTCCATTCGCACGAGTGAAACTACCCTGTTCCAAAAGTACCAAGTTTAAAGCAATGGAAGATCAATTTGCTGCATTTTCTGTAGGAAAGGACTCTCGCATCCGGAACCTTCTGTTCTTAAGAATGAGATTGGTAATCATAATAAACCGCCAAAGCTGATAACGATAGATGTATCCACAGTGGAAACAGTGGTTTTGAAATATATTTAAATAGAGTTGATCCTAATCTTTGGACATCCATTGAGACTGCTTACACGGTACCAGTCAGTGCTAATGGAGTCAAGTTAACCTTGGGAGGAACGAGTGAAACACAGAAGACTCTACTCAATGCTGAAAAGAAAGTTTATACCTTGTTGACTCAGTCTATATCGAAGGATATCTTTCATCAGTTCTCTAAGAACAAACAGGCTAAAAAATTATGGGAGGCATTGGATAAAAGATATGATGGAAACGCAACTCTCAAAGAACTAAAGGCTAAAGCACTAAAAAAGGAATTTGATAATTTCTCCTCGATAGGGAATGAGAGAATAGATGACATTATTGACAGATTCTACCATCTGATGAGTGAGTTGTACACTCATGGTGTAACGTCTATGGAAGATAAAGTTTTAAGCTTTGCAGATGGTTTGCCAGATAAATGTGATTCATTTGTGTCTAATCTAAGACAAAACGACATTCTTGTGACATTAGACATAAATGATTTCATCTTGAAGTTAAGAGAGGAAGCATTGAGAATGAAATACAAGTCGAAGAAAGGATCATATGTTCAGAATCCTTCACTTAACAACTCAGTTTCAACTCCAGCTGTTTCAGGATCACCATTACAAATAGCTTTCGTGTCTAGTTCTTCTGCTCCTTCCCAAACTAGTAAATCAGGAATAGAAACGTCTGGGTCATCTCGAACCCAATATATAGTTCCCAAAGCAAATACAACAAAGTTGAAGACCGAGAATCTCGGTAATGTTACAGTGGAAGTTGCCAAAGAACATATGGATCTTCTAGCAGCAGTTGTACAATCTTAGGATAGTTTAGTTGCCGGTAAGATTGGAAATTGTCATCTTGCAGATGTGGATTATGAGCAAGTTGATGAAAATGAGCTAGAAAGGATGGATATAATGTGGGCCCTGGCTAGTGCTATCAGAAGAGCAAAGAAGTTTGTCAAAAAGACAGGGCAGAATTTAGTAGCCACTAAAGATACAACTTTTAGTTTTGACAAAACCAAAGTCACATGCTTCAACTATGGTGAAAAGGGGAATTTTAAACGAGAACATGTAAAGCCCAACAAAACTGGTAATGGAAACCCATTTCCCACAATTAACCATCAAGACAAAGATAGGATTGGAACTACATCTTCAAGCAAAGAGACAAAGTCCTTGACTGCTCAAGGTGATGAAGGTCAGGACTGGTCATTCCACTTTGTTTCTCCGGGTGTGTAGAAACATGTGTACCTAGTTTAGGAGCTTAATGCAAAATGTCTTTCATGTCTTACATATATGTAATTGAATGGGTATGAATGAAATGCAATGTGTGGTTGCTGCATATAATGTTTAATATTTCATTGTTTATTATGTGATAACGCATATTGAACTAACTATATAGGGTTGAGGTTATTGTCCATAGTTCTTAGTCAATAATGGTTGAGAACATGTTCAAACTTAATTGTGTGAAGTTATCATGTGAATGGACCATGCTAATGGACCATACGCATGAATACTTCATGCTAATGGACCAGTCACACGACTGAACCAGGAGACTGCATCAGTCGCATGATTGAGACATAAGATTGACTCAGTCGCATGACTAGACCTTCAGTCATGCGGATGGATCAATCGCATGCTTTAGTCGCACGACTGAACCATGCTAATGGTTTAGTCGTACGAATGGAAAACCCTAACCTATAAATACCACCTAATTCATGGAAAAACTAAACAATTTGAATACCTACGCACATAATCATACCCTGGCCGTCCTGATACTCAAGAAAACCTGTTCCAAGTTCATAGATCATAGTTGATCGTGTTCTAATCATTCATAATGTTTCATTAATCGTTAGATTGATCTTAACTGTGTTCTCCCTGATTGGATCGCCAATCAAATAGGATTTTCACTATTTGAGTTGGTATACGCGCATGTTGGTCCATGTGATCATATTAAAGTGCAAATGATATAAAGAATTGTTCAATATCCAAAAAATATGCTAAAAAACAAGAACAAAGAGGATTGAACGCAACAAGAACTCATTCATAATAAGACAATGGTCATCAACAATTAATAACATAAAGCACAATGATATTTCTGTATAATAACTGCTTTGAAATGGTAACTTACAACAATGATAATTGATTAGGGTTTTGCAAGCTTACCTACAATGAGAATAATCAAATATATATATATATCAGTCTATAGTTTCGCAGACAGTTTCGCTATCAGTGAAACTGTATTGCCGAAACTATAGTTTCGTTAGGCGAAACAGAAGTTTCGCAAGGCAAACTAATCAGCTGACTGTGAGCGAAACTATAGTTTCGCTCACACTTTCGCTGTACTGCCAAAATACATAAACTAAATACATACAAAAAAAACTAACAAAAGACCTATTACAATCAAAAGTAAATAATCTAAACTAAGGTGAGTCCAACCTATACATGATCTTCAATACTCCCCCTAGGTTGGAACTCACCACCTTCACTCGGCTTGATTAGTCTTTGCCGCTCCAATGATCTTTGTTGCCTTAGATTAATCTTCAGCATCTCCTGCAACAACTCCCTCGGAAGCTTCAGCAGATGATTCTCCATGGTTTCCTCCTACATCACTAGCCCCTTCGGGATGAGCTCTCCCCGCTCAACTGCTTTGTTAGATCTTGAATATCCATATTTAAATCATCTTGTGCCTTGACATGGTCTGCAAGCCTCCTCACTTCCTCCCTCACTCCTCTAATCTTATTCGTCATATTCATAAACAAGTTGGCTTCTTTCGGTGTCTCCTCCCCACCCCAGCCTTTATTTGATTCTCACACAACAACACCAAATCTTCGTCGCAGAAATTGAAGAGCTCCATAGGATCAAAAACTTTAAATTCTTTACCATTCTTCACCCTAATCACAACCTCTTTAGTGTTATTATCATAGAAACATTTCTTGAAATCTTGTAACTATCGGGGATGGGGATCACATCTCACCATGTTCACCGTCTTTGGCACTTTAAACCCTTAGAACAATTCTTCCCTTTCCTGTTTCTGAATATTTGTCTTTCTTTGACCTTCTCCTTTCTGCCTTCATGTAACCAAACGACTCGAAGTTGTCATTAAGCCCATTTTGTATCTCTTTCTCTAGAAGCGTGGCTCTTCGCTCAGATGTGCATTCAGAAGTGGTAGAGCTGCCAACTGCCTTAGATCCTATATAGGCAAGGACTTAAAAGCCTTCCTCTTATGCATGTAGCTAATACTACCCCCCTCCTCTTTATCATTAACATTTTTAGGCCGGGGTTATAGGACCAGCTTATAATCTTCTTGTCGGCCTCCTGTTTACTCAACCCTTCCATATGTTGGAATAAGGGAGTGATTTCTTCTGGCTCCTTCTCTTTTACAACCAATCAGCTCTATCTATCTCAAAACATCTTCAGCATCCTCTTCCTTCTTTTCTACATAGATCAACGATCTCTCATCAACTTCATAGAACTCATGTTTAGAATCATAGTCCACAAACTGTTCATCATCCTCTTCTTCATCAACCAACCTTTTTCCTTTCTCACTATCTCTGTCCACTGACTTCTCCCTCACCACTTCTTCACCAACTAAATCCTTCTCTACATCAAGACCCAAGTCTACAAACCCAGACTCAAAAACTTTCTCTACATTTTCCCTTTCGACATCTTTAGTTCTAACTTCAAATCTTCAACATCAATGGTTGTTGCACCAGATGTGCCCTCTCCTGCCCTAGATGAAGTACCCACATTCAGAAACGGGTACTTTGAAGTGTCAGTCAGATCATCTAACTCAAATTGAGTTAGTTGATTAGGCAGGTCGGCTGCAGCTTTCAAATGGGCAATCTCCTCAAATAACTTCTTCAGCAGGCAGTTTTGATTGACAAGCATCTTCTTCACGCCCTTTATCACCTCGTCTTTATGCTTTTCTCGAATCTCTTGGTTGGTGAGTTTAGTCTTTATCATTCTCAGTTCTTTTGCCAAGAACTGTTCAGATTATGGATCATATCTTCATCTAGATTTTCTCTTCCTTCCCTCCTCTCAGTGAATGCTTGATGCCTCTGTTTAGTTTTGCCTTTCTAAATCTACTGTACCAGCTTTCTTCTTTGACCTCTTCTCCTTTTCTACCCTGATCTCTTCAGCTCTTTCATTTATCTCTTCTTCAAAATCATAATCTTTCTCTTTAGCATATCTTTTCCTTTTCTGGTTGCATCAGAGATGGGTGATGGGTGATCTTCACCTCCCGTCTAATGTAATTCCATCTCTCTGTGGGGTACATGTTTTCCCAGAGATGGGTGATCTTCCTACTAAAATCATGGTGAATAGCACAGCAGTCAGCAAAGATACGTGGATTCATTTGTACCAGCCTATTCACCTCTCCATGTCTTGGTACATTTGGTATTTGGTCATCAAAGATCATTTGAAGAAAACGAGGATACAACAGCCATTTATCCTTCTTCAAAGCCATCACATTCTCAGCCATGCAGGCGAATATCAATTTAGCAATGTTGGCCTTCTCTCCTCTGCAACACAACACCATTGCTTTTGCCCAGTAAATAATTAGCCCAACCAATCCACCTTTATGGTGATCAAGACACATGATGAAGACGTGAGCAATAAATCTCAATTCCTTGGACAGAAATGACTTCTTGATCTCCTTTCGGGAACCAAAAGTTGGCCCATCATAGCCCATGCTTTTAAATGCCTCAAACACCTCTGAATCAGACATAGAAACCTTGTCTCCAGAATCCTCTTCTAGCCTCAAAATCCTCAAAACAATCTTAGCAGTAATGGTCACCTCATGAGCTAAGACTTTAGCAGTAATTCTATGTATTCCCTCGTGTATCGTACTCAGCAGATCTCCAAAAATCTCTGATATGAAGATCATATATGGTGGTGGAATGAGATACAACATAAGCTATGGGTGATCTTTGCAGCCATCCAACAGTCTCTAACCCGGCAGCTTTAGGATGTGTATCATCCAAAATAACAGTGATGTTATTCCTCTCATCAACTTTAAGTTAGCCATTTGAATGTGAGAAAGAGACCAAATAAGTTGAATAAGAATTCAAGGAATAAGAAAATAATAAATAATAAATATAAATAAAAAAATAAAAAATAATAAAAAACTAAATTCGCTAGATGAAGTATAGTTTCGTAGACAGTTTTGGCGGGCGAAAGTGTAGTTTCGCTAGCTAAAACATATCAGATTCGCTAAAAAGGTAGTTTCGACCGGGCAAAACTATAAGAACTTTCGTTCATAGCAGGCGAAACTGAAGCTTGGTGAGCGAAACTGTTAAGTTTGCTTAGATAGAATGACCTTACAGTTTCGCTGAAATATTAAGAACTTTCGTTCAGTTTCGCCTGATAATCGGTAGTTTCGCTGGATGAACAGCGAAGACACCGAAGAGACACAAAAAACTGAAAATGTGTTATTATAACAAGATTAAAAAATATCCCGAGTTCGAAACTCACTTGCGAACCGAACACAAGCAACAATCATAAGCAACAACTGAAAATCACGATTTCGTAAGAAATGATCACGGTAAAGCCCCAAGAATATGAAATATACAAAGGTGCGAAAGTGTGAGGAAATAATTTCGCAAAAAGACTTAAATAGAAAATAGTTTCGCCAGATAAAAGAATAGTTTCGCTGGGCGAAATTGTAATTTCGCCAAACATCTTATTGGATGAAAAAGCTGAGCGAAGTTGCAATTTCGTCTAGCGAAACAAGTAGCGAAGATATAGTTTCGCTGATATCACCTTTTTTTTAACATAAATGATAATTGAGATCAAAATTGATCAGAGATCATGTCCCCAAGATAAGTATAGCACAAAGATGAATTAGATCATCAACCGGCAATGAGATCATACCGATGATTGAAACGAATCACAATCTTAATGATTTTGAAATTCATAAATAGATCAATAACGATTGCTGATATGTTTATCCGCTTAAACTCAAGCCTTATCTTTTTCAACAATCAGCATATGATTTGTTAAGGTTCGATTAAATGCTTTAGGATGTTATAACCCCACAATCATTTTGGCAAAAACCCTCACCCAACCTCAGGATTTCTTGAATTTTGAAACGATCTTTAAAGCAAGGCATGTGCATTAGTGTGCAAGTGATTATTATCAAAATATTGAATTCAGATATGAAATCATCATTAGATGATTTCATACAACTTAGATCAAATAGGTGAGAGCTCCAGGTCTATACTCACATATAACAAGGAGATGACCATTTAATCACGTGCCGATGAGAGCTCCAGGTCAGTACCACCGTACAGCAGAGGAGATCATCACTCCAGGTGAGTACCATTGAATAGCAGAGGAGATTAGCACAAGAACAAGACACAAATGTACAGGACATAAGCCATAAGATCATTCTCAATCCACTTTTGTCAGGACTCGGTTTCCGTGTAGGCCAAAATGATTGTGAAAATCCAGACACCTTAAGCAGAGATTTAATTTTAATCAAAATGCTTCTGCTTATTTTATTTGTCAGGTTGAGTCTATCATGCATATCGTTACACAATCTGTTTGTTTGACCATTATATGTGCTTTTAAAAATAAGATGTGAAACAGATAACAACATCAGTTACTATCATATTTAAATTTTAAGTACCAATCATGCAAAAATGAACATATCTGGAAGATATAAAATCATTTCTTGTCATTTCAAAATTAACACCCAGATTATTTGATGCTCCGCCAAAATTTTATTTTAAACGGTTAATATTATTAATATTATAGTTTTAAAAGATTATAAATATTTATTATATACATATTTTTTTTATTTATAATGAGAAAAGAAGGAGGTTTAAAAAGATATAACCCTAACATAGAGATAATTCATAAAAGCGAGGTTTATCGAATGTTTTCGTGAAAAGATCTGCCTTATGATTTTTTGTATCAATAGGAATAATATCGATAAACCCTTTTCTTGTGCATCACGAATTGCATGTATCTGTGTTTTGATGTGCTTGGTTCAGGAATGATGAATAGGATTTTTAGCGATTCCGATGGCAGCTTCATTGTCACAAAACAACGGCGTGTGGAGAAAATTAATTGCATAGTCAATCATCTATGTTGTATCCAAAGGACTTGGGAACAACAAATAGAGGTAGCAATGTATTATGCTTCTCCTGTAGAAAGAGAGACAGTGGTCTGTTTCTTGCTCTGCCAAGACACCAGACAATTACCCAGGTATTGACCCCTCCAGACACCAATTTTCTATTAACCTACAACCATTAGAATCACTGTCAGAATAAGCATGTAAATCAAAATTCCCTCTATAAGGGTACCAAAACCTAAACGAGATGAGCCTTTGAGATAACAAAAAAATTCTCGTGATAGCTTTCTCATGAGACTCCTTTGGGGCCGACTGATATCGAGCACAATATCCTACAACAAAAGTGATGAAGACCATACAGAGATTTGTCTAGCTTAAAGACTTTATCGGGAAAATTAGGAGCCTCAAACCCTGGTGGTTGACACACATATATCTCCTCATCAATGTCTCCGTAAAGGAAAGCACACTTGACATCCATCCGATAGACCTTGAACTGTTTATGAGGCATGAGCGAGAAAATCCTGATTGCTTCAAGACGGCGACTGGAGCGAAGACTTTAGTAAGTCAATTCCTCTTCTTTAGCAAAACCTACAACTGTCAAGACTTGTTACGCACCACCACATCACGATCATCCGGTTTGTTCTTAAACACCCATTTTGTACCAATTGGGCATTTGTTGGGAGGAAAGTCAACCAAGGTTCAAACTTTGAGCTTTCTGAATTGATAAAGCTCTATTTTATTGACTCCACCCAGCAAGGGTCCTGTAAGTGGCATGCACATTTTTTGGGATAGTTTTGAGATGAAGCAAGAGAAGAGGCAGATATTAATCAACCAGATTGACTCCGCATCCGAACACCATGAGTGATTGATCCAATAACATTATCAGAGGATGATCTTTCAAGTTTTGTAGTCTGTGTCTAAGGGAAGGTGTTTGGAGAATTTTCGTTCCACATATTGTGAATGATTAGATTAGGTTGTGAGGGATTGAATAAGGTTGTGAGGGGATCTATGATTTGATGAATGGAAGAGATGTTTGGGAAAGAAGGATTATTTTGTGAAGTAAAACAGGTGTAGGTGATGTCAAGTCATGGAGAAGATTGAGCCAACATCACCTCAATGGCATCATTTGATAAGGATGTTAATTGCCTGATATGGGGTTTTGATGATATAATATTTGTTTGAACCTTTGGAAATGGACGCATCATCGCTCGAAAATTGGAAGATTAAAGAATTAAACACCGTATCGGACTTATGAACCATCTGGTTCAGGATCGCCGGATACGAGTTAGACTCCTGCCCCTCCATATAGAACTCCTCCTTGAACAATACTGTTCTCTTGTTAATTCTCTATATTCCCTTTTGATAAGAATGTAACCAACAAGTACACTCGTCAGACACGGCACCAAACTTTGTCTTTTGAGATTGAGTATTCAGAAGAGTGCAAAGCAACTAAATGGATGGCCCCGAAAGAGGTTCAATTAGAGATTTCCTCCACTTATGAAAAAGTTCATAAGGAGTCTTGATTTTGTCCTTGACATCAACACTCTTTTAGAAAATAGAAGCACAATTCACGACTTCAGCCCAAAAAATAAATGGTAAACGAAGAGTCTATCAGCATTGTAGGTGCGCTCAATGAGAGTGCGATTCTTTCGTTTTCATCCCCAACCATTCCTGTTGCCGGTGTCCTGGCGCACGAAACTGTCCTCACAATCCCCTGTTTAAGCATAATGATCAAGATCTGATTTTTGAATTCATTGTTGTTTGTCACTTTTAGATCGCTAGAACCTTCTCTTCTGATTGTCTCGATGAAGATTGTAAGGATTCCTGAAGTCTGATGCAACCCAAAACTGCCTAAGTGTTTCAGCAACATGCACTAAGTACTGAAGTGAAGAATGCTTCGGAAGAATTACACAAAGCATTAGAAAATACTCTAAGTGTAATATCTTCCGAAGCCAAGACCAATATCTTCCGAAGCCTAACATGAAGTCTTCCGAAGCTTGAAGAGACAAAGTCTTCCGAAGCTTCAACCTATGAAGACAGATTTCTTCCGAAGACTTTTAGTACACATGCTTTATCTGATGTACTGTTCCATAAAGCACCTTTTCCGCTGCGTCTCTGATAAGTCACCAACTTACAAGAGTTGGTGAAAAGGTCCATGCTTTTGGTAACTGTACATTGAGGTCTTGAGTCTGAAACTTTCCACTTTATGTACTTTATCCTTTTTGTAATGTATAAGGATGTGAGCTATGGCATGTCATAGTCACAAGGTCAAAAGGCAGATATGCCTTTTGATCCTACAATTGATTTTGTTAGTGTCTAGTCAATTGTATCCAGCTGGCTTTCATAGTATAGCCGGCTGTAGGTTGTAGTATAAGTATTCCAAGTTCTTGTATCTTTCTTAATGCTTTGTAACACTTGTAAAAGAACTTGAGAAAGCAATATACTGCTCCCTTGAAAACTATACTCTCTTGTTCTGTCTCTTGCTTTACTTGTGTTCTCTGCATCACCTTTGGTTACCTAGTTCACTGTTTGATTAACGTTTAGTTAATCTTCTCATTGTGTTGTTGTGTTGTAATTGTGTTCAAGCCCTTGAACGATCCTGCAATTGGTATCATAGCATTCAGGCTCGTGATATAAGATCTAACCATCTTAAGATCCCTCACACACACAAAAAACTAAACTTTTCAAATGGCTTCCATCTCAAAGACTGATATGGAGACTGGAACCATGAACAAATCCCCATTGATCACTCTTGATGACTTCGACACCTGGTGCATGAGGATGGAAGGCTTCATCAGGTCTCTTGACTCAAGAATGTGGGAATCTGTTGAATATGGACCTTTCATACCTAGCACCCCCTCTGCTACCGGTGCTGGTATGATTCCTAAAGATGTGGCCAACTACTCAGATGAAGATAGGAAAAGAGTAGAGATTGACAGGAAGGCCATGACTGCTCTTCAGACTGCTATCCCAAACTCTGTGTACAGAGGTTTTAAGAAGTGCAAACAGCTAAACAGCTGTGGGATGCACTGAAGCTGATGTATGAAGGCTCCTCTGAAGCCAAGGAGAACAAGAAAGATCTTCTGAAGCAGCAGTTTGAAAATTTCACCTTTAAAACAGGTGAAACCATGACCCAACAATACTTCAGGTATGTTGAGATTGTGGATACCCTTGTGGATGGAGGAGTTCCTCTTGAGAACAGAGACATTGTAAGGAAGTTCATGTCCTCACTTCCTAGGCAATGGACACACTATTGTGTGGTAATCAAGAGGACTGAGAACCTTAAAACTCTTACTCTGACAGAGTTATATGGGATTCTCAGTGGATACCAGATGGAGATGAACTTACAAGGTTCATCTGGCAACTCTAACAATCAAATGGGTTCAGCCCTTCATGTGGTTGAAAGGGACAGCATAGAACCCCAACATCATCTCCTATGCTACCCTGACAACTCACAAAAGGGTCCTTTCATCACCTTCCCGGAGACACCAAGGGAGAACTTTACTCAAGGAAGCCCATTCCAAGAGACAAGTTCTTCTCAAGCCTTTGTGTCTGCAGATGAAAGCTGTGGAAATTATCTCTTCACTCTTGAAGACCTAGACTGTATCCATCCAGATGACCTGGAATACATGGAGATAGTTCAGCAGATGGCTCTTCTCACTCACAGAGCCAAGAAGTTCTACAAGAGGACAGGAAGAAAATTTCCAAGCAATGCTACCAGTGGTAAGTTTGGGCTGGATAAAAGCAAAGTTAAGTGTTACAATTGTAACCTTATGGGTCACTTCGCCAGGGAGTGTAAGGCACCCAGAGCAAATGGGGGTCAAACACAACTCAGACCAAACTACACCAACAATACCCCTCAGGCTGAGAAGACAAAGCAACATGCTGCGGTTGCTGTTGAAGAGGGAGGATTTGACTGGAGTTTTCAGGTGGAGGATGCTTCTCCAAACCAAGCATTGATGGCTGATCATGATGAAGCCAAGGTATTAGAACATCTTTGCTCCCCTGAATGCATTGCTAAAGTAAATAGATACAGGTCCTACAACCTAGAGATGAGATCTGATCTTGAGTCATTAAACATATTAAAATCTGACTTTAGAAAGTCTGAAAATGATTACAAGTTAAAGATAGAAGACTTGGAGAAAACCATTTCAGTACTAAAACATGAACATACAGATTTTAGAACTCAGATCCAAGATCTCATCACTAAGTTGACTAAGTGCCAGGCTGAGCTTGTGATCAGCAAAGCCCTGGCAGAGAAAAGTGTTCTTGAAGAGAGACTTCAAGAACATGATATCCTCATCCCTACACAATAAGGTTTGTTATCCAAATAGACAGGACTGGGATCACTCTCATCACCTCCACACATCTTGTCTGTAAGATCTCCTAGGTGTGGAACTTGTGAGATGAGCTTCCTCTCATAGATCCAGTAAGTGAGGATGATGAAGAAGTGATAGTGAGGAATCCCTCTGAGAAGAGTGAAGAAGAGGATTCCTCCAAGGGCCACTATCCTTCTGAGGAGAAGAAATTAACTGTGATGACCAAGTCCAAGAGAAAGAACTTGATCAGGAAGAGCAAAAGGAAAGCAAAGAAGGCTCAAGAAATCAAGGCTACCTTTGATGCTAAGCAGAAACAAGTGTTTATCTCTGCAGGTTTCAAAGCAATAAGGACTGAAGACATCCACCAAAGCCTCTTATCCAAGAGTTCTGGTTCATGTTCAAATCATCTCAGTACAAAGAAGAAGACTGAGCTGCTGTGTACCACTGCTGCACAGCCTGGACCATCAAATTCCAAGAACAGTTCACAGCCCAAGGGAACTGTATCTGAATCTACCAAGATGAAGGTGAAAGGGATGTGACCAAGGCCAGTCTTGCTCTCAAAAGGAGATTTCTTTGAAGAAGAAAATGCTGTGTGTTATGTGTGAAAGTACTTCTCATATTGCCAAGGATTGTCCATACAATCCTAAAAGTACTATCCACATGACCAATACAAAGACTTCAAAGAATCTCAAGAAGTCTCAAGCTTCGGAAGGAAAGTCTGTTTCCTTCGGAAGCTCCAAATCAAAGAAGAAGGTAAATGGAAAATTACCTTCGGAAGCAAAGTTGGTCTCGGAAGAAAGGAGTTCTTCCGAAGTACTAAAGTCTACTGCAGTGACTGTAGATTCTTCCGAAGTATCAGTCATTAAAACTTGTGAAGCTCCAAAAGCTTCTAAGGTTTTGAAGGTCAAGTCCAAGACTCCAAAGGTGTGGTGGGTCTAAGAAAGACCAAATGACTGAGGTTTCTCCATCAACAACAGCGAAGATCCCCTCTGTACAACCATAGGATCTATTACTGTTGCATTACCTTCTATTACACTTACTGAACCCAAGACAAGTAAGGCTTGGGTTTCCAAATGTAACTAATCATTTTCTTTGTGCAGGAACAGCTCAAGACAAACAAGAATGTCTGGATAATTGACAGTGGCTGTTCCAGGCACATGACAGGCGATAGGTCTTTACTTCATAATTTTGAGAGAATTGATGGAGGACCAGTTGCTTTTGGAGGAAATGAAGGTGGTTACATTTATGGAAGGGGCAAGGTCACAAATGGTAAGCTCAGCATTGAGAAGGTAAACTTTGTTAAGGAGCTTGGGTACAATCTTCTGAGTGTATCTCAATTTTGTGATCAGAGTCATAACATGCTCTTCACTGAGCATGAGTGCATTGTTCTCAAACCTGGAGTGGTCATTCCTCATGAGCATATTCTGCTCAGAGCCCCCAGGAAAGGGAACATGTACAAGATGGATTTGCAAGAAACATCTCCCTCTGGAGAAGTTTCATGCTTTCTATCTAAAGCAAATAGTGATGAGTCTTTCCTATGGCATAAAAGAATGTGCCATGTAAACTTTAAGAATATGAATAAATTAATCAAACATGATCTGGTAACTGGAATGCCAAAGAAAGAGTTTACAAGTGATGATCATTGTGTTGCATGCCTGAAAGGGAAGCAACACAAGGTATCTCACAAGCCTAAGGAAAAGAACTCCATCACTACTCCCCTACACTTATTACATATGGATCTCTTTGCCCCACCAGTGTAATGAGTTTAGGAAGGACCTTATACTGTCTAGTGATCACAGATGATTTTACAAGATTCACTTGGGTTTTCTTTCTTAGAACTAAAGAGAGACTCCTGAGATTCTAAAGAATTTCATCTTAAAGATTGAGAATCAATGTGATCACAAGGTCAAAACCATAAGATGTGATCAAGGAACTGAATTCAAGAACCAAATCCTTGATACATTTTGTGATGAAAGGGTATTACAAGACAATACAGTGCTCCCAGGACTCCTCAGCAAAACGGAGTTGCTGAGAGGAGAAACAGGACACTTATTGAAGCTGCAAGAACTATGTTGTCTGACTCTAAACTGCCTATCACCTTCTGGGCAGAGGCAGTTAATACTGCCTGCTATGTGCAAAACAGAGTCTTAGTAGTTAAGACACATGGTAAGACTCCTTATGAACTTTGGCACAAGAGGAAACCTTTCATTGGTTTTCTCAGGTCATTTGGATGTCCCTGCACCATCTTGAATACCAAAGATCAAGTTGCCAAGTTTGCTGAGAAATCAGACGATGGACACTTCATTGGATACTCTTCTCAAGCTAAAGCTTATAGAGTATACAATCTCAGAACTAGAATCATTGAGGAGTCAGCCAATGTGACTTTCAATGAGCACACTCCCAGTGTGGCTGGTTCTGGTCCGGATTGGCTATTTGATCTTGATTTAGTTACCAACTGTTTTAATAAATCTTGTGAGCATGTTTCAGGATCTGCAGAAAATTTAAATACAGGTGATCCTGATCCAAGATTTGAGCTTGGAAGACCTTCAGCTCCAGTTGAAACTACTTCAGCAAATGAGGTTTCTATCAGCACAACAATGACAAATCCAGCTGATACATCTGGCATGCCTTCAAATTCCAGTTCAGAGGCCTCTCAACCAGATAAAGACATCTCAATTGCAGAAGATAACAATGGTGATGGTGAAAGTGATCAAGAATCTCTTGATGCTAATAACCATACCATAGATGATAACATCAATGATGTCACACACTCATTGGATCAAGTTAATCTTGATAAGTGTGATAATGTGGAGGATCAATCTTCAAGACCAGATCTAAATTTCTCAAATTTGGATCTATCTCAGCAACTTGCTGTGATCCCTCAGCTAAGGATCCACAAGTCTCATCCTACCACAAACATCATTGGAGATGTTATCTCCGGGGTAAAGACAAGAGGGCAAACCCATGAAGCAAATGTTTGTCTTCACTCTTGTTTTCTATCCCAGTTAGAGCCAAAGAAAGTTGAGGAGGCTCTAAAGGATGGAAGTTGGGTTGAAGCTATGCAACAAGAGCTGCTTCAATTCAAAAGACAGAAAGTTTGGAACCTTTGTCCTCTTCCTCATGGGAAGACTACCATTGGAACCAAATGGGTTTTTAGGAATAAAAAGGATGATAGAGGAATCATCATCAAGAACAAGGCTAGACTAGTTGTTCAAGGATACACACAAGAAGAAGGGATTGACTACACTGATGTCTTTGCTCCTGTAGCTAGACTAGAAGCTGTTAGGATATTCCTGGCATTTGCTGCATCCAAGAACTTCAAGGTCTACCAACTTGATGTAAAGTGTGCTTTCTTATATGGAGTGATTGATGAGGAGGTTTATGTCAAACAACCACCTGGTTTTGTAGATCCTGATCATCCTGATTATGTCTGCAAGCTTGACAAAGCTCTCTATGGGCTGCATCAGGCACCCAGGAAGTGGTATGAGACACTGTCTGAGTATCTCTGTAAACATGGTTACAGGAGAGGTACTATAGATGGAACTCTCTTCATCAAAGGACAAGGAAACGACATTCTGCTAGTTCAAGTATATGTGGATGACATCATCTTTGGCTCAACCAATTCAAGGCTCTGCAAAGACTTTGAAAAGCTGATGAAAGATAGATTTGAAATGAGTTCAATGGGAGAACTTAATTTCTTTCTGGGAATTCAAGTGAAGCAGGTTGAAGATGGCATTTTCATAAGTCAGTCAAAGTATATTCAAGATATACTCAAGAGGTTCAACATGACTGATTGTAAGACTGCTAAGACACCCATAGCCAGAAACCACTCTCTTGGTCCAGATCTTGAGGGGGAGTGTGTAGATGAGCACTTATACAGGGCTATGATTGGGTCTCTTATGTATCTTACAGCTAGCAGGCCTGATATCATGTTTGCTACATGTATTTGTGCAAGATATCAAGCTAATCCTAAGATGTCTCACTTAATCACTGTGAAAAGGATTTTAAGATACCTCAAAGGTGCTTCAACACTTGGTTTATGGTATCCAAAGAATTCTAATTTCAATCTGTATGCCTATACAGACAGTGATTATGGTGGTTGCAACATGACTGCAAAGTCTACATCTGGGGGATGTCAATTCCTTGGTGGAAGGGTTGTCTCATGGCAATGCAAGAAACAAACCTGTGTGTCTGCATCAACTGCTGAGGCTGAATACATTGCTGCTGCAAGCTGCTGTGCTCAAGTGCTTTGGATTCAAAATCAGATGCTAGACTACGGATTTAACTTCAAAGAGACTCCTATCCACATAGACAACAACAGTGCTATCTCTATCACTGAGAACCCTGTGCAGCACTCAAGGACCAAACACATCAACATCAGGTATCATTTAATAAGAGATAACTATGAAAAGGGGTTAATTAAACTAGTCAAAGTTCACACAGATGAACAATATGCTGATCTGTTCACAAAAGCTTTTGATGAACAGAGATTTAAGTATCTGATATCAGCTATTGGGATGATTAACTTTGAGTAGATTTTTCTTAAAACTAATTCTAATTATTTCTTCTTAAAATATGTGTGTCCTAAGTTGTCTAGTTCATCACTTTCATAAGCTCATGTTTTCTTTGAATGAAAAACTCTTTTTGAAGACTTTCCTTGGATTCTTGAAATTTTCTGATACTTCGGAAGATAACATTTTACCTTCGGAAGAAAAATATGTCTTCAAAATAAATGACTGTCTAAGAAATTTTACCTTCGGAAGAAGTCAAAATTTATCTTCCGAAGCTTAAAATTCTTAACTTAGACACTTATTCATTTTTAAGGACTTTTTCCTTCCGAAGCAAAAATTACTTTCGGAAGCTTTGTTCATTCTTATACAAAGCATCCAAAAGTTTATTTCTCTTCCGAAGCATAAATCTTTAAGACTCTCAGGAAAATTCTTCCGAAGTCACTTTAGCTTCGGAAGCTTTTTCAATCACAACTTCCGAAGACAAATTACTTTCGGAAGCTTTTCGAATTCCAAGAAAACTACTTTTTGAGCAAAAAGGTAAACTACTTTTTCAGAGGTGGGACCGACATACGGATTTCAAAGTTTATCCTCTTTCATTAAACTTTATCTGAAATCCTTCTCTCATATAAACCCAACGGTTTCCCCCTCTTCTATCATCTGCTTTTCTTCCATACCTAAAACCCAAAGCTTTCTCTCTGAAATTTCCTTCCCATTCTTTTCTCTTCATCTCTGAGCTACCTCACAATGGCTGACCTTACACACAGAAATGATCCTCACTTTGCCATGCAGCTACACAGACAACACAATCAGGTTGCTCTGTTATGCTCTGACAAAGATCCTCATTTCTCAGAGGTTTGCCGTTTCTTGTCTTTGTCTCACTACTTCACCTCCCTAACCATTGATCCTCCTCTATATGAGGATCATTTGCTTGAATTCTGGAAGACCTGCCAAGAGGTCATTATGGATGGGGAGAAGGCACTGTCTGCCACAGTGCAGGGGAGAACAATTTTCATCACTCCGGCCATCATCAACGACATCTTCAGCTGGATGATGAAGCAGGTGAAGTGTTCTTCCCAAAAGAAGCGGTTAATCATTCCTTCGAGCAGATGGGCTATGAAGGAGATTTCTCTGTAAAGACCTTCAGGAAAGGGAAGGTCTCATCCCAGTGGAAATACCTGCTCCATGTGGTTATCCACAGCTTATCAAACAAGCATGGTGGATGGGACCAGATTCCTGAGGATCTCTCCTTTATAGTTCATGGGATGGTTCAGGGGGTCAAGTTCAGGTATTCACAATTTGTTTATACTAATTTACTTGCAAACTTAGACTCCTTAGAATATTACATGTTTCCTAGATATGTTCAACACATTCTTAACTGTGAACTGGGCTCACAGTTGAGGGAAACAGGCAATATTCTTAAACTGGGACAGATGAAGCCCGGCATCTTTAAAATTATGAAGAAGCCAACTGTAGGCTTCTCAGGGGTAGAAACAGCCCTAGTCCCAAAAATGTTAGAGCTCATTGCTCAAGGTGACAACATAGCAGTCCAAGCTAGTGTTGAACCCACACCTACTGCTCTCCTACCCTCTTCACAACCTCCAATATTCATCACCTACAAAAGAAAATCCCAACGAACCCCTGCTCAGGCTATTGAGTCTGTGCAGGCCCCCAAATACTCAACCTTACAGGAAGAAGTGGACTCCAGAGCTCCCACTTCTCCTGAGGAGCAAACCACTCCCATTACTTTACCTATCAGGGCTGAGGTTCCTCAAGCTCAACCTGATGAGCTCATTAGCCCAACAACTGTAAGCCTTCACTCTGAGTCTCAACACTCAAGTGAACAACCTTCAGGGGACAGCTACCATCCCCAGCCTTTGGATCTAAACCAACCAATTCCCAACCTATCCTTTTACACTGATGAAGACTTAGGATTCAGTGAGTACCATGAGTCTCTCTTCTCCTCCCCTACTCAAAGAGAGATGAGTACCTCTGACTCTCCTCAGTCTATCCCTCATCAGTCACCTATTACTGAGGTGGACACATCTGAACCTGTTCAGGATGTCCATATGGAAGAGGCTCTCACTTTTGAAAGTGATTACATCATTAAGACCTCAACCATGGCAACTCAGCCCATTGGCATCTTAACTGAGGTTGCCAGTGAGCAGAGGAAAACCAGCAGCCAAGAAACTCAAGCTGGTGGTGAGAGAGGGACTTTGGTCCAATCCTCTCATCCCCCAGTGATTCTTCTGATGAAGATGAGGGGAATTTGAGACTAAAGGTACAAAAATTGTCACAAACATGCACCTATCTAGTCTCTAAGGTTAGTCACTTGGAATCTCAGGTGACTACCCTGCAAAACAGGGTCAATGATCAGCAACTCCAGATTTCATATCTGCAGGAAAAACTAGCTGAGAGACCTTTAAGGAGAGCTCAACCAGGAACACAAGAACCTGTGGAAGTGACTGATTTATCCTCCAGCTCACCTATGCAAGTGGGTGATGCTACCAAAAAGGGGGAGAAAGTTATCACAACCACAGAACCTGGGAGTTCTTCAAAGAGAATGGACAGAGGACTCACCATCCTCACTTGCTGTTGTGCATTCTCAGCAACTTCCTCAAGTTCACATTAATGTGGACTCTATAGACTCTCTCATCAGGAGTCTCTTTGAGGAAGGTATACCAAGGGCTGTCTCATCTCCACCACATGGAACTGGCAACTACATCATCAGATGGAGGTATGATGATGACAGAAGAGCCCTCATACTTCACAGAGTTCAAGGTCAACAAGAAGTCTTTCAGTTCCAAAGCCTGAGCTTCTATGAAGGACTGGATTTAGTCAACATGCCACTTGTCAATCCAAGCAAATCTAGACAAGCTGACAGGCTGGCTCAAAGAATCCAAGACAGGATCCTTGCAGAGTTCTCTCTAAGAAGGAGACTTAGGCAATCAGGCAATGTCATCGGTCAACTGGATGTTGAGGTGGACCCTAAGATTAGTTTCATAGGGGAACCTTGGCTGAAGGCCCAGTGGCAGAACCTGAGACCCTTGTCTCACCATCAACAACTGCTGCAGAGGTCCAAACTCCATCTGAGACACCTGCTGGTGAAGGTGTTTCTCAGCCTCTCTCTGGCCAGAGCATGGAAGCTACACCAAGCAATGAAGGCCAAGCCTCAATCCACCCTGAGTCACAAAGGTCTGTTGGTGACAAAGGAAAAGGATAATGACTCCTGAGGAAATTGAGAGGAAGAGAGAGAGAGGAAAAGGAGGCTAAGGGGAGAAAGTTCTTCTGGGTCATCAAAATTCATGCAAGCTGCAATCAGGGCTGCCCCCAGACCAAATACTCAAAATGATGAACAAAGGGCAGTCAGGATTAATTATTTACAGACCAGGAACTATGATGTTGATGAAATCATCTCCCTCCCCTTAGAAGAGTTGAATGAACTGGCTGACATGGAAGTGTCAAGAGAGATAAAAGAAAGAGGATGCAAGGTTACTTCTCCAATTCAAAGAGGAGAGGAGACAGAAAAGACTTCACAAGCATACTCCCACTCTCTCTCCAGTTCAAGAAAGTCCTGCACAGGAAGATGTGGCTCCACAAGAACCTCAGGTAGATAAAGAAGAGGATAGAATCAAAATGATAAACTACCTGAGTGCCACAGGCTTCTATCAGGCAAATACACTTCTTCCCCTGTCCTATGACTTCATTGAGTTCGAGTACTTAAAGCAACTTGAGCTTGAGTTAGTCAAAGAAAGAAAAACAACCAAAAGGAAGCTAAGGGAAGAAGCTGCAAAGTCAAGAGCCATCATTCAAAAGAATGCAAAGAAGTCTGCTGACAGACAAAGAATGATGAGCTTCTTGAAGTCATATGGATTCTCCGGAAGGAGACTTGGTCCCATGTCTCTATCTACAATGGATGAGCATATAAGGGTAATCAAGCAGAAGATTAAAAGTGGTGAACTCATTGACTTGCACTCTCTTCCAAGTCAAGTCCCACCTGAAGTGGAGGTCAAGTTTGAACAACCAGAGACACCTGAACCAGAACCTCCAGCTGAGCCTCAGCAAACTTCATCTTCTGATCCAAGACAGGGTCAAACTCCCTCTCCTTCTGAACCTGTGAGGGAGGAACACCCAACTGAGAAAGACACTGATGATCAACATGGTGCTGCAGACCAGTCTTCTCAGTTAAAGACATTAAAGAGGAAGAGAAAATGGCCTCTAAACCAAAGACTAAAAAGAAGAAGCCAAAGTCATCTACCTCTACACCCAGGCTGAATCAGATCAACCTGAGGAAGTGCATGATGAGGCAGCCCAATCAACTCCTATGCAAGTGGCTCCTCTAGCAACCGAGACACCCATCTTATCCTGGACTTACTCTACCAATCCAGAAAGATGGAATGTTATCAGAGATCAAGGTGTTGAAAATGTCTACTCATGGCAAGACATAATCAACTTACCTCTGCATGATCTCTTTGAAATGAGAAGATACTATGAGAGTCTTGATGATCCTGACCATCAAATGAAGAAAGGATGGTCTTGATTATTCTGAAGACTACAAACATTTAAAGATCTTCTAAGTGTTTTGGTAGCATCAGCCTAGGGGGAGTTTGTAAGGATTCCTGAAGTCTGATGCAACCCAAAACTGCCTAAGTGTTTCAGCAACATGCACTAAGTACTGAAGTGAAGAATGCTTCGGAAGAATTACACAAAGCATTAGAAAATACTCTAAGTGTAATATCTTCCGAAGCCAAGACCAATATCTTCCGAAGCCTAACATGAAGTCTTCCGAAGCTTGAAGAGACAAAGTCTTCCGAAGCTTCAACTATGAAGACAGATTTCTTCCGAAGACTTTTAGTACACATGCTTTATCTGATGTACTGTTCCATAAAGCACCTTTTCCGCTGCGTCTCTGATAAGTCACCAACTTACAAGAGTTGGTGAAAAGGTCCATGCTTTTGGTAACTGTACATTGAGGTCTTGAGTCTGAAACTTTCCACTTTATGTACTTTATCCTTTTTGTAATGTATAAGGATGTGAGCTATGGCATGTCATAGTCACAAGGTCAAAAGGCAGATATGCCTTTTGATCCTACAATTGATTTTGTTAGTGTCTAGTCAATTGTATCCAGCTGGCTTTCATAGTATAGCCGGCTGTAGGTTGTAGTATAAGTATTCCAAGTTCTTGTATCTTTCTTATGCTTTGTAACACTTGTAAAAGAACTTGAGAAAGCAATATACTGCTCCCTTGAAAACTATACTCTCTTGTTCTGTCTCTTGCTTTACTTGTGTTCTCTGCATCACCTTTGGTTACCTAGTTCACTGTTTGATTAAGTTTAGTTAATCTCTCATTGTGTTTTGTGTTGTAATTGTGTTCAAGCCCTTGAACGATCCTGCAGAAAGAATTAACTTCTGCAATTCGTCAGCAACCTCCTCTTTGTGTTCAAGAATCTCACCATTGCTTCTTAAATCACTGTAAACCAGGCAAAAGATTTTTTTAGCAATAGATTTAACACTAATTGGGCCAAATAAACAGTATGTACACTCGGAGGACAAGTTATGTTGTTTTCAAGTTCGAGCTTATGTGGTTTCTTTGTGTTTATTTGCCCTTGGCACCAGCCATACAGTTTTCTGTTCACAAAAAAATCTTTTAAAGGGAGTCCTCTTACGAGATTGTTTTTTTGACTAATTTTTTTATTATTTTAAAAATTACAGGCCCAACGCCGTGCCGATAAATAGACTCAAAGGGTGAAGCGTTAGAAAGAAAGACAAGTTGTAGTAGACTTTGACTCGCTGGAGATATCATCATCAAGAGATATGTCCTGTTTTCTTGGAGGCACGCTAAGAATCAAATCAGCTGGAATATCAATCTCTGATTTTTATAAACATCAATCGGATTTACACAAGACTGGAATGTCTTTATCGCAGATCTAAGAAACCTCGGAAGATTTAATGCCAGCTCAGGAACATAGTTGACTTTTCTCCAAAGTTAAAGGACCATGGTTAACTTCTCCTTGACCAATCATCTTTTTCACCCACCTTGGTTCGTACCAGCAAAAGCACATATCCGCCATCTATAATCTGAAAATTGTTCACAAGTCTTTCATCCCGGTCATATGTTTTAAGCATCCCACTATCTACATGCCACACGTTGTTTACATCTTTAGTGGATACCCTAATGAAATGACGAACAGATTTAACCGGTGAAATAGGAACCCAAGATTGAACAACTTTATCTTTAGAATAAGCAGATTCTTTGCAAAAGAAATTATTACAATTTTTTAATTTATTCTTCAAAATAGTTCCTATTAAGATGACCCATCAAGCCAATGTAGGACAATTCTTGTCAAGATGGTCATGTTGACCACATCTGAAACAGTGAGGTTTGTGTCTGGTCTTTGATGTGATGAGGTAGGGAATGATCAATGATAATTTCCTCATCACATTAAGATACACTAGAATCAATGTCACTAAATGTCTTATACATGCCACAGGTTGATTTATGTGAACATAATATTATTTACAAAAAAGAAATGATCGTCTGACTACCAGTAGCACTAGTTCCACTGTTGCTAGTTTCAGACGAAGTGGTAATTCTTTTCCATTTGATAAAGACATATTAATAGAGTGAAAGATGGAATAGGATGAGAAAAAGAATTTTTCAAAACAATTAGTTTTAATTTGCTCGGTCGACTTGAGAAAGAAGTTGCCCCATTATCATCACAGAACCAAAAGACATCACCACAATGTACTGAACTAAAGATGAAATAGAACCGTCTGAGAACATGAAAGTATAGAGCCTAATTATAGGATAACTAGAAACAAAAATAGAATTTAAAATAGACGTGTGATCTAAAACAAACTGCTGACAATCAGGTGTACTGAATTAGTGCATCCAAGCCCACTAGTTAGTCCATAGTCGTAGTCTTCACGAACGTGCTTAGAGTTAACCCCCTCTAAACCTGTAGACATACTGTCAGTATCTGTTTTGATTAAAACATAAAAGGATGAGGAACAGGCATAGGAGAATAGTAGTATGTACTAGGTGGAGGATAAACCTTTACATCTTCATAACCCAATCCCGTTTTAATCCTAGCTCCACATTGAGATTTACACAGATCATCATGTTTCATTCCTTATATGGTCCATTTATCTAACTTTGACTGAACTTTGCTTGTTTCAAATTCAGCAAGGGCAACTCATTCAGTCAAAGTGTTAATCTTAACATTTCTTTCCAAAACGATTCATTTTAAATAATCATTTTCTTTTAAAGCCTTATTTAATTTAACAAAATATTTTGATTCATTGATTTTAAGTTCATCATTGATTCGTTTCATATCCTTTTCATTATCAGTTAATAGTCGAATAGCTTTATAAATCCCAAATAATCTTATTCTACAAGCAGATGAGCACATATCTTGAATTACCTCATATGGGAGTCCCATCACCATCCTTTCAGCCACTAAGGCCTTTTCACATTAGCACACCGGAGTACATGACTTGTTTTCCTCAACGGTGGCAGCATCATCATCATAATCTTTTCCTCGCCCAGCTCATGAACTTCCTGCTTTAGACCTTCAGAATTACTTGCCCTCATTCCAGCATCTTTCTCTTCTTTCTCATTTACAGATGACATAACTTTCTCTTTGAATTTCTTGAAAATGTCAAATCCCTCTTTACCATCTTCCTTTTCTTTCCCTTCAACAAGCTTAGCAACCAAAGCATGATTTATCTCAGTCCTTGTTTCCTCAACCTCAACACTCTAATCAAAGTTAGAAATCATGCAGTCTCTTTTTCGGTGATTCACATCTTCCTCTCCTTCTCAACTATTAATCTTGGAACTCCTGAATTGATGGAATCGGTGACAATTGGTGATGACTTTCACGTTTGAAATGTCCCAATTGTTTACACTTGAAACATCTTAGTTTTGAATTAGAAGTTTGTCCACCGAAGTTCTTCCTTCCAGTACGCTCCATAAACCTTCGAGCTCTAAGAGTCAACATTGCCATTTGTCTTCCACCATCATTTCATTTCCTTTTAACTCTCCCACCACAAGTGCTTCATAACTTTGAACAAACATTCCAAAGGGGGCCATTGTTTCTGATGAAACTAAAGTTTCAACATTTGCCTTAGAATTAATCTGATCTCTTCCAACTGTACATTTCCTCCTGAGAAATTACTTGCATTAACTCCTCCTTGAATTGAATTCTATATTTGAGAGCTAGAAGCGGATGATAATAAAGCATCATTTTGAGAGAAACCAGATGTAGGCCTCATGGTGTGGTTAAATTCCCGTCTCTTCATGTCCAACTCAAGGATTTTAGCTTATTGATAATATCCATCAGCTTGTAGTCTGTTAACCCTCTTTCTTGTTTTAACATCCTCACCTGAAGACTCCACTGAGGTGGGAGAGAATCTAGAGCCTGTTAACTTGTTCACTGTTGGAGAGCTTTTCATCGTATTCTTTAGCTGCTTAAACAGTTAAGAAATGATTTAAGATCTGTCAGACTCTTATTCTTGTATCCAACAAAGGAATTGATTCCTTCTCAGCTTGAATGATCTTATCCTTTACCAAATCTGCATTACCATCATAAAACTCACATAGGCATCGTAAGAGATTTAGCATTTTGTCTGCTCTGGCAAACGATTGTAAATGTTTGGTGCCAGGCAAAAGTTAAAGCACCAAAAGCCTTTTGGTCATGATCGATCAACTTCAGATCCTTTTAATGAAAGTGATAGGCCCTTATTTTGAGAGACACATCACAACAGTGATAGTTGGTATGTGAGGACCAGAAATAATTGATTCCATTGGTTGTGATCAGTGTAAAAGAAAAAGCTTTAAGACATCTCTTCCATCTTCGAAATTGTCTCCGTTAATGAGTCTCGGAGGCCTATTGGGAGCAACACTTTCAAGATCGGCAAGTGTGAGAGATGTTAACTTAGACATTGTAGTGTCACAGAGATTGATGTAGTTTCGGCAAGAAAGGAGATAATTTTGTTGAAAATTTCGTAGAAAAAGGTAACTTCGCAGACAATTTCGCATAGAGAACTACTTTCGCTCATACTTTCGCAGAGGAAGCTAATTTCGCTGATAATTTCGGCAGCAGTTTCACTAGCCAATTGTCACAACAGGCTTAGTTTTACTAGTAAGTTCGCAAGAAACAAGCTTGAACTTTTGTTCAAAAAACACTTTCGGCAACAATTTTGCTGTTAGCTGTTGATACATATGTACCTAGATTCTGATCTGAATGTAATATGTCTTTATGGTCTTACACTTATGTAATAGTTAGATACTTAATGAAATATAAATGTTTGGTTGTGTTTATAATGTTTAATATTTTATTAATAAGTTGTTTAACGCATATTGACTAGATTATATAGGTTTGTGATTATTTGAATTGGTATACATAATGTTATATAAGGAAATACTTTCAAGCTTGGTTAAGTGAAGTTTCTCATGCGTCCGACTGGACCATGCGCCCCACACAGTGGTCATGCGTCCGAATGGCCATGCGACTGAGTGTCCATGCGTCTAAATAGTTCATACGCCTGAACAACTTCATGCGACTGAACACTGTCGTGCGAATAGAGCAACCGCATGGCTCAATCGCACGATGAACCATGCTAATGGTTCAGTCACCCGAATGAGCAACCCTAACCTATAAATACCACCTAATTCATGGAAAAAGGTAAGCATTTAATCCACTTCGACTCCAGACGTACCCTAGCCGTCCAGAAGCCTCTCAGTTCGTACTCCAAGTTCATAAAACGCTGGAGATTGATTCCTAATCGATTCTTGACATTAGATTCAATACATTATTGTTTTCACGTGCATTCTCACTAATTGGATCGCCAATCAAATAGGATTCCGCACTATATGGTTTGGTTTAACATGTTAATCAGTTGGTATTTCGTTCAAATACAAGGTCCTAACAAGTGGTATCAGAGCTTTGGCTCTTGATTATGTGTTGATTCAATAGTTTTGATACAAAAATTGTGTTTTTGCATCAAAAACGCGATCTTTTTGTGTCTAACGGAGTCTTAGACGTTTCCTGATCGAAAAGTTGAGTTTTTGCGGCATACGGCTATTAGGGTTTAATAAAATTCGAGTTTTTACGGAAAAATCAAGTTAAATCTACGAATTATCAAACTTCAGCAAGTTCAGTCGCATGATTAGACCAATCGCACGACTGAGTTCATTTGCACTCTCTAACCGCACGATTGGACTCATTCGTACCTTCAATCGTACGACTGAGAACTTCATTCGGACTGTTCAATCACATTTGTTCATTCGGGCAACTGACTCATCCGCATTTGTTCAGTCGCGCAATTGAACCATCCACATTGTTCAATCGCACAAATAAGTTCAATCGCATACCTTCATTCGCATACATTAGCAATTTGTTAAACAGTAAAGTTAAACCTAATGGAGGACCAGTTTTCAGCATACACAGCAATAGAGACATACGTATTCAGAATCTACTGCTATTGGAGAACGAAGTGGGATTCACATAAACCCCCAAAACTTAGAATGAAGTAGGAGCTGACGGAGTCAAACTTACTCTAAGTGCATGTCGGATGCTCAGAAGGTAAAACACAATGCTGAGAAGAAAGTCTACGCTTTGCTTACTCAGTCTATTCCGAAGGATATTTTCCATCAGTATTCAGAGTATACTCAAGCAAAGAAACTTTGGGATGCGTTGGAAAAGAGGTATGACGGAAATGCCTCTCTGAGGCCAGAAGGCAAAAGCCTTAAGAAGGAGTTTGACAACTTCTCTTATATGGAAAAGAAGGCCTTGATGATGTGATTGATAGATTCTACCACTTGATGAGTGAGATGCACACTCAGGAGTGGTTACATCAATGGAGGAGAAGGTATCCAACTTTTCTGATGGTTACCAGAAAATGGGCTTCGATTGTCTCAAACTCAGACAGAATGGAATGCTCTCGAAGTTAGATATAATAACTTCATTCTGAAACTGAGAGAAGAGGAGCTTAGGATGAAGTATCGAGCCCAAAAGGCTAACTACGATCAGAATCCTGCACTCTACAATGCTACTCCTTCGGTCAAGACATCTGGAGCGCCACTGCAAACCGCTTTCATCTCAAGCGCAGCAGTTACAGCACAAACCTCAACTTCAGGATCCGAAACGTCAGGGTCGTCTAGCACCCAATATATGATACCTGAAGCTAATGCAGCAAAGCTCAAAACTGACAACTTCAGGAATGTGACTGTGGAGGTGGCCAGAGAACATATGGACCTCTTAGCTACGGTGGTTCAATTCTATGATGGATTAGTTGCTGGAAAGATAGGAAACTGCCACCTGGCAGATGAAGATTATGAGCAGGTGGATGAGATGGAGTTGGAACGTATGGACATAATGTGGGCCCTGGCAAGTGCTGTCCGACGAGCTAAAAAGTTTATCAAAAAGACCAGACAGAACTTGGTTGCCACAAAAGACACAACCTTTGGGTTCGACAAGTCAAAGGTTACATGTTTCAACTGCGGTGAGAAGGGACACTTCAAGAGGGAGTGTGTAAAACCAAAAAAGATGGGTAATGGCAATCCCTTCTCGTCCTTTAATCGTCAGGAGAAGGCCACATCTAGTGGTTCTACCTCATCCAGTAAGGACCCAAAAGCCTTAACTTCTAACGAGGATGAAGGATAGGACTGGAGCCTTCGGTTCGTGTCACCAGGAGAGTCCATAGCTAGTGTGGAGGATATTGATGACGATTCTGCAAGTGAGGGAGATATAGCAGTAGAGCTCGCGATGTCAAATTCTAAAGACACTGCAAATGTGGTCAACCACCTGCCTGAAGAGAAAATCTGCATCATCATCTGAATCACAAGAACCAGAGACAACCGAGTCTGCACTCATGGCTGATTCCTCTTCAACATCTCAGGGTGTTCGCTATAATGCTGAGACTAACACTGGATTGTAGATAGCGGAGCATCCGGGCACATGACAGGGAACAGAGCTCTTTATCAAATGTTAGAAAAATTAAGGAGGGCATGTTTCATTTGCTGGAAACAACGGTGGGTACATCACAGCCAAGGAGAAGTGGGAAATGAGAAGGTAAGTTTGATAAGGTAAACTATGTCCAACAATTACAAAATAACTTGCTTTCAGTCTCTCAAATCTGTGATAAAGGATTCAAGGTAGTTTTTGACAACAAGAAGTGTTACGTTCTAAAGAAGGACTACGTGATCCCGGAGGAGCAGATCCTAATGTCAGCTTCAAGATATAATGATCTTTATGTCTGGATCTCTGAAAGGCCTCCACAACGGATCGTGAAGTCCAATGCTTCTTGTCCAAAGCTACTGAGAAGGACTCCATCTCCTGGCATAGGAAAATAGGACACATAAATCGAGAGAAAATGAATCACTTGATCCAGAATGATCTTGTGAGAGGAGTAAATGTCAAAAAATTCACCTCCCGGATTTCTGGTTGCATGCAAAAAGGGCAAAAGACAAAGAAAGTTCATTCTATAGAACTTCCTCTTGAACTTCTTCACATGGATCTGTTTGGTCCATGAGTACAAGAAGCATCGCTGGCGACTTGTATTGCTATGTAGTTACCGATGACTACTCAAGGTTCTCTTGGATAATGTTTCTGAAATCCAAATCAGAAACATTTGAATCCTTCAAGGAATTGGTAACTACACTAGAATCCCTATACAAGCTGAAGGTACGACAGGTGCGCTCAGACAACGGAACCGAGTTTAAGAATCAGAGGATGGAGGCCTATTGGAAGGAAAAGGGAATTTTGCATCAATTTACCTCGGCTTATACCCCTCAGATGAACGGCGTTGCTAAACGGAAGAACCGCAGCTTGATAGAGACGGCATGAACTATGCTAGCAGACTCGAAACTGCCTATCCAATTTTGGAATGAAGCAGTGGGAAATGCATTTTATACCCTTAATCGAGTTTTGGTAGTAAAACGGCATGGAAAAACATGCTACGAGTTATTACAGCGACATCAACCTAACTTGGAATATTCGAGTCGTTTGGCGCTCCATGCACCCTGCTGAAGAAGACTCAGGAGGGAAAATTCAGTGAGAAGCTGATGAAGGTATCTTTCTAGGATACAACATACCAAACAAGAGAGTTTGCAACAACTCAACAGGCCAAGTAGAGTGTGGTGTAATGTTGATGTTCAGAGATATATCACACCGCATGCTGTGAAAAGGGCTGCCTACTTCTTCGACTATGATGGATTCTTCAAGTCCTTCAACATACCTCTTGCCTCTTCAGAAGACGAGTTGGCAAACAAGATGATGTACGATGTCTTGAACACACCATCTCAAGATTCAACAAGTCATGACACTACCAACTCAGAGGGAACAGTTGATGTGAGTGATTCTTCCTTTGATGAACAAAATGAAGAAAATGATCAAATCAACCAGGATGTACAGGTTTCGACTACCACAAGTTCACAAGCATCAGCTAGTGATGCTTCTGAACCATCAGAACCTCAGACTCCGACTGCCTCGGATCCAGAAGCAAATGTTCATAATCTTGACTCTGAGGTGGTTGTTCCGGCAACTCCTGGTTCACGTCTAAACGTCTATCATCCATTAGATAATATTATAGGAGATGTGAGATCAGGGGTTCAGACTAGAAATCAGCTATACTGGGCTAATTATGCCTCCGTGATGGAAAAAGGATACCTTCACGATGGTGCATACCGTTGCTTTCTGTCTCAGTTTGAACCAAAGTATGTTAGTGAAGCACTAAATGATGAGGCTTGGGTTAGTGCCATGCGGGAAGAACTCCTTCAGTTTAAGAAGTTAGGTGTATGGACACTAGTTGATAGACCTAAAGGTGCTAAAGTCATTGGCACCAAATGGGTCTTGAAATGCAAGAATGATGATCAGGGAGTGATCATCAGAAACAAGGCTCGGCTTGTTGTTCAGGGTTTTCAACAAGTTGAAGGTATCAACTACTATGAAGTATTTGCACCAATGGCAAGAATGGAAGCCATCCACATCTTCCTTGCCTATGCATCTTATATGAAAATCAAAGTTTATCAGCTAGATGTTAAGAGTGCATTCCTTCATGGTGAGATCAGAGAAACAATGTATGTCAGTCAACCCGAGGGATTTGAGGATCCATATCATCGGGATAGAGTTTACAAACTCGACAAGGCTCTATACGGGCTTCATCAAGCTCCACGGACTTGGTATGAAAAACTCTCGACTCATCTTGTGAAACACGGATTTTGTAAGGGAGTCATTGACTGCACACTAATTATCAAAGAAAAAGATGGAGACTTACTACTAGTACAGATCTATGTAGATGACATAATCTTCGGTTCAAAGAACGAAGAATTATGCAAAGAATTCGAGGCAGTAATGAAGGCGGAGTTTGAGATGAATGCCATGGGGGAGATGAAGTTCTTTCTCGGGTTACAGGTGGATCAAACACCAAATGGAATCTTCTTACATCAGACCAAGTATGTAGGGGATATTCTCAGTCGGTTTGACATGGAGAATGCTTCCACATCTGGCACTCCACCGGCTACAAACCATGATGTAGCACCCGATGAGAATGGTGATCTGGTAGATGCCACTATGTACCGAGGGATGGTTGGATCTCTCATGTATCTCACTGCCTCAAGACCTGATATTATGTATGCTACATGTTTATGCTTCCGATATCAGGAGGTGTATCGTCTAATTGGGTTCAAAAGGATATTTCGTTATCTGAAGGGCACACCCACACTTGGGTTGTGGTATCCTCATGATGATGACTTTGAACTTACAACGTATAGTGACTCGGATTATGGAGGCTGCAAGATGAACTACAAATCTACATCAGCAGGGTGGCAGTTCTTGGGAGACGATTAGTAACCTGGCAGTGTAAGAAGAAGACCTCGGTTGCTCTGTCAACCTGTGAAGCCGAATACGGTGCTCTGCTGCAAGCTGCTGTTCCCAAATCATATGGATTCACAGCAAATGCGGATTATGGTTTGCATTTCACTTCCACTCCTACCTTTGTTGATAAATCTGCGGCGATTGCAGTCACTAAAAACCCGCCAACATCCTAAGACCAAACACATCGGAATCAAAAATCACTTCATACGTGATTGTTTTGAAAAGAATTTAATCGATGTGATAAAAATAAACACTAATTTTCAATGCGCTGACCTCTATACAAGGCTTTTGACAAACCAAGTTTTCTATATCTGTTAGAGGTCAATGGCGTTAAAATCCTAAAACGCAAATCCTTAGTTTGTTCTTTTTACGTTAGATTCAATATTGTTGTTTCTACGTGCGTTCTCACGATTGGATCGCCAATCAAATAGGATTCCGCACTATTTGGTTTGGTTTACACACTTAATCATTGGTATTTTGTTCAAATACAAGGTCCTAACATTAACCTTTCACATCACTCATGAACTTTCGTTCAAAAAGACTAGTTTCGCAGAACAACTAGAGAACGATTTCAATAGCAATATCACCCCTAGTTTTGCCGGAAGATGATTAATAGTTTCGCTGAATGAACAGTAGTTTCGCTGCTCGATCCTAAAACCCTTTTTCGACCCAAAATCAGTCTCAAATCATCAAAAACTCAATGAATTTGAGATCTGATGATTTGCAAGGCTTCCACAACTGAAAACAAGGTAAACTCAATCAATTTCACATCAAAAACATCCAATAAGGAACTGAAAATGATTGAAACAAGATATTGAACAAAAACCACCAAATAACTCAACAATCATAAGCACTAAGGCTCTAATACCATATTGTTGGTCCATGTGATCATTTACAGTGCAAATGATATAAGAATCGTTCAATATCTAACAAATATGCTAACAACAAGAACAAATAGGATTGAACATAATAAGAACTCATTCATAATAAGACAATGATCATCAACAATCAATAACATAAAGCACAATGATATTTTTGTGTAATCATTGCTTTGAAATGGTAACTTGAAACAATGATAATCAATTAGGGTTTTGCAAGCTTACCTACAATGAGAAGAATCAAATCTATATATAGCAGTCTATAGTTTCGCACACAGTTCTCTGTCAGGGAAACTGTACCGTCAAAACTATAGTTTGATTAGGCGAAACAGAAGTTTCGCTAGGCAAACTAATGAGCTGACTGTGAGCGAAACTATAGTTTCGCTCATAGTTTCGTTGTACTACTGAAATACATAAACTAAATACATACCAAAAAAACTAACAAAAGACCTATTACAATCAAAAGTAAATAATCAAACTAGGTGAGTCCAACCTATACATGATCTTCAGTGTAGAATTAGTTAGTACTCCATACCTAAATGGTCCTAACAAGTGGTATCAGAGCCTTGGCTCTTGAATTTGCTTGTGATTCAATCGTTTTCGGTGTAAATCTCATGTTTTTCATTCAAAAAACACCATCTTTTGAGTAAATAGTGTTTTTAGTGTCTCCAAATCAAAAAGTTCACGTTTTTTCGGCTTACGGCAGATTAGGGTTTATGAATAATCGTACTTTGGTGTCAAAGTACCAAAAATCTTTGAATTTTCACATCTAGCAGCCTCAGTCGCACGATTGGCTCAATCGCACGACTGAACTCAATCGCAACTCCCATACGCACGATTGAACTCAGTCGCCCATCCATTCATACGACTAAACACCTCATTCGCATTGTTCATCCGCGCTTGCTCAATCGCACGATTGACTCATCTGCATTGATTCAATCGCACGATTGACTCATTCGCACTAGTCCATCTGCACGATTGACCCAATCGCACGTCTCCATTCGCACCATTGAAACAGTTTTTTTCTAACTCTCAAAGTATAAAGAAATGGAAGATCAGTACTCGGCATTTACTACAGGTAGGGACTCGCCTATCCAGAACCTGTTGCTTCTGGAAAATGAGATTGGGAATCACAACAAGCCGCCTAAGCTTATCACATTAGACGATTACCCACAATGGAGCAAAGATTGAAATTTATCTAAATGGTGTTGATCCAATTTGTGGGAATCAATCAAGACTGGTTATAGTATGCGGTAGGTGCTGATGGCGTCAAACTTACTCTAGGAGGCATGACTGATAGCCAGAAGGTGAAGTATAATACTAAGAAAAAAGTGTATGCTCTGTTGACTTAGTCAATTCCTAAGGTATATTCTACCAATTTTCTGAGAATAAACAGGCAAAGAAATTATGGGAGGCTCTGATACGACAAGAATGCATCGTTAAAAGCTCTAAAGGCTAAAGCTTTGAAGAAGGAGTTCGATAATTTCTCATCGATGGGTAAGGAGAGCTGGATGATGTCATAGACCGATCTACCATTTAATGAGTGAGTGTATACTCATGGGGTTACAAGTCAATGGAAGATAAGGTATCACGGCTTTGCCGATGGTCTACCTGAGAAGAAGTAGGACTCATTTGTGTCTAATTTGAGACAGAACAATCTACTGGAAAAATTCGACATAAACGACTTCATCCTGAAACTAAGGAGGAGGAACTGATGATGAAAGTACAGGACTCGAAAGGATCTTATGATCAGAACACATCACTGTATAATTCAACTTCCACATCAAAAAGCTCAGGAGCACCACTCCAAACTACATTTGTGTCAGTTCAACAGCTCCTCTACAAGCCTCTACTTCAGGGTCAAAAACGTCAGGGTCATCTAGCACCCAATATATAGTACTTGAATCAAAAGCTACGAAGTTGAAGACTGAAAATCTCGGGAATATCCACTGTGGAGGTTGCATAGGAGCATACGGACCTCTTAGCTGTAGTTGTTCATTCTTATGATGGTCTAGTTGCAGGAAAGATTGGAAATTGCCACCTGGCTGATGAGGATTACGAGCAGGTGGACGAGAATGATTTAGAAAGAATGGACATTATGTGGGCGTTAGTAACTGCTGTTCGTAGATCCAAGAAGTTTGTTAAGAAGACTAGACAGAACTTGATAGCTACAAAGGATACAACTTTCGGTTTCGATAAAACCAAAGTTACTTGTTTCAACTGTGGAGATAAAGGGGCACTTCAAACGTGAATGTGTGAAGCGTAAGAAGACAGGTAACGGTAATCCTTTCTCATCATTCAACCGTAAAGACAAACCCACAAGTGAATGCTTCATCAACCAAAGATCCTAAGGCTTTGACTGCACAAGATGACGAAGGTCAAGATTGGACTGTCCGGTTTGTATCCCTGGGCGAGTCAAACATTGCAAATGTTGAGGTTTTGGATGATGAGACTGCAAGTGAAGGTGATATAGCAGTTGAACTAGTAATGTCACATCATGAAGACACTGCTAATGTGGTCACTCACCTGAATGAAGAGGATCTCAGAACTACAAGTTTAGAATCACCAGCAACCGATCAGTCAAACTCTGTACTGATGGCTGATTCAACCAGGTCTTCACAGGTAAGTACCATAGACCCACTTTTTGATAATCATGCTTGCGATAAATGTAATAAATTTAGAGACAACATAGTTTCAAAATTTGCTAGGTTATTAGATCATAGCTTAGTAAATGACTTACAACTGTGCACAGAAGCCAACATGATTTTAAAACAAAATGACCACAGTTATAAAGAGAAAATAGAGCTTTTAAATAAACAATTAAAGGAAACTGAAGTTGTTGCTTTTAACCAAGCAATGACATAAAGTTCTATTTAAACTCCCTAGAAGAAACCAAGAAAGAAAAGGCAGTTTTGGAAGTCGAAGTAAACTCATTAAAACAAAAACTACACAGTTGGACAAGTTCTTCTCATATAGTCCAACACTTAGTGACAAAAACTACAAAGTGGTTCCACCACCACATGAGACAGTGTTAAATGCTAAATGTAGATCAATAAATACAATCCCGTTAAGGATCATGTGGTGTCTACTCCTCTAGTTAGTGATCCAGATTCCTCGAGTAAATCAGTGGAATCTACCACTAAACAGCAAGAGTCCACTTTAAAATCTAAGGTAAGATGCCTATTGTTAATTTGGATGAGCAATTTGAAAAGGTTAAGGTGAAGTCAGGTCCTATCATGTCTAATTCTGAACCTAAAAAGACCAAACAAGTTAACCAACCAACGTGCACCTTGTCTTAGTCAGAGATAAACAAAAGGGTAAAGATGTTCAAAATGGTCAAACAATGATTTTGTTAAAGAATTTAAAGCACCTAAACAAGAAGTTTCCCAACCAAAACATAATAAAGTCACATCTGTGTCACACACTTCCCCACAGAAAGAGTTCCATCAACGTATAGAAAGTAGATCATGCTACAACTGTGGAGGTATGGACACATTGCTTCTACCTGTCCTTGTTATCAAACACCAAAGAAGAAAGTTGAACTTCATGACACTAAACAAGTTCTTCAAAATGGAGCTCTATTACTCCACCAAAAAGAACTAGTGAAAATAAAATTCAAACCATCAGCCAGTCGTCTGTTTATCACAAACAGGCCTTACACAAAACTGGCCTATGGAAAGAAAAATCAAGTACAATGTCTGATAATAAGAACAAAAAGAAAATAGATCTGCCCTCACCCTCAATGGATAGTGGGTAGAATTTATGATGTGTGATGCCTTTGGGTCACCCAAGCCAGTAAAGGCTTGGGTCCCTAACCTAAACTAATCATTTCTTTTGAATGTGCAGGGTGTTCGCTATAGTGCTTCTACAAATACCTGGATTGTTGATAGCGGATCATCAAGGCACATGACTGGGAACTTGTCTCTCCTTTCTAACGTTAAACAAATTATAGGAGGACACGTTTCGTTTGCTGGAAATAAAGGAGGCTACATCACAGCTCAAGGGGAAATGGAAACTAGAAAGTGAGTTTGATAAGTAAACTATGTTCAATAACTTCAAAATAACTTACTTCGGTATCCCAAATGGTGACAAAGGCTTTAAGGTAGTCTTTGACACAAGAAGTGCTATGTGTTGAAGAGGATTATGTAATCCCAAAGGATCAAGTATTAATGTTAGCTTCAAGATAAATGATTTATATGTTCTTGGATCTATCAAAGGCCTCCATAACTGATCGTCAAGTACAATGCTTCTTGTCAAAGGCAACAGAGAAAGACTCCATCCTGGCATAGGATATGGGGCACATAAATCCCAAAAGATGACCACTTGATCTAGAATGATCTAGTGCATGGAGTAAATGTTAAGAACTTCCAACTATTGGATTTTTGTGTTGCTTGTAAGAAAGGAAAACAGACCAATAAGGCTCATAAGGCTAAGAAAGTTAATTCCATTGACTTGCCTCTTGAGCTTCTACACATGGATCTGTTTAGTCCTGTCAGTACGAGGAGCATTGCTGGCGACTTGTACTGCTATGTAGTTACAGATGATTACTCAAGATTTCTTCGGTGATGTTTCTGAAATCCAAATGAGAGACATTTGAATCATTCAAAGAGCTAGTAACTACATTGGAGTCCCTTTACAAGCTGAAGGTATGACAAGTTCGCTCAGACAACGATATCAAGGTCAAGAACCAATAAATGGAGGCATTCTGCAAAGAAAAAGATATTGTACACTGGTTCATGTCTGCCTACACTCCTCAAATGAACGGAGTTGCTGAGAGAAAGAATCGCAGCTTGATGAGACAGCCTAGACGATGCTAGCAGACTCGAAACTGCCCATTCAATTATGGAATGAGGCAGTTGCCAATTCATGTTACACCCTAAATCGATTCCTGGTGGTCAAGCATCATGGTAAAACGTGTTATGAGTTAGTGCAACGACGTAAACCTAATCTAGAGTACTTCGAACTGTTTGGAGCACCATGTACTCTTCTAAAAAAACTCAAACAGGGAGGTTCAACGTAAAGGCTGAAGAATGAATTTTTTTAGGATACAACATACCAAATAAGAGAGTTTACAACAACTCAACAGGTCAAGTAGAAGTGTGGTGCAACGTTGACATTTAGAGATACACCACCCCCTTTGCTGGCAAAGGACCTGCTTTTTTCTTCGATTATGAAGGATTCTTTAAATCCTTCAACATCTCTCTCTCCCCTCCTGAATATGAATTAGCAACCAGAATGATGTATGATGTCTTAAACACACTGTCACAAGACTCAACAACATTAGGTTCACAAGGTGAGTCTTCCAGTCATTCAGGGAGAGCACTGGAAGTAAGTGACTCTTCCTCTGATGATGAAGACGTGTAGAACGATCAGGTGGATCAAGAGGAACAGGTTCCTACTAGTGATAGTACACAAGCATTTGATGTTGATACTCTCACACTTCGGAACCTCACACTCCTACTACCTTAGATACCGAACCTGTTGTTCACAATCTGGAAAATGAGGTAGTGGTTCCCACCACTCCTGGATCACGCATTAATGTTTATCATCCTCTGGACAATGTCATTGGAGATGTAAGATCAGGAGTTTAGACAAGAAATCAGCTATACTCAGCTGATTAAGCCTTAGTGATGGAAAGGGGTATGTTCACGATGGTACGTATTGATGTTTTGTGTCTCAATTTGAGCCAAAATATGTTAGTGAAGCCCTAAACGATGAGGCATGGGTAAGTGCTATGCAATAAGAACTTCTTCAGTTCAAGAAGTTAGGTGTATGGATACTGGTGGATAGACCTAAAGGTGCTAAGGTCATTGGCACCAAATAGGTCTTGAAATGCAAGAAAGATGACCAAGGGGTCATAATCAGAAACAACGCTCAACTTGTAGTTCAAGGAATTCGACAAGTCGAAGGGATTGATTACAATGAAGTCTTTACACCTGTGGTGAGAATGGAAGCAATCTGTATCTTCCTAGCCTATGCATATTACATGAAGATTAAAGTATATCAACTGGATGTAAAGAGTGCATTTCTTCATGGTGAAATCCGGAGACAGTGTATATCAGTCAACCTGAAGGATTTGAGGATCCATATCATCAGGATAGAGTTTACAAACTAGACAAGGCTCTCTACGGGCTCCATCAAGCCCCAAGAGCATGGTATGAAAAGCTCTTGACTCATCTTGTGAAACACGGATTTCACAATAGAGTGATTGACTGTACACTATTCATCAAAGAAAAGGATGGTGACTTACTGCTTGTTCAAATCTATGTTGATGACATAATCTTCGGTTCCAAGAACGAGAACTATGTAAAGAATTTGAAGCAGTAATGAAAGCTGAGTTTGAGATGAGTGCCATGGGTGAGATAAAAATTTCTCGGGTTACAGGTGGATCAAACACCAAAGGGCATATTTCTACATCAGACTAAGTATGTAGGTGATATTCTAAGTCAGTTCGATATGGAGAATGCTTCCGAAGCTGGGACTCAGCTTGCTACAAACCATGACGTAGCAGCTGACAAAAATGGTGATCAGGTGATGCCACCATGTACCGAGGAATGATCGGATCTATCATGTACCTCACTGCCTCCAGACCTGATATCATGATGCGACGTGTCTCTACTCCAGATATTAGACAAAACCGAAAGTCAACCATCTCATACGAGTCAAAAGGATATTCGTTAACTAAAGGGTACACCAACACTTGGGTTGTGGTATCCTCATGATGATGAATTTGAGCTTATAGTGTATAGTGACTCGGATTATGGCGGCTGCAAATGAACTATAAATCAACTTCAGCAGGATGTCAATTATTTGGGAGACGATTAGTGATGTGGCAGTGTAAAGCAGACATCAGTTGCTGTCAACTTGTGAAGCTGAATATGTTGCTATTGTAAGCTGCTGTTCACAAATCATCTCGATTCAACAGCAAATGCGGGACTACGGTTTGAAATTTTCTAACACTCCTATATTTGTTGATAATTTTGCTACTATAGCTGTAACTTCAAATTCGGTACAACATCCGAAGACCAAACACTCGGCATTAAATATCACATTATACGAGATTGTTTTGAAAAGAATTTAATCGATGCTGTTAAAATTAATAAGGACTTTCAACGTGCTGACCTCTACACAAAAGCTTTTGATAAACCAAGATTTTTTATTTGTTAGAGGTCAACGGCGTTAAAAAAAGTGAAGTGATTCTAGATGATGACAGTTCATAGTCCGACAAGTAGACTTATTTTATATTTTTATTTTATTTTATTTCATTTCTTCGGCTATTAAAATTCTAAACGCGAAAAATTTTCGTTTTTAGAATTTTAGAGGGAGAATAGGTTAAATTAGTATTAAATTAGTTGTTTTAATTTCAGTACTAAAAAAAATGAGGGAGGAGGACAATCTAGCTAATAGACTAGTACACAGGATCAAAGAGTTTGGGACTTTAAAGAATGTATTGATTAAGATGCAAAATTCGAAGTATAAGTCTGAGAAATCTAGGTAACATAAAAGAAAAATGATAGTAAAACTAGCTGCTACTAAGGTAACATGGAGAAAGTAGACCTACAGGTTTGTAGACCACTACATGATGTGTCGGTAGGTTCAACACAACAGATGATTAGACCTAATTGGTGATTTAAAGTGCAAACTGTGTTGTTCAACAAGCTATGGGTATCTTCTTATCCCTGGTTAACACAATCAACAAAGTTCCAATAAGGGGTGAAGAGCAAAATAAACGCCATAAATGTGTGCGGATGACCACAAAAATGAGCAAAGCACATGAAAATTGCTAAAAGCAATTAAGCTAATAACATATGTTGTTGGTGCCATCTGTGCAAAAAGAATATAATTGCTCAAACAAGAAGATAGGTTGTGTGCCTCTCTGCTGTGTGGTGGCACTGACCTAAGGATAAGCATAACCTGAATATTCTAGACTTCTTTGTTGTTTGCGCCTCTCTGCTGTGCGGTGGCACTAAACTGAGGCTTAGCATCTCTTTGAAAGCTCTAGAATAGTTTCTTCTTGAATAATCCCCGTAGACTGCTCAAAAATCGCCCGAGGAATGTTGATTACCAAATAAGTGTGGGAACCACAATTGCTTGTTGAAATAATTAAACCTAACATATTACCAATCTGTGTTAAAAGTCTGTGTATGGATTTAAATGGACAAGTATACTGACAATCATCATGGCTGTAATTCTTGAAAGTCCAAATCATTGTGTGTGTCTTACAGCTCTAGTATGATTTGCTAAACTTGCTAATGAATCTCTATGAAAACAAGAATCTAGCATCAAAAGGCTTTGGAAAAATGTCCCAAATGATTTGATAAACCTATATAATTCCATAATGGATCGTTCCAGTTATAATCAAAGTAACTTGATGCTATACTGTCCAGGAAGAAAAATCTGGTAGATACTTATCTTAGCATTTTAACCACGCAAAAATACAAACATAGTTTTTAGCTGTGCTTTATGTCTAGTTGTTTAATCCTATCAATTTCAGTTAATTTAGTAGGTAAATGTTGGACTACGCATCGAAAGTCAATCTGGGAATCACTCACTAAAAGGGTCACATCTGAGGTGACCAATGGGTTTTTCAAATGTAAAAGGGTCACGTCTAAGGTGACAAAGTACTTATTGTCAAACAGATCACGTCTGAGGTGACCAATAGTTTTCTAAGTTAAAATAGTCATGTTTGAGATGATCAATGGTCAAAATGTCTTATGCATATGTAAAAGGTTTTAAAGTGTATAATGTCAAATTAACAATTTAGAGTCATTCGCCCGAATGGGGCATGAGTATGACCATTCGCACGATTGGATCATCAAAATGAACCAATCGCACGATTGGATCATCAAAATGAACCAATCGCACGAATGGAGGTGACCAAATGAGTCAGTCGCAAGACTGAAACCTAGTCGGGCAACTAAAGGTGATCTATAGAGCCAATCGCAAGAATGAAGAGTGTGAATGGATCCAGTCACCCGATTGAAGCTAGACTCGGTATAAATAAGGCTAAAGTCGGTCACATATTTTCATCATACTTCAATCGCCCTAAAATCGCCCTATAGTAGCAAGACTCCACCAAAAGTTGATAGAATCAATTTTCCTTGACCATTGTGATACTAACGAGTTGTTACATCTTCTGCAGGTAATAAAAGATCCATCTCGCACAAAATACACTGTGAACTCTAACCCTAATAGGGCTAAACTATTTAAAATCAAGAAATAAGTCATAGTCAACTAACAGAACATATAAACATGCAAATTGGTTAAATTGAAAGACTTAATGAGACAATTAGGGTTCCTGTGATTCTAAAGAACCTAACCAAAATGTTTAGCTTCCAGTTTTTACCTAGATTCAGGATTAAAGTGTCGAACAAAGACGTATACGACTAGTCACTCCGAATGAACTTCAATCGCATGATTGAATTGGGCGAATGACACAATCGGCCGAATGAACTAGGGGTATGAGCACAATCGCCCGATTGAACTCAGCCAAATGCTCAGTTCCTGATTGAACTCACACGTAGTCTTAGTCGCCCGATTGAAGTCAGTCGCATACTCAGTCACCCAACTAAACCCAGTCGTATGGTTCAATCGCACGATTGAACAAGATTGATTTCAAGACTGTTTAAGGTTCAATAGTTTATGTTATGGACAAATCTAATGTTTATGTGTCTTGTGTTACAGAAACATGGTAGAGAAGTAGATCATCAACACAAAGCATAACATTTGTGCTCATCTGGATGCCATTACCAGGAATGCTGCAGATTTTGCTGATATCATTGCATTTCTGAGGAGATCAAGGATCTACAGGGCTATATCTGCACCATGCACATCCTACCAGTCTATACAGCAGGCCTTCTAGGGAGGTGCATCAGTCGACCGATCCACTAAGCCTTACTATATACGCAACACCATTTTTGGACATGAGATAGAGCTAACAGCAGCAGACCTCCAACGAGTTCTGGATCTGGGTGATGATGTTGCTCACCCAACCAGGTTACACCCTTGACTGTTTGGGGATGCTTCCTCAGGATGAAGTACTCTAGGGACATGAACGCAGGGGTGCTGAACAAAAGCAACTTGTGTCCCCAGCTTAAGTACTTAGTACACGTCATTCTCAAGTGCATTGCATCGAGGAGGGGTGGATTCGATGACCTCTCTGACCAAATCCAAAATGCCTACGTGGTACTAGTACTAACCACCCCTTCAGCTTCTCCAATATGATCATCTCCTACATGATCGAGAAGTTAGAGGATAAAGGGAAAGAGAGCTTATGTATGTACCCTCAGTTCTTACAGCTGATTATAGATGAGAAGCTTCCTCTACTGCCTAAGGAGTCATGATGCAGTCTCCTCTCAAGGTCATGGATGACACCACCCTTGGGAGGATAAAGGTTTATAGGGGAAAGCAGGTGAAGCCCCTATAAGGAGGTTATTTGGGCATGTGGTCCAGGATGATTACGTGGTGCCGGCAAGGAGGAAGTGGCGCCACGATGATAGTGAATCGGACATTGAGCAGATTGCTCTACCATCCGATGAGTCGAATGATGATGACAGTGGTGATGGTGGAGACACTGCCCCACCTAATCTAGGGCCACTACCATAGATGTTACACCTCCAATATCCACTCACGGAGGAGCGGATACGCAGGATTACATGAGGACTTCTGTCCTGATGAGGAGGAGGAGGAGGACGAGGAACCGTTAGTTCAAATGGTGGGCAGCGGAGTGGTTGCCACCGAGCAAGGCATTAGGGCGGTAGATGGACCTAATCGGTTAAATCAAGAATTGAGAATAACTTTTCAAAATAGATCACTTAAATGGACATAATCATTGATTTAAAGGACATTAGTGCTATTTAGAGTCCTTGCAAATCTAATGAGTCTAAACACAAAGTCTAATATAAAGTTTAGACAAAGATTCAAAGTTGGAGTGTCGAATAGAGCAAGATGCGAATGGACACTCCATATGAACCTCAGTCGCACGATTGAGCCAGGCGCATGATTCAATCGCGTGAATGAATCAATCGATGACTCGGTCGCATGATTGATGCAACCACATGCCTTAACATACGACTAAGTTCAGTCGTAGGCTCAATCACATGACTGAACTCAGCCGCATGGCTCAATCGCACGACTGAACTCATTCGTATGGTTCAATCGCATGACTGAACCAGTTTGATCAAAACAGTTTAAGTTCCAACTATCATCTTTTATACACAACTCTAATGTATATGTTTCTTATGTTGTACTACATGGCTGATAGATGGACGATGAGCACCAAGCACAATATATGTGCTCATCTTGATGCCACTCCCAGGAATGCCTCTGAGTTCGCTGGGATTATAGCCTTTCTACGTAGGTCGAGGATCTACAAGGCTATCTCTGCTCCTTGCACACCTTACAAGTCTATACAGCAGGCCTTCTGGGAAGTGCCTCCATTGACTGATCTGCTGAGCTGCACTGTATTAGGAGTTCTATCTTCGGGCACAAGATAGAGATCACAGAAGAAGATCTAAGGAGGGTCTTGGACCTGGGCAAGGATGGTGACTACCCAACCAAGCTGCAACCCCTGACTATTCGGGGATGCTTTCTACGGATAAAGTACGCTGGGGATATCAATGCAAGTGTGCTCAACAAGAGCAACATGTGTCCCCAATTCAAGTACTTGGCTCATGTTATCCTTAAGTGCATAGCTTCAAGGAGAGGAGGATTTGATGAGTTGTCGGACCAAATGTAGAACGCATTTGTTGCTCTGGTACTGAACCACCTGTTCAGTTTTTTCCGCATGCTCTTCATATTTCTAATCGAGAACCTGGAAGCAAAAGGCAAGGAAGGCTTCTGTATGTACCCACTTTTTCTACAGATGATCATTGATCAGAAGCTTCCTTCGCTACCAAAAGAGAGTGACGATGCTATTATACTCGAGGTGATGGATGACACTACACTAGGTCAGATGAAGGTGTATCGGGGGAAGCAGGTGAAACCCCGGCCAGGAGACGGTTCGGCATCTGGCCAGTGTTGATTATGTGGCGCCCTCTCGCAAGAAGTGGCGTCATGATGATAAAGACTCCGATGTTAAGCCAATTGAGCTACCCATTGATGAAGAAGAGGATGATGATGACGACCATGATGATGGTCAAGGTGGTGATGCACCTGGTGGAATAGAGAAGGCTGCCTTCCCCAAGACTTCCTGCTGGATGAAGAGAAAGAATTTAATGATGAGCCACTAGTTAGGACAGTTAGTAGCCAGGTTGTGGCTAGAGACAAAAGGAAAGAGGTGTTTGGCAGATGCCAGGCTGGGTTGAAGGGTATGGCTACAGATGTCACTGATCCTGCATACACCCCAGACCAGCCACTTAGCTCAGGGGGAGCCTTTGTCTCCAAAGGCTCAAGGAAGAAAATGATGGCCCAACCATACAGCAAGAAGAGCAATAGGCAAAGGATCACCCTACTCACTACAGCTACCACCACCACACCTCCCACCACCACCACCACAACTCCCATCACCACCACCACAGCTCCCATCACCACCGCCACAGGTCCCACCACCTCTACCATAGCTCCTACCACCACTACAACACCTCTTACCACCACTACCACACCTCTTACCACCACTACCACACCTCTTACCATCACTACCACACCTCCCACCACCACTACCACAGCCATTCCGCCACAATCCACTCCTATTCTACCTCCCATCTTCATCATATCCACCACCACAACCACCACTCAACAAGGCGGTACATCCACCCTAACCCCGATGACCCATGGCTCCACTCTACCGAATATTGGGTTAGAGGAATAGCATGCCAACCTCAACCTCATCGTGCTGAAGCTAATTGCTACTAATGATCTAAGAGCTACTCAACTAAACCAATAGATGGAGGTAAATGCAGCTTAAGCCAAGCAGATAGCACAGCTCAATGAGAAGAATGCCCAGTACGATAGGTATTTTGGCTGAGCTCATCACGCGCTTAAGGGTCAAAACGAGCTGGTGATGGCATCAGTGAAAAGGATTAAGGATCTGGAGAAGAAGAACAAGATGATCTTGCTAAAGCTAAAGGGATCCAAGAGTGAGCCCTTAAAGATCAATGATGGTGATGATGTTGATGATGATTATGAGCTCACCGAAGATGAATCTGAAGAATAAGAAGATGATGATAAGGGAGCTAGACCGAGTGAAAAGGACAAGGAGGATGATCAAGATGATGATCAAGAAGGTGATGTTGTTGCATTTGCCTCCACTCAAACTCAGTAGAGGCGCACAAGAGAATCAAGATGAAGGAGCCTCGTCCTCAGCTCCTCAAGTTGAAGAGACAACAGATCAAGGAAAAAGTAATGATTAGATGTTTTTGTATTTAAAACTTTTGTACTTAAAATTTGTATTACATTAATGTAATTAATGATTATTTATGGTTGTTTTTGTTTCAATGTCTTGATCAATGACTTATGTCTTATGTATTAAATGTTTAATCAAACAGATAAAGCTCAACAACAATATGAATATGATATCGTCCCCCTTCAGCAAATCAAGACTCAACTCATGATGATTCTTATTGCAAGGGACCGTTAGAAGGTCAGTGAGCTACACTCCCGAGAAGGAGCAATCATTCATGATCTGACCGATGAGCAGCTAGCTAAGATGTTCCGACTCAATCTTGATGAAATTTTTAAAGATTCTCCAGATGTCGATATCCTAAGTGATGAGGAGCTATAGGATGTCGATGAGATTGAGATAGTAGATGTTACAGCTGAGCACTATCCAGGGTACACTGACCCTGAAGGAAATGTTATCCCCAACTTGGGTGAAACATTTGGCAGTGTTATTTTTAAGAAGTTGGAGGAGATGGAGAAAGAGAAAGAAAAGAATGAAAGCCAAGCCCAAGCTTCAGATGCTAATGTTGATCTAAAGAAAGCTGAATGGGCCGCGTGTTTTGCCGAAATGAAAGCCCAACGCATACCTCCAAAGCAGAATGCCTACATAAAACTTTACAGAGTCAAGAGACATCAGAAAGTGTCAGGAAAGATATTTTGAAGACTTGGAAGTCTGTGCAGTGAAGAGAGAGAAGGGGATTGAGTACTTCAGACATTCACACAATTTGAAGACTCTTCCTAGTTTTGAGCTCAACCGCCTGGCATGCTTAGATCTTTTGCATGCCAACCCAAGAAAGATGTCAGGATGGTTTGAGGCTTCATTGAAGAAAGAATACCACACCAGATGGGTAAACTTCAGAGGTTCATTCGTAAGTCTGAAGTTGATCCTATATCTGGAAAACCGAAGGTGGTGCTGAAGTGGACACCCCCACGCATAATGTCCCAGATTCCCTACAGGAAATGCCTCAGGACTTCACTCCACACTTCAAATGGTGGTATTATGATTGGTGGACGGGAGAAGCGGTCATAGTTCTGCACAAAGATGGAAAGATAGAGACTATCAGGGTATTTGACCCAATGTGGCTTACTAACTTGTGTGTTGAAGATGTTTATACTTTATACAAGTGGCCACTATTCTATGACACATAAGATATTATACAAGCTCTATAGTTCCAACACGTTATATGACTTTGCTTTGCATTTAAAATACACGTAGGAGTCACAAGAGAGGAGAAGTACAAGAAGTTCCATGAACATTTGAAGAATGTTAGACAATAGGGTAAACTAGGTCCAATGGGGAGTTTGTAGATACATGATGTTCCTAGTTTATGTACTTAAATATAAAAGTCTTTTATTTCTTACATATGTGTAATGTAAACGACTCAATGAAATATAATATGTGATTGATGTTTATTAGTGTTTAATTATTTCGTATTATTATTGCGTTAAGTATAAGTTATATGAATGAACTTCATATATAGATTTGAGGTTGTTGTACATAGTTCTAAGTCAACAATGATTAAGAAATATGTTCAACCTAGTCGGGTGAGTATTCATGCTAATGGACCATACATATGGATCATACGCATGAATATATCATGCTTATGGACCAGTCGCACGACTGAACTAGGAGACTGGATCAGTCGTATGATTGAGACATAAGATTGACTCAGTCGCACAACTGAACCTTCAGTCGTGCGTATGACTCAATCACATGATTCAGTCGCAAGACTGTACCATGCTAATGGTTCAGTCGTATGGTTGGAAACTACAAGCCTATAAATACCACTTAATTCGTGGAAAAACATAACATTTTTGTAACACTTTGAGAGAATTTGAATACTGGTAAACCCTAGTCGCCCAGAACGTCAAGGACAGCCAATCCAACTTCAAAGTTCGATCTTGATCGATCCCTACACATTCTTAATGTTTAGTTCATTCTTATATCGATCGGGTTATCATTCTCACCAATTGGATAGCCAATCAAATAGGATTCTGCACTATTTGGTCTGGTCTCATGTAGAATCTGTTAGTACTTCGTACATACACGGTCCTGACAAATCTATTAAGTGAGTCTCTAGAAATATTTTCAAGCAAATGGTTAAAAGCATTTGTGAATCCATTCAGATCAGACATCCAAGTTAGGGTGTTTCCAAAACTATTTAAAGAAATTCATTAAATATGTCATTTTTAGATTCTTCTATAGTATATCAACTTGTTGTATACTTTATAAGCTTTAGCTTATGATAAATATCCTACAAAAAAACTATCTACTAATTTCTCAGTAAACTTAGAAAAATGATATTTGGTATTTAGTAAAGTGCACAAACACCCAAAATCTTTTAAGAACGCTATAATGTTCATCTCTTATGCTACAATTCCTAAGAGGTTTTCCCATGTGTCTTAACTATTAACACCCATAAGCATAGCACACAATGTTGACTGCTTCAGATCTGACTGTTGTAGGAAATTTTAAATTAGACAACATGGTCCTTTTGCCAGTAATATATCTCTTCTTGTATGCAGGATCGGTTTTCGTCACTACACACTTGTTTTCTTTCAAACTCACTCAATCACACTCGGTTAGATGATGCAAAATCCCTCTAAGAGTTGATAATAATATACTAAGTAACTAAGAACACAAGAGAATAATTTTTAAGATAGTTGTATATATTACTTCTCAACTCAAACTATTACAAGACTCTCACAAGCATATGACATGAGTTACAATGAGAAACTATATATACTACCACCTACAAATAGATATACTTTGATACCAACTGGAAACCTATGACTAAAGAAAATACTACATTGGTTAAAATATTATCTCAGATATGGTAGTCATGACATGTCCATGACTTACCATTTGTCACCAACTAAATTTAATAACTATACTAACTGATAAAGAATAAACAGTGTAATAAAGCATGGTCAACTACATAGGCGTAGGAAGCACCATGTAGTATCTGAAAGATTTGTAGTAGAGTGTTAGAAGGACCATACTTATGTCCACTGGTTCATAATAGGTTCTTTCGAAACTTCTTCTTCCAAATCCACTTATACTTTGGAAGAAGCTACTCCTTCCAAGGCTTGAGGCTTTCTCTAGGTCTTTATACTTTAGACCTCATTGTCTTGTTTTCTTCTAAGTGTTAAGCTTCAGAAAAAGGAAGAATTTGTCTTCAAAACATAGAGTTTTCCTTCGTAAGCTTCTTCAATCATAAGCTTCAAAGACTTAGCATTTACTTTCAGAAGAACTTCATTTGCCTTTCGAAGTTGTTCATCAGTTGTACCAAAATTCTCTAAGTGTTTTTTGGTTGCACTAGCCTTATTTAATCCAACAAACTCACCTTAGGCTCATGTTACCAGAACCTCACTTGTTTCTGCTTCTCAAAACTTTCAGCACTAAGGAAAGTAGATATTATCAATTTCCTTGTCTTTCCCAGAAGTGGTGCTGAGAAGTTAGTACAGATCATTCATAGAAAGGAGTTCCAGCCTGTCACTCTGAATGACATGTACCCTCTATTGTGCTCCTCTAAAGAGAGTTAGTTGACGGGAGTTATAGTCATACTCCCATCTAACTATAGACTCAAATTTAGGACCTTCAACCATTTGAAGTAGGCTTTTCCTTTGGTTGCAGATCCTTCCCTTTCTCTTTTTCTCTTTGTTTCAAATCTTCTTCAATCTTGGTCCTAGCAGTTAGCTCGGCTAGATGAAGACTACTTAGATGATATCTCTAAGATGATTTCAGAAATGTCAATCCTGCTTAAGTGTAGCAAAGATGAGGCATTAAGCCTATTTAACTTGCCAGTTTCTCTCTCAACAACAAAGTTTTAAGAAGAGTCTTTGAACCTCGACTAGATTATCTTCTTCCTTGTCACAAGGGTTGACTTGGTACACTGTCCTCTTTCTTTGAATCAAGTAGAGTCACTAGCCTTCTTCTTAGATTCTTCTCATCTTCATTTAGAGAGTTGGAGTTTAGGCCAAGGAGTTTAACAGCTTGGTCCAATGTTTCTCTTGGAAAATCAAGGAATTGTTCTCTAGTGAGGGAACACGAGGAGCCATCAACATAGGTTAGCTTAGTAGACCTCTCTTCAAAATAGATGTCGCTCAAAGTTGTACATTTTATGAGCTTCATCTTGATCTTCTTGAATTCCTCTAAGGAAAGATTCTTAGAAGGCTAAGAGGATTACTTGGGTGGTTGTTTGGTAGGTAAAGGTGTTTGGGTTCTTGGGAGTGTTCTGGGTTTGAGGATAGGTAGTTGAGGTGGATGTGGTGAGGAAGTTGGTATGGTTGATGATGTGGGTTCTGGAGTGTATAGCTCAGAGGTTGGTTTAGTTTTGATAGGGAAAGGGAAAGGAATAGGTTCAAGTTGGGGTTGAGGTTCAAGTGTTGGGCTTGAGGTCATCCCCTATACTCTCCTGTACATCACTGTCTTTCTTCCTAAGCGAATGTCAACCTTGATGTCACTAACATATCGTTGCACGGTCTTTTCAGAATGTCAACCTTGATGTCACTAAAAGCCATGAGCTCTTAGATAGTCTTTCATCTAGGCTTTGTCTCCTAGCTTCTTGACAGCAACAAGTCCAGTTTCTTCCTCCTTCTTCTTCTCTCTCAATTTCTCCTTGGCAGCCTTCCTTCTCTATTTTTCAATTTGATCTTGCTCTTTCTTGAAAAGCCACAAGATCATGTCATTGTTGTGCGGATTTAATTTTTCAGTAAAAGATCCCATTAAGAAGTTGGAAAAGAACCTTTTTAGGTCTTTGATCATCCTTGGGTACATTAGAAGAACAATTGGAGGAGGCTAAGAGAAAACTGTTGCTTGTAGAGCAAGATATCTTGAAGTAAGAGTTAATAGAGCTAGACTCTATGGTTCCTCCAATGTTTGTGTCTAAACACTCTCCCCTTTTTGGTAGCATCATCAGAAGAGCTTGATGAGATAGATGAAGAGGTCAAGGAGACCGAAATTGGTACGTGCCTAACATATCTGTCGATCTATTTCTCAGCTAGTTTGCCCTTGAGACTTTCAACCTCAAGTTGCTGAGTGGTAGACCTATCTTATAAAGTCTTAAACTTGGATTCAAGGTTTGAGACTTTAGAAAGTAGGTCCCGAATGGTGAGTTGCATACTTCCCTCATCTTCTTTAACATACATAGTATGTTCATCTTCCCCACTAGATATGGTTTCTTGGCACCCTAGTTTCCCTTGCCTAATGATGTCTCTTGCAGAGTCATCAAAGGGTAAGGTTGCTATAGATTCAGTCTCAGAGATGTTACCACTATCCTGAGGATCCAATAAGGCTCCTTCAGTAGTGGCAGCCGAATCTAATTGAGTCCCCTCCACATCAGTGGGACTCACCTTAGTTATGTCTTATCGATAGGAGCTAGAGATCAGGGGTCCCTCTAGGATCAGTTGATCCTTAGGTGGGTGTTGTGTCTCAACTTCATGGTATTGAAGAGACATAATCTCTTCATCAATTTCTATAAGGAGGTCAGCGAAGGATATAGAGGTTAATCCTAATGACCTGGGACTTTGGTCAATGTTTATTGGAATTGTGCTATGAGAAGATTGTCCCTATTTGGTTGCTTAGGAGAGTATAGTGACTCATCATGAGGGGTATCAGCTTGGGTTTTGGGATAATGGGATTGAGACTGAGGAGACTCAATACCCTATGGAGGTCGAAGGTGAAGGATGGTGTTACCTTAGACTACGTGGGAGCCCATGGTTCCACTCTAGTCTTTTTGGATTGAACAAGGGGAACTTGTTCAATTAGAGTAGATTGAACAAGTGTTCATTTGGGATGTCTCTCTAATGTGATTTGATGGGGTGATAAGGTAGATTTGGCATTATGAGGGTTGTTGCTTGTGGGTTCATCACCTGTTGGGTGTATAGGGATGTCACTAAGAGTTGTTCGATCAATCATACCTGGAAGGAGTTGAGTGTGTCTTCCAATGAAGTTAGTAGACATCCTATTCAGCACTTTAAAGATGGCCAGACTCTTGTGAGGGACAGGTAGAGCAGCTGCACAGACAAGCTTGCTCTTGTCCAACTCATAGTTGATAATGTGTTGGATGAACTGAGGGTACATGTAAAATGTCTCCCTTTGAAGGTTTCCCATCAATTGTTCAGCACAAATCTAGAGTAATTAAAGCTGAGGCCTTTTACCAACCATGAACTAGGCATCCTAGTTCATATGAGATTTCATCCATCCCCCGGACTTGTTCGACAAGTAGTGAAGGACGATGTGCAGCGGGAACTTACAATGATAAGAGAAGTTAAATTTGTATACCGTAGACATGCTCACATCACCGCCATATCCCATTTGGGTATATGTGTCGTCAATATCTATCTTGGGAAACTCTGTAGGAGAGCCTTTGTCATGGAGCACTAGATGCTCTCTGATGACTTGTTCAGAAATGATCAACTGTTGACCACCAATGCTCGACTTCAAAACCCTAACTCCGTTCAGAGTTATGATTTCTCCGTTCACCCAAAACTCAGCCATGTGGTTTGTATACAATGTGGGGTTGATAGTTAGTGTCATGAAGTAGGTTGATTGGGTTAAGAAGGAGATGATTTCAGAGAAGTCAATATCCTTGGACGAATTCAGGAGTGCGACTTGATTGTGCTGAGGGTTTAAGCCATTTTTATGAGAAAGAAACAGAGAAATTTGTTTGGATTAGGGTAAAGTAAGAATGAAGAAAGCTTTACGCAGTAAAAGTGATAAAAGACTAAGTCAATTGGTCAAAAATATTTAATTGGGTGAAAGCGGCAGATGGATAAGGTGAAGTGATTGTTTGGGGTATGATGTGACAAGGGTGGTAAGATAAAATTCACTTCAAAAATTCTGACATCATTAAGAAAATCTTTACCTTTTTACAGAGTTGGGCCCAAAAGATTTACGTTACATAGTAAAGTCTTCTTCCGAGTGTAAATCATTTCTGAAGGTAATCTTCTTCCGAAGCCAATACTACTTCCGAAGGTAAATAATTAATTCTAAAGGTAAAAGAGGCTTTCGAGAGTAAGAGTTTATAAGCTTCAGAAGTAGATTTGATATTTTATCAAATGCTTCTTCCAAGACTAAAACTCTTCCGAAAGGAAGATTTCCCTTGGTGGAATTTTGCTTCGGAAGATATACATGATATATTCTAAGGGTTAATTTCTCTTTGGAAGAATGTATCCTTAGTGGAATTTTAGAGAAAAACCTTTTGTAACCTGGCTTAGATTGTATGGACAGAAACAAAACTTATTTTAAAAAGGTTTTCAAATAAGATAAGCTAATCAATGCTCGTCATCCAAATAGTTGTAACTAAATACTTGAATCTCTGTTCATCAAATGCTTTGGTGAACAAATGAGCATATTGTTCATTTGAATCAACTTTGATTAGTTTGATTATATTTTCTCATGAATATCTCTTATGAAATGATACCTGATGTCAATATGCTTTGTCTTCAAGTTCTTCACAGGAATTTTAGTAATTGAGATAGCATTATTGTTGCTAGTGTGGATAGGAGTACTCATGAAGTTGAATCCATATTCTACCATCTAGTTTTGAATCCATAGCAACTGATCATAGCAACTAGCAGCAACAATGTATTCAGCTTCAGAAATAGATGTTGAAACAAAGGATTGCTTCTTGCACTGACATGAGATGATCCTTCCACCAAGAAATTGACACCTCCTGATGTTGATTTCTTTTTTGATATTGCAGCCATCATAGTCACTATCAAAATAGCCATAGAGATTGAGATTGTTGTTTATTGGATACTAGAGTCCTAGCTTAGGTGCTCCTTTGTGGTATCAAAGAATTCCCTGGTAGCAACTAGGTGAGACACCTTAGGAGCATCCTGATATCTTACACAGATGCAAGATGCAAACATGATATCAGGTTACTTGCTGTGAGATACATCAAAGAACCAATGATTTCCTTATACTAATGTTGATTAGTATCCTCCCCCACAGAGTGAGGACAAAGATTGTGATTTTTGGGTATAGGTGTCTTGGTTAGCTTACAATCTTCAATATCACATCTTTCTAAAATGTTTGAGACATATTTAGATTGATTGATAAAAAACCTGTCGTTCATTTGCTTCACTTGAATTCCAAGGAAAAGTCTATTTTTCCCATGGAACTCATCTTAAATTTTTTCTTCATGATGCTCTCAAAGTCTTTGCACATTTGGTCATTTGAGGAACCAAATATGATGTCATCAACATAGACTTGTATGAGCAAAAGGCTTTTCCAGACTTCCTAATTAATAAGGTCTTGTCAATGGTACCACTTATATAACCATTCTTTAGGAGAAATTGAAAAAAAGTCTTATACCATAGCCTAGGTGCTTAGTGCAACCCATAGAGAGCTTTATCTAATTCACACACATAGTTGGGGTTTTATGGGTCTTCAAATCCTAGAGGCCGGCCCACGTAGACTTCTCTATCTATATTCCCATATAGAAAGGCACACTAGACATCAACATAGACAATATCATTCTTGAATGCGGCATAAGCAAGAAAGATCCTTACCACCTCAAGTCTTGCAATTGGTGCAAAGACATCAGTATAATCAATTCCTTCCTCTTGGGTGTATCTTGAACTATTAGTCTTGTCTTGTTCTTGATGATCAAGCCTCTATCTCTCTTGTTCCTGAACACCAATTTGGTTCCTATTGGTACTTGATCAGATGGTATTAAACATAGGTTCCAAACCTTTTGTCTTTTGAATTAAAGCAATTTCTCTTGCATTGATTCAACCCAACTACTATCCTTTAAGGCACCTTTTACTTTCTAGGGTTCCATCTAGGATAAGATGCATGAGTACATGTATCCATTCCTATTATGAGTTTGTCCTATTGTTGTCACACCCTCAAAGACATCTCCAATGATGTTCTCAGCCGGATGAGTGTTGTGAATTCTGAGTCTTGGGATCACATCCAATTGCAAAGATATATCTAAATTGGACATGTTTTGCTCAAGAACTTGAACATTTGGACCAGTGTTGTTTCAAATTGATACAATAAGGATGGATTGAATAAATGAGAAGCAACATCAATTATAGTAAGTTGCGATGCAACATTAACAGTTGCATGTTCCTTCAAAATGCTACTTGTTAAAGCTCCACTATCTCTTGGTGTTGTGCAGTGTCACTAGATAAGTTTTTAGGCTCACTAGGTTGACAACTTGTTAAAGCTCTACTATCTCTTGAGATAGATATCCTATCAGATCTAACAATGGTAGGAGCTTGATTCTTAGCAACACTTGGAGTACATGGAATAGGTCTGGGTAATTCAGACAGTTGTTCATCATCAAAATCACTTTGTGTGCCTATTCCCGATGAAAGATTCTCACAAGAAGGTTTAGAATAGTTTGTAAACAATTCTAAATCAAAGATATGATTAGGGCTATTCCCCCTAACACAAGGAGTATGATCATTATCAACAATGGTGGATGATTCCTCCAATTGCTAATTTTTGATGTTGTAAACTCTAATATCAATAGAGTTTGTGGAATATCCAACAAGATAGCATTATATGATGTTTAAGCAAATTTTGCCAAATTGTCTTTTGTATTAAGCAAATTTAGCAATAGTGGGTTGTATCCACCTTTTGCTTTTATTTTTTTATCTTTTAACTTTTTATTTAACCTCATTACTACTTGCAACTTGTTTATGTATTATGATTTATACCATATGCTTTGTAGGTTGAACCTTACTTTGTTTTTTATTTATTTATTTTTTACTTTCAACCCTTAATAATACTGGTATGCATAATGGGTTGCAAACATATGTTTTAGGGGTTATACACACCTATTATCTTTTATTTAAAGCTTTAACTTTGTAATTTTAATTTAATACTTTTATAACTTTTATAATTTAGTTTAATGTTTTTTATTTTCAACTTTAGTCCACTATACTTTTTATATTTTCATATTTTTCGTTTAATATATTTTACAAGTTAACAAATCGAAATGTGTGTGTGCATTCAACGTTTTTACGCTTATTTTTTATGTTTGACAGTCTAGTTGTGATGGACTAGATTGACTTACTTATTGTATTATATGTTTTACGTTTCACTGCATAGTTTGAGGTTTTTACAGCTAATTTTTGTTGGCTATTATTTTTTCTTGTTTTATATCTTTCCTAATACAAATTTTTTTGGTATTAGTAGTCACTTACGTTGACATGCTGTTGTTGGTACTCGGCATGATATTACACCCGGCGCATGTAGCTTGATACTAGTGTTTGATAAGTTCTAAAAAGCAATAAGCTATCAAACATAAACTTGGACCATATAATCGGCCCGAAATACACATCATCTCCCAATTCCTGTTAAGCGCGCATTCCTTCACATACCCATGAAACAAAAAACCTTCCGATCACTAATTTATCCAACATCGGCCGGCACACTCGATTCATCAGGGCCATAAAAGTAGCTGGCGCATTGGTCAAACCAAATGACATGACAAGAAACTCGTAATGACCATAACGCGTGCAAAAAGCTATTTTAGGGATATCCTGCTCCTTCATTTTAATTGATGGTAGTCCGATCGAAGATCTATCCTTGAAAACCAACTAGCACCTTGAAGCTGATCAAACAGGTCAACTTTTTCAGCTCACGGTAGTTAATACACATCCTCATACTACCGTCTTTCTTCTTCACAAACTAGGCCGGAGCACCCCAAGGAGAGATACTCAGTCTAATAAACCCCTTATCAACCAGCGAAGTTTGAGGTTTTTACGGCTAATTTTCGTTGGTTATTATTTTTTCTTGTTTTATATCTTTCCTAATACAAATTTTTTTTTTGTATTAGTAGTCACTTACGGTGAGATGCCGTTGTTGGTACTCGGCATAATATTACGCCCGGCACATGTAGCTTAATACTAGTGTTTAATAAGTTCTAAAAAGCAATAAGCTTTCAAACAATAAACTTGGACCATATAATCGGCCAAAATAAACATCATCTCCCAATTCCTTTTAAGCGCCCATTCCTCCACATACCCATGAAACAAAAAACCTTATCCACAACTTTCAATATGATAACATAGGCCATATAATTAATCGCAAGAAACGTGGAAGCAGAGCTCGAACACCCAACAATGGCATCATCTTTATCATCAATGGTTTCCATGGTGGGATGGAAACCCATGAATAAACAAGAAATCTTGGTTTCCAAAAGAAGAAACACCAATGGCTTCTCAGTGTTTGCTAAACAGGTTCAAGAAACGACTTCAGTTCAACAAGAAGATCAAGTGAAAGAAGCAAAGCCAGTGAAGGGTCCAACCCAGCCCAGGCCCGTCGAACCACAAGTGAACGTCGAAAGCAAGAATATGGGTCGGGCATACGGAGGGCAATGGTTAAGCAGCACCACCAGACATGTGAGGATTTTTGCAGCATATATCGATCCCGAAACATGTGCTTTTGATCAAACTCAGATGGATAAGCTAACGCTGATTCTTGATCCCACTGATGAGTTCGTTTGGACAACGGATACCTGTAACATGGTTTATTCTTACTTTCAGGAGCTCGTTGATCACTACGAGGTAACATCTCTCAATCTACTTTCCCTTCATTTTCTTTTTTTGTTTCTGCTACTGTGAGAATTAAATGCAGTATAGAATTTACTTTTGCTGCATATGTGTGGTCCGTGTGGAAATTAAGTACGTCGAGATTATCGATGCATGTTAGTGGCTTGTTTAAGGGGTTCATATTCTACTTTTGGGTCACAAAGATCTTAAATTGTTTCATTTAATTTGTACGAAATGGTAATCAGTTGTGGTTTTGATGGGCAGGGGGCACCGTTGACGGAGTATACACTACGGCTTATTGGTTCGGACATAGAACACTACATAAGAAAGCTTCTTTACGAGGGACAAATACAGTACAATATGAACGCAAGGGTCCTTAACTTCAGCATGGGCAAACCTCGAGTCGGTTTTAGTTACAATGAGTACGAAATGGAAGATGTAGAGCAGTAACTCTCTAAACTCGATCATATGTAATCATGCCCATTTGTAATGTCATATTCATCTTAATTTGTAAAAACATATCTATGTATACACTCTGGTTGATCACCAGTGGATGTAAGGGGTCAATCGAAGATTAGATGAAGGAACAAAAGTGCACATTACACCTAAAACATCAATCAGAAAACTTATAAACGAATGTTGATACAACCATAGCAGCCATAATCATGGTTCAATAATTGTCAAAGCAAATTACTTGATTTGGTAGAGTGCCAATGGACCGAATTTGATGCATATTTTGCTACTGGAACAAGTTTTACACATGTTTATTTTATCAGGCGAATTGTGGTATGGTAGTTTACCCCTACTAGGACAACCACACCTGCTTGCTTACTGCCTAAATTAAATGGACATTGACCATCTTGTACCAGTTGACAAATAGTTCTCTCATTCTCATCCGCCCTTGGCACAAGGACATACTGACAATCGAAGAGAATTCAGTACAAGAAATCTTAGCAATAGGGGCGACTTATTAGCAGCGAAAATCTAGTCATTAACGACAATTTACTAGCGGCGCTTTTTAGTGGCGACATCTCCGTTAATAATACTTTTAGAGGCGATTCCGGCTATTAGTAGTGGTGACTTTTGTCGCCACTAATGGTCAAAAACCTTTGTAGTGTTTTGGCTATGTTCTAAAATCTCTGCCTGCTTATATCTCCGCCAACGCCATCCAAATCACCGCAACTTCCACCGTCAAGTTCTTTCTACCATCAACCGTCTTCAACTGACCACTCCCTTCCAAAGTCGACACTGCTCCTTAGTCCTTGTATCATTGTTGTGAAATCATCTTTGCCTTTGCTAAGGGCGCTTTACATAATGTTGTGAGAACCATGGTTCAACAGAAGGGAACTTGCCATACATTTTGCTAACAACTGTATCTTTATCTCCAAGTTACAGTCTCGATGGGGTTTATTATTCGAATTCACGTTCGTAACAACCCCAACATTAGGGCTAATTTTTATTTATATATTTTAGGTGTTAATTGTTTGCATAACGTATGTAATATACCCATGACCCATGAATTTGGTTATCAACTAGGCCTAGTGGGCATGACCAAACCCTTGGGGCTTATTTTTATCTATTTTTATAAACTGGTACCCATGACCCATTAGTTTGGTTATCAACTAGGTCTAGTGGGCATGACAAAACCCTTAGGGCTTATTTTTATCTATTTTTATAAACTGGCAAGCTTAGCCCAAACTTTCAAAACAGTTAGTTACAACATCGTGACCTAGAATCTATAAATATTAATAAAAGTAGTATTTATTTGCCACTTGTTATCTTTTTAAACCTTGACATTTATCATTCTTTTAAAAATCTTTAATTTATTTTCCTTTCAAAAGAGTATTTAAGTAATTTAAACACTTAAACAATTTTTTTTCTTTTCATAAAAATTAATTTGGTCAATTGATACCTATTTCACTCTTATCTACATTTTTTAAAATCAAATTATGTTTTTAAAAATAAGTTTTATTAAGAGAATTAAAATTCATATCTTTTCTAAAACATTGAACATTTTGAAACAAAATATTTTAAATCGGTCATTTTTTAAAATAATTATAAAAGATATGAAAATTTTTAAAAACAGTTTTATTAAAACAATCAGAATAATTAAAAACTTGTGTAGAGAATATTTGAAAAGGCTAAAACAACCAAAGTCTTTCTACATACATGCTGCACAAATACTAAAGAATAATGCTTCGGAAGTTTCACACAAGCAACAGAAATACTCTAATTATGAAATCTTCCGAAGCCAAGACCAATATCTTCCAAAGCCAAGACCAATATCTTCCGAAGCCAAAGATGAACTTTTCTGAACCTTCAAAGACAAAGTCTTCCGAAGCTCAACTCTTGAAGACAGATTTCTTCCGAAGACTTTTAACAACATGCTTTATCTGATGTACTTTTCCATAAAGTTGTACCCCTTTCTACTGCAACTCTGTAAAGTCACCAACTTACATGAGTTGGTGAAAAAGTCCATGCTTTTGATAACTGTACATTAAAGTCTTAAGTCTGTAAACTTTTTACTTCATGTACTTTATCCTTTTTGTAATAGATAAGGATGTGAGCTATGGCATGTCATAGTCACAAAGTCAAAAAGGCAATCTGCCTTTTTGACTCTACAATTGATTTTGTTTTATGTCTAGTCAATTGTATCCAGCTGGTTTTCATAGTATGGCCGGCCGTAGGATGTAGTATAAGTATCTCATGTTCTTGTAACTTTATCTTTATACTTTGTAACACTTGTAATAGAACATTAAGAAAGCAATATACTGCAATCTTGAAAACCATCTCCTTGTGTATCTTGCTCTTGTGTTTTGTCTCTTAATTACTTGTGTTCTTAGTGTTTTTTCTTGTGGTAATCTAGTTTACTGTTTGATTAAGTTTAGTTACTCTCATTTTTGTGTTGTTGTGTTATATTTGACCACCCTTCAACGGTCCTGCATTTGGTATCAGAGCATTCTAGGCTCTTTATATAAGATTTCACCATCTTAAGATCCCTCACTCACACAAATACTAAACTTTTCAAATGGCAGCCATTTCCAAAACTGATATGGAAACTGGAACCATGAACAAGTCCCCACTGATCACTCTTGATGACTTTGACACCTGGTGTATGAGAATGAAAGGTTTCATCAGGTCTCTAAACTCAAGAATATAGAGGTCTGTTGAGAATGGACCTTACATACCAAGCACCCCTTCTGCTACCGGTGGTGGTATGATCCCCAAGGCTGTGGCAAACTACTTTGATGAAGACAGGAAGAGAGTAGAGATTGATAGAAAAGCCATGATAGCCCTTCAGAGTGCTCTTCCAAACTCTGTATACAGAGGTTTCAAGAAAGGTAAAATAGCTAAGCGGTTGTGGGATGCATTGAAACTGATGTATGAGGGTTCCTCTGAAGCTAAGGAGAACAAGAAGGATCTCCTGAAGCAGCAGTTTGAAAACTTCACCTTCAAAGCAGGTGAAATCATGACTCAGCAATACTTCAGTTATGTTGAGATTGTGGATACCCTTATAGATGGAGGAGTTCCTCTTGAGAACAGAGACATTGTAAGGAAGTTCATGTCCTTACTTCCTAAGCAGTGGACACACTACTGTCTGGTGATCAAGAGGACTGAGAATCTCAAAACTCTCACTCTGATAAAGTTATATGAGATTCTTAGTGGCTACCAGATGGAGATGAACATGCAAGGTTAATCTGGCAACCTGAGTAGGGGTTCGTTTGGATTTTCTTTTGTAGGTGACGGTGATTTGTGGCTGTTTAGGTGGTTGGGATTGTGATGCCGTTGGATCGATAGACATCCGTGAAGGGGTTTGTATGACCATTACATCTTGTTTAACCATTCAAACATATAAAACACAACAAAATATACAACTTTAAACATGTTAAAGTTTCTGAAAAATTACCATTATCATGTGTAAACAAACAAACCCATAACAAGAGGATCTTTATTATATGAAAAGCAAGCATACAATATGAACAAGAACACCCAAAATCGTGACATTATCATACCATGATACTACCTTTCAGGATGCTGTCAAAACCGACTTGAAGAAGGCATAAATGAGTCTGAAAAATGGCCAAGACTTCAAGGGTAGAAGTCCTCAAGCATTCATACCCACAAGCCTCCAAGAAAACACCATCTTTGCTAGGATTTGAGCACCAAAATCGGGTCAAAGAAGCTGCTAAACTCTTGTTCCAGCCGTGAACAACCAACAAGGGTGCTGGACCCTTTTCAGCTTTGAACTCTTTCTTCCATAAGAAGAGTTGATGTTCTTGTGACCATTTTGCATGTTTGAGAGAGAGAGATCTGAAATGAGAGTGTGTGTGTATCCTTGGAGAGAGTTTTTCTCAAGACCCCAAAGAAAAAACATGAGGAGTTGGGTGCAAAAGGGGGCGGCCGAACCCCTTAAACTTTTGGGGTTTTCCCCCAAAACTTTTAATCAATGTTAAAATGTTTGATTAAAAATAGATATATAATTAACCTTTTAATTATATAACATATAAACACACTCCTATTATTTGATGTTATTTAGCAAATTTAAACAACATTACAAATAACATCCATGAACAAAATATCCATATAAGTTGTTCAATCTCATATGCAACTTATTTAGAAAACCCATTTTCTAAGTTGGTGTATTTATTTAATTGCATGATCATATCATCAATTAAATATTATTTGGTGTTTGCTAAGCTTGTTATTGGGTATGACCCAACTTGGATCATAACGTACTAACCACATCAATGTTCTATGTGTCTTGGGCATAAAGAATCCAACAATCCGAGTGTGTACTTGATGGAAGGAAAACAAAACCAAAACCAAGAGACAAACAATAAACACGAACTATAATAAAATGGTTTCATTGATAAAACCTAATAATTACAAGTTCGTTACAACATAAGAATTAAGACTCTTGGCAAGGGGAGATCGAGCATGATCTCCCTTCTCATCCGGCAGCATCTAGGCCCCGGGCACAATCCTCAAATTTTTCTACACAATGAAACTGGTATTTATAGGCCTCAGCCCATATCAGATATGACTGGGCCCATTCATACGATTGGGCCATGCGTATGGTTCAATCATACGACTGGACCATACTTATGGTTCAGTCTTACGAACGGTCCAATCGCATCTCTCAGTCGCACGACGGGTCCATTAGCATGGCTCAGTCGTACGACTGAGTCTCATTCGCATATGCTTCTGCGAATGACCCAGTTTCATGTGTTTACAATATATCAGGTGTACTAAATTAAGCCTAGACTATTCGACAAGCAACGGATACAGTATATATGACAATATATGCTCCAATAAATTCCCCCTTGGATGTTCCTTGCGAATAGTAGATAACACCTCTTACAATCTTTAGTCAATCTTTGCTTTGGTTTCCAATAGAATCAAATGAAAAACCATATTAGCCAACGTTGCCGATCCCTCAGGTTGCTACAGTATCCCTAAAAATGAATTTAGGCACAATAGCTTTCGTTTACTTTGCAGAAAACCATCATAGCAGCAAGATTCCCCATATGACAGATTTTTCCAGATAATGACATGAATAGTTTTCGATTGCTTCAATCTTCACACAGGCTAATCTGATTAACATTAACACCTATAGAAATTCCCCCTCAAATTCAGCATATCCCAATATATAGACATTGTGCTCTCCTTGCGTCTTCACACGGTGTATTGGGCAGAAAGTAAAGGGTTCCAATCCACAACTGACAATCTCAACCAAATCAGCATGCACTTAGATTCATCATCAGGGACCGGCTCACATTATCACTTTCTGATTGCGTCTTCAATTTCTCTATACATGGATTCCCCCTAAGAATGGGAATCCTCTCTGTGTGGATAGATAAAACTTGATTGTGCCATAAATAGTCAGATGCTCCTGACTACCCTATAAAATCAGCACCGACTGCTGACATCTTCTCTTCTCTCTTTTGTGTTCTCACTACAATCACCTATTCTAGAAATCCAACGAATAATTGGGTATCCATCGAACTTATTTGAAAAAAGAACCTCAAGGTGAATGTGCTTCGCTCATCCTCAAATCTTTGCGAACGATAGTTCCAGACCCTTTTTTTTGGTCTAGAACACCGTTCATTCGTATAACATGGAGTACAATTATCACATTCGTGTGATTGGATAATACGAATGATATCATCGTGATACTGGTCATAAGACCAGTAGCATGACTAGTCATAAGACTGGTCCAGTAGCATGACTGGACATAAGACTGGTCCAGTAGCATGACTGGTCATAAGACTGGTCCAGTAGCATGACTGGTCATGAGACTGGTCCAGTCGTATTCCAGTCGTATGAATGGTCTAGTCGCATGGTCCAGTCGTACAATGGTCCATTAGCATGGTCCAATCGCACGAATGGTCCATTAGCATGGTCCAGTCGCACGAATGGTCCATAGCATGGTCTAATTGCACGAATGGTCCATTAGCATGGTCTAGTCGCACGAACGGGTCTGCACCTAGATTTTCAGATCTGCAGCTGCCATGGCCGCCAAAAACCCTAATCTGGTGAATTTTACATGAACCGAAACAAAATTGACATCATCAGATTCGCAAGGGTGATAAGAACGTGTTTTCGAGTTCGATTTTAACATAGAAACAACACACGTAACAAGATCTGAGCAAAACACGAAGAACACGAAGTGGGTTTAACGTCAAAGAACCTGAAATAGATCCAGAAATCAAGAGCTCGGGTTGCTAGAATGATTGTTAGATCATTCAAGCAATAACCGGCTCTGATACCAATTGTGAAGCCGCTGGATCGGTAGACATCTGAGTATGTTCTTGATGGAAGGAAAACAAAACCAAAACCAAGAGACAAATAATAAACAAGAACTATAATAAAATGGTTTCATTGATAAAACCTAATGATTACAAGCTTGTTACAACATAAGAATCAAAACTCTTGACAAGGGGAGATCGAGCATGATCTCCCCTCTTATCCGGCAGCACCTAGGCCCTGGGCACAATCCTCAACTTTTTCTATACAATGAAATTGGTATTTATAGGCCTTAGCCCATATCAGATGGGACTGGGCCCATTCGTATGATTGGGCCATGCGTATGGTTCAATCGTATGACTGGACCATACTTATGGTTCAGTCTTATGAATGGTCCAATCGCATCTCTCAGTCATACGGATGAGCCTCATTCGCATATGCCCTTGCGAATGACCCAGTTTCATGTGTTTACAATATATCAGGTGTATTACATTAACGATAGACTATTCGACAAGCGACGGATACACTATATATGACAATATATGCTCTAATAGAGATGTAAAATGTATGGGTTCAACACTAGCTGGTGTTGCTAGGTTGTCACCTTGAGCAATAAGCTGGACCAGGCTGTTTCTACCCCAGAGAAGCCAACAGTGGGCTTACTTAGTATTTTAAAGATGTCGGGCTTCATGTGTCCCAATTTAAGAATGTTACCTGTTCCCCTTAACTATGAGCCCAGTTCACATTTAAGAATGTACTGGACATATCTAGGGAACATGTAATATTCTAAGGAGTCCAAGTTTGCAAGCGTAAACAAACTGAGAATACCAGAACTTGAACCCTTGAATCATTCCATGGACAATGAAGGAGAGATCCTCAGGAATTTGGTCCCATCCACCATGCTTGTTTAATAAGCTGTGGATAACCACATGCAGCAGGAATTTCCACTTGGATGAGACCTTCCCTTTCCTGAAGGTCTTAACAGAGTAGTCTCCCTCATAACCCATCTGCTCAAAGGAATGATATACAGCTTCCTTTAGGAAGAACAACTCACCTTCTTCATCATCCAGCTGAAGATGCCTGTTGATGATGGCCGGAGTGATGAAGACTGTTCTCCCCTGCACTGTGGCAGACAGTGCCTTCTCCCCATCCATTATGACCCCTGGGCAGGTCTTCCAGAATTCTAGCAGTTGATCCTCATAGAGTGGAGGATCAATGGTTAGGGAGATGAAGTAGTTCGACAGAGCTATGAAACGACAAACCTCTGAGAAATGAGAGTCTTTCTCAGAGCTTAACAGAGCAACCTGGTTTATGTTGCCTGTGTAACTACATGGTAAAGTTTGGGTCATTTCTGTGAAGAGGGTTGGCCATTTTGAAAGAGCTTAAGGATGAAGAAAGATGAAAGAAATTAATTTCAGAGAGAAATTTAGGGTTTTAGGTTTGGAGGAAAGAAGCAGATGATAGAAGGAGGGGAAACTGTTGGGTTTATATGTGAAAAGGATTTCAGATAAAGTTTAATAAAAGATGATAAACTTTGAAATCTGAATGTCGGTCACACCTCTGAAAAAGTAGTTTATTTTTGCTCAAAAAGTAGTTTTCTTGGAAGTCAAAAAGCTTCCGAAGGTAAATAATCTTCGGAAGATTTAATGAAAAAGCTTCTAAAGCTAAAATGACTTCGCAAGAATTTCCTAAGGATTCTAGAAATTTTGACTTTGGAAGAAAGTTAAGACTTGAGAGTTTTGTTCAAAGGAACAAAACTTTCAAGAGTTAATTTGCTTTGGAAGAAAATTGTCCTTGAACACATATAAGTGTCAAAGGAGATTTTAAGCTTCGGAAGATATTTCAAAAATTTCTTCCAAAGGTAAAATACTTGGGCAGTTAGTTGTTTTAAAGGCATAAGTTTCTTCCGAAGTTAAACAAAAACATAACTTCTGGAGGATCAAAATTATCATAATTCTAAAGCAAGTCTTCAAAAAGTTTTATCCAAAGAAAACAAGAGCTTATGAAAGTGATGAACTAGACAACTTAGGACACACATATTTTAAGAAATAATAAGAATTAGTTTTAAGAAAAAACTACTCAAAGTTGATCATCCCAATAGCTGATATAAGATATTTAAATCTCTGATCATCAAAACACTTTGTAAACAGATCAGCATATTGTTAATCTGTGTGAACTTTGACTGGTTTTAATAATCCCTTTTCATAGTTATCTCTTATTAAATGATGCCTGATGTTGATGTGTTTGGTCCTTGAGTGCTACATAGGATTCTTTGTGATTGAGATAGCACTATTGTTGTCTATGTGAATGGGAGTCTCCTTGAAGTTTAACCCATAGTCCAGCATCTGATTCTGAATCCAAAGCACTTGAGAACAGCAGCTTGCAGTAGCAATGTATTCACTTTCAACAGTTGATGTAGAGACACAAGATTGTTTCTTGCATTGCCATGAGACAACCCTTCCACCAAGAAACTGACATCCCCAAGATGTAGACTTTGCAGTCATGTTGCAACCACCATAATCACTATTTGTATAAGTATACATATTGAAGTCAGGATTCTTAGGATACCACAGACCAAGTGTTAAAGCACCTTTAAGATATCTTAGAATCCTTTTGACAGTGATAAGGTGAGACATCCTAGGGTTGGCTTGATATCTTGCACAGATGCAAGTGGCAAACATAATATCAGGCCTGCTAGCTGTAAGATACATAAGAGACTCGATCATAGCCCAGTATAAGTGTTTATCGACACACTCCCCCTCAAGATCAGGTCCAAGGGAGTGGTTTCTAGCTATGGTGTCTTAGCAATCTTACAATTAGTCATGTTGAACCGCCTGAGTATGTCTTGAACATATGTTGACTGACTAATGAAGATGTCATCTTCAACAATTCCCAGAAAGAAATTAAGTTCCCCCTTGGCACTCATTTCAAATATGTCCTTCATCAGCTTCTCAAAGTCTTTGTAGAGCTTTGGATTAGTTGAACCAAAGATGATATCATCTACATACACTTGAACTAGCAATTTGTCATTTTCCTGTCCTTTGATGAAGAAAGTTCCATATATAGTACCTATCATGTATCCATGTTTGCAAAGATACTGAGATAGAGTCTCATACCACTTCCTGGGTGCCTGATGCAGCCCATAAAGAGCTTTGTCAAGCTTGCAGACATAATCAGGATGATCAAGATCTACAAAACCAGGTGACTATTTGATATACACCTTTCATCCATCACTCCATAAAGAAAAGGACACTTCACATCAAGTTGTAAGATCTTGAACTTCTTGGATGTAGCAAATGCCAGAAATATTCTAACAGCTTCCAGTCTTGCTACAGGAGTAAAGACATCAGTGTAGTCAATTCCTTCTTCTTGTTTGTATCCTTAAACAACTAGTATAGCTTTGTTCTTGATGATAATGCCTCTATCATCCTTCTGGTTCCTAAACACCCATTTGGTTCCAATGGTAGTCTTCCCATGATGGAGAGGACAAAGGTTCCAAACTTTCTGTCTTTTGAATTGAAGCAGCTCCTCTTGCATAGCTTCAACCCAACTTCCATCCTTCAGAGCCTCATCAACTTTCTTTGGCTCTATCTGGGATAAGAAACAGAAGTGAAGACAAACATTTGCTTCATGGGTTTGTCCTCTTGTTCTTACCCCTGTGACAACATCTCCAATGATGTTTGTGGTGGGGTGAGACGCATGGATCCTTAGCTGAGGGATCACAACAAGTTGCTGAGAAAGATCTAAATAAGAGAATTAAGATCTGGCATAGATGTTTCTCCCACCACATCAGCACATTTGTCAAGAGAGACTTCATCCAAAGAGTGTGTGACATTATTAATGTTGTTATCTATGGAGTGGTTATTAGCATCAAGAAAGTATTGATCACTATCACCACTACCATCATGGTCTTTTGCATTTGAAGTATCTTTATCTAGTTGTGGAGCCTCTGAGCTGCAATTTGAAGGCATACCAGATGTATCAGCTGAGTTTGTCATTGTGGTGCTGATAAAGACTTCATTTGCAAAACTAGTTCTAATTGGATGTGAAGATGTGTTACTTGAAGGTCTTCTTAGCTTAGATCTTGGATCAGGATCACCTGTATATAAGTTTTCTGCAAATCCTGAAATAGTCTCACAAGATTTGTTAAAACAGTTGGTAACTAAATCAAGATCAAATAGCCAATCAGGACGAGAACCAGCCACACAGGGTGTGTGTTCATTGAAAGTCACATTGGCTGACTCCTTAACAATTCTAGTTCTGAGATTGTATATTCTGTAAGCCTTAGCTTGAGAAGAGTATCCAATAAAGTGTCCATCATCTGATTTCTTAGCAAATTTGGCAATTTGATCCTTGGTATTCAAGATGGTGCAAGGACAACCAAATGACCTGAGAAAACCAATGAAAGGTTTCCTCTTGTGCAAAACTTCATAAGGAGTCTTGCCATGAGTCTTAACTACTAAAACTCTGTTCAGCACAAAGCAGGCAGTGTTGACTACCTCTGCCTAGAAGGTGATGGACAGCTTAAAGTCAGACAACATGGTTCTTGCAGCTTCAATCAGTGTCCTGTTTCTCCTCTCAGCAACACCATTTTGCTGAGGAGTCCTGCGAGCATTGTATTGTCTTGTAATACCTTTTTCATCATAAAATGTATCAAGGATTTGGTTCTTGAATTCAGTTTGCTGATTACATCTTATGATTTTAACCTTGTGATCAGATTGATTCTCAATCTTCAAGATGAAATTCTTTAGAATCTCAGGAGTCTCATCCTTAGTTCTAAGGAAGAAGACCGAAGTGAATCTTGTAAAGTCATATATGATCACCAAATAATAAGAGGTCCTTCCTAGACTCATCACACTGGTGGGGCCAAAGAGATCCATATGTAACAAGTGTATGGGAGTAGTAATGGAGTTTCTTTCCTTAGGCTTCCGAGATACCTTGTGTTGCTTCCCTTTTAGGCATGCAACACAATGGTCATCACTTGTAAACTCTTTTTTTGGCATTCCAGTTACCAAATCATTCTTAATTAATTTATTTATGTTCTTAAAGTTTAGATGGCATATTTTTTATGCCATAGGAAAGACTCATCACTATTTGCTTTACACAGAAAGCATGAAACTTCTCCAGAGGGAGATGTTTCTTGCAAGTCCATCTTGTACATGTTCCTTTTCTTGGGGACTCTGAGCAGAATATGCTCATGAGGAATGACCATCCCGGGCATGAGAAAATGCACTCATGCTCAGTAAAGAGCATGTTATGACTCTGATCATAAAAATAGGATACACTCAAGAGATTGTACCCAACCACCTTGACAAAGTTTACCTTTTCAATGCTGAGCTTACCATTTACGACCTTGCCCCTTCCAGAAATGTAACCACCTTCATCTCCTCCAAAGACAACTGGCCCTCCATCAATCCTTTCAAAGTTCTGGAGTAGTGACCTATTACTTGTCATGTGCCTGGAACAGCCACTATCAATGATCCAGACATTTTTGTTTGTCTTTAGCTGTCCCTATATAAAGAAAATGATTATGTTACATTTGGAAACCCATGCCTTATTTGTCTTGGCCTCACTAAGAGAAACAGAAGGTAATACAACTGTAACTCCAGGATCAACACTTGAATCAAATATTAAGAAGATTTGTAAGATCAAACAATGATAATCACAATAAAACCCCTTTGATCTATAATGATTGCATATGATTTGTACAAAGTGGAAACCCCAATCAATTGGTCATTAAACCATTCCAACACTAATGACAATTAATCTATTTATAGTTTAGACTAATATTCACTAATTGCACTTAACCCCCTAGACTTAGGCTAATTAATACAAAATTACATATTAAGCATAAAAATGACTAAAACAAGATAAAATATATTTTTTCACACAAAATATATTTATTACAATATAACTCCTAGTCATCTAAATCTTCAACGTCTTGTCTCGATTCTTCATCTCGAACATGTCGAGTTTGACTTTTGTTGACTTTAACTGTGACGTTGACTTTTGTTGACTTTGACTGTGTTGATAATATAGACTACCTTGTACAGCTCCAACAATACTCCCCCTTAGTCTATCATTATCAACGTCTTCAAATGAAATCAGTACCGAGAAGTCAACAATAGAATGATCTTTAAATTGAAGCTTTCCGAATCTGATTAGAAAGATTATTCATTTCATAAGCTCCCCCTATTTATATGCTCCCCCTTTTCGAGTGCAAGATTTGCAAGGATATTGGAACAGCTTTTCCAAATTTCTAATCTTGAGTGCTTCAGAAGATGTAGGAGGAGGATTCCTAGCTCGGTATCTTCTGCAAACTTGAGGAACAAGTTCTCTGATCAGGTACACTGCTCAACTGATGATCGGCCATCACTTATAGCAAAAATCTGAAACACATTCTCAAACACAATCTCGACATTTCTAATTAGATCATTTCATTTTAACAAAATAAACCTGTGTTTATCATTTCATTTCTGTGAAATGCATGAAAAATGATAAAATTGAAACAACATAATATGGAAGACCTAAGAGAAATTAAAATAAAATTTTATTATAATTTTTTTTATATTATATACATTTATTATAACATATTTTTATCTATTATTTTTTGTTTTGTTTTTTTTTTGTTTTTTGTTTTTTTTCTTTTTAATTGAAACTGAGAACTGAATCGATCATGAGATCACATCCTCAAGATATACTTTAGAATAAAGATCAAATTAATCATCAACAAGTAATGAGATCACACTGATAACTGAATCTAGTCACAGTCTTTGAATGATTTTGAAATTCTTAAACAAATTAATAACGATTGCTGATATGTTTGTCCACTTAAACCCATGCCTTATCTTTTTCAACAAACAACATATGATTTGTTAAGGTTCGATTAGATGCTTTAGAATGTTAGGACCCCACAATTATTTGGCAAAAACCCTCACCCAACCTCAGGATTTCTTGAATTTTGTAACGATCTTTATAGAGCAAGGCTAGTGCATTAGTGTGCTAGTGATTATTATCAGAATATTGCATTCGGATATCAAATCATCATTTAGATGAGGTGATACAAATTAGATCAAATAGGTGAGAGCTCTAGGTCTATACTTACGTATAAATAAGGAGATGACCATTTAATCATGTGCCGATGAGAGCCCCAGGTCAGTACTACCGTACAACAGAGGAGATCATCACTCCTGGTCAGTACTACCGTACAGAAGAGGATATAAGCACAAGTACAAGACACATAAATACACCAGACATGATTTAAAGATATGGCTTATAAGATTTGTATCATGGTGGGTGAAAGATCAATTCTCAATCCAATTTTTGTCGAGACTCAGTTTTTTGTGCAGGCCAAAAAAGACTGCGTAAATCTAGACGTCCTTAAGCATATAATTTAATTTAAATCATGATGTTGCTGTCTACTTTATTCTTCAGGCTGAGTCTACCAAACATATCATTAAAGCAACTGTTTGTTTTTCTATTATTTTCGTTTGAAAAATAAGATGTGAATCAGATAACAACATCAGTTACTATCATTTCTCATTTTTCAAATGCAAGTTATGCAAAAACAAGCCTTTCAAGAAGATATACAATTATTTCTCAATCATCTCGAATCAAGAATCAAGTTCCCAGTTCTTTTTTCATTTTTATTTACTTATACTCTCCCCTAAATTTTTATTTTTGCAAACTTGTTTTTTTTATTTTATTGTTTCTATTTTTTAAATTTTTTTAATTTTTTATAAAACTGTACAAAAATAAAAAATTATCAAAGAAGGTCTTCCAAACAACACCGATTATCAAGATAAAAAATGAATTATCAAGAAATATGCAGTGACAGTGAAGTGAGAACTGTGATAATGCAGATAAAAATCCAGATTGTGGATATAATACCATGACCTTAACCTGTTTGTTCCGCCTCAAATTTGAATTAGGAACAACCCCCGTCAGTAAACCGGATTACTAACAGTCCTCCTGAATTGTTCCTGCACTCATAAACAGATTAGTTTGAAAGAGGAACCCATGCCATCGTAGTCCTGGAAGTTCCTTTTTCATCAAGATATGTAACAAGCTTCTGCACACAACCGTTTAAACAATCAGGGATTGCTGTATAATTCCTTTTAATTTGCCAAATTTGTTTCAGTTCAATTAACTTGGATTTGAATAAATTAAATTTGGAAATCATTTTTTGTTTAAGACCGGAAGGAAAAGAATTTGGTTTTGAAGCTTTGGTCATTTTCATCTTTGTACCATGTGAAACCGGCTTCACATGAAAAGGTTTGGATGGAGGGTTTTTCATCTAACCATTCAAAGATGTGTGTTGTTTACCTCTTGATCTAGAGAAGCAACCCGTGTTGCCTTTACTGTCTGGAACATTATTTTTAGACTTACATTCGGAGAAGCAATTTGTTTTGCCTTTACCATTCGTAGCAAGCCTTTGAGGATATTTTTTTACCACATGACCTTCTTTTCCATACTCAAAACAAGCCTTGAATGGCTTTTGATTCTTTGTAGTCTCATGTTATGCAGGTGGTGATGAGTATTGCTTGGAGCTTGTAGCAAATTCTTGTTTGTTCTGAAGTTTCCCGTGCTAAGCAGTGAATGAGATCTTTACTGATTGACTGGGATGCTTTGCAATTGGAGAAGAGATGAGTATTGGTCTTGATTCAGCTTTTGGAAGCTGTTGTGACTTGACAATGTTAGGAGACATCTTGATCTGTGAGGAACCAACACGCACCTCTGTGATTGATTCATCATCTGAGCTTATCCAGTCTCGTATACACAGATCTTTCTCCAACAGATCTTGATTGACATCTCCTATTGTGTCGGCTTCGCTTATAGGATTCTCATTGCCTGATGATTCAACAACTGTTCCTTCTTTGACAAACCTGATGGGAACAAACGAAAGAATGTTACCTAATTTGAATTTGTTGAAGAAAGTTGAAGAAGAAACTGATATTGGTGTTGGAGCATCATAAGTGGAATCGTCATTAATCTTCTTATCAGACCTTTGCCTGGGGAATCCCAAACCTATAGTAGAATCTTGGACATCTCTAACCTCTTTAAGATTAACGCTGCTTAATCCTGCATTTAAACGATTAGTTTCTGCAGCTTCAATCAAATCATTTGTTGAATGAGGTCTGGGGATTGGTGAAAGACATAAAGTAGAAGGAGGTGGAACTGAATTAAATACAGTTTCACCATCATATTTGTCTCCAATCCCATGTTTTACCCGCACCCCTTGTTGTTTAGCAATACGCTCATCCTTTTTCATGTGTGAAAGGGTTCATTTATCAAGCTTTGTTTGAAGCTGAGTTGTTTCAAATTGAGCTAAAACGGCCCTTTCTCTCAAAATATTAATTTCAACGTTACGCTCCAAAATGGTTCTTCTTAAAAGATCATTTTCAGCCAATGATTCATTAAGTTTCCTTGAAAAAAAAATCTTATTTTCTTTAATTCCTGATTAATTATTTTTAATTCCTTTTCATTTTATAGTAACAATCTGTTGGCCTTATAAATCCCAAATAATATGATTTTGCAAGATGAAGAACACATATCCTGAACAGTCTCATAAGAAAGACCCATGATAGTTCGTTCTGCAGCTAAACTCTTTTCATAGTTGCAAACCCTTGTGATTTTTTGTTGTTCCTTTTCTGTTACCTTCAGCATCTCCTCAGTCTCAGATTCTTTCTTTCTGTTATCAGCTTTTCTAGCTTTATCATCATCGGTTCTCACAGACTCCAGTTTACTGTCATTGTGGACTCTTAAAGCTTCACGGCTCTCTTCAACAGTTTCTCTGAATTTAGAGTTTAAATCCGAATCAGTTCTCAATAACTTCAATTTTTCAATCATCTCTATTTTATAATCAAGTATGCTTGTTACAGAAGAAACAAGATGAGTATTAAGCGTGTGGGTTTGAAATGGGAACACAGCTTGCTGAAATTCGTTTCTTAGATATCCAGCTCGAGAGATTTTAGTCTGTTGATCATATCCATAAACTTTTGTGTCGACATAACCTCTTTCTTACTTTAGCATTTTAACTTGATGATTCCATGCAGACGAAAAAAAGTCAAGAAACTTTTGAATTGTTCATGATTACTGAGATCTGGAACATTCTTCTTTAGATTATTTGCCACCTTTAAAAATCGATCAATATAAGTTTTCTTTCTTTGTACCTGCAAAAGAGTCAAATCGGCTTTCTGCCATTGTGAGATTATCTGATTTAAAGTCTTCTGTAGATGACATAATTATAAAAATTTTGAACAATTAAACTCCTCAAAATATTTTTCCCAAAAATTATAAAATAATTCTCCCCCGGAAAAAATATTATTTTTAAATGTCAGCATAGAAAATCTTAGCAACTGGGGTCAAGCTGCCAGGTCAGCTTGTTTCTTGCAAAATCGTTGAATATTTCTTTATCGGTTTGAAAACAATTAATCCCAATTAGTCAACTTTATTTGATTTTTTTATTAGCCCACACCTTAATTTTTTTTAAAAATACAGCCCACTTTTAATGTTTAACTAGCCCACATTTTATGAGCCCAATTACTTCAATTTTTTAATGAATTCAACCCAAATTTACTGATTCAAATTTAGTTTAATTTGTTGATCCAAATCCAATACAATTGAAAAACCCGCTAGGGTTCCAGCGACCAGCTCCGGCGAGCCGCCTTTCCGGCGAGTTTTCCAGCGACCGGAAAAAAAATCCGGTGAGTTAGCCTAGGTTGAACTTCTATACCCACTAAACACAACCTCTGGAATCCAACGGTGGTCTCGGTTTGCTCTAAAACTCAGTAACGAAGGAGATATAGAGGAGAGAATATTGTTGCAGCTCAAGAAAAAACCCTAACTATGGCGATGGAGGAACCTGTGGTGGCAGCGACGGCGGAGGACTGATCAGAATTGAACCGTCGTTCTTCCGGCAGACGGAGGTTGACGGACTAGAGTTCTATTCGATGTGCTAGAGACGTTGGATGCGGCGGGCATTGGTGGTGGCGGAAGTGTGAGTGGATGAGGAAGATTGAGATGCTTGTGTTACTGCCGACGATTACTGTGGCAGTGGAGGTGGCCGGCCGGCGGGTGCCGCCGTGGAGGGAGGCGTTCGGTAGATGCAATGCTTCATCAAACAGGAGGTACATCTGGTGACCTTTGATGTAAATTTGTGCTGTAGAAACACCAGTTGACACTTTGTGACTCTTATTGTTGTCGCCGTTTGATTATTCTGTTATTGAGGTTTTCAATTATGTATGAGGTCCGTCTCTAAGGAACTTCATGTAGGGAATCGTTACATAATGTGTTCTCTGTTAACCCAGTGCACCCTCTTGTGTTAAAGTATGCGTGTTTATCGATTGGGAACTAGTTAACATAAAAAAATATTTTCGCAGAAATTTTTTTTAATTTCGCAGCATGAAATTTGTAATTTCGCAGGTTGAATCTTCAAATTGGCAGATTGATTTTTTTATAATTTCTCAGATTATATTTTAATTTTTTATAAATTCACTGAAAAATTTGTATTAATTTCACAGGTTCGTTGATATTTCGGCAGCATTTTTGCTGGTATTTTTGCTAGAAAATGTGAACTTTGGTTTAGAATGATGCTAAATTCGCAGCTTGATGATTTGAAGATCCTCATGAACACCAAGAACACACACTACTGTGTGTGAGAGAAACTCTTCAGATCTGAATTTTTCTTTCAATTTCTTGTATAAAATATGTTGTAGATCAGGAATTTATGTTGTATATTTTCAAATTGTTGTAGATATGATGAATTGATTGTGATTGAGATGAAATTTGAATTTTCAGATCTACTTTCTCTCTTTAAACTCTCATTTTCTCTCTTTAAAATTCTAATAAACACTTTCAAAATTAGCAACAAATTTTTTTAAATCTTTAATGCATTTGATTAAATCAAATATTAAGAAGATTTGTAAGATCAAACAATAATAATAACAATAAAACCCCTTTGATTTATATTGATTGCATATGATTTATACAAAGTGGAAACCCTAATCAATTGGTCATTTAACCATTCCAACACTAATGACAATTAATCTATTTATAGTCTAGTTACAAAATTACACAGTAAGCATAAAAATAACTAAAAACAAGATAAAATATATTTTGTTCACACAAAATATATTTATTACAATATAACTCTTAGTCATCTAAATCTTCAACGTCTTGTCTCGGTTCTTTGTCTCGAACATGTCGGGTTTGACTTTTGTTGACTTTGACCGTGACGTTGACTTTTGTTGACTTTGACTGTGTTGATAATATAGACTATCTTGTACAACTCCAACAACAATAGTAATAGATCCTGTGGTTGTGCTTGGAGGATCTTGAGTTGTTGTTGATGGAGAATTCTCAATCATTTGGTCTTTTTTAGACTTCCACACCACCTTTGAAAGCTTGGACTTCACCTTCAATATTTCGGAAGCTTTTGATACTTTGGAAGTTTTGATAACTGGACCTTCGGAAGATTCTGCAGACACTGCAGCAGACTTCAGTGCTTCGGAAGTATTCCTTCCTTCCGAGACCAACTTTTCTTCCGAATGTAATTTTCCACTTGCCTTCTTCTTAGTTTTGGAGCTTCCGACGGAAACAAACTTTTCTTCCGAAGCTTGTATCTTCTTAGAACTCTTGGAAGTCTTCGGTTTGATCATGTGAAGAGTACCCTTAGGATTGTATGGACAATCCTTAGCAAGGTGAGCAGTACTTTCACATATAACACACTCCATTTTCTTCTTCCCAAGAGCCTTCTGGGAACAAGATTGACTTTGGTCACATCCCTTCTCCACCCTCATCATTGCAGATGCTAAGATAGTCCTTTTGGGCTGAGGACTATTCTTGGAGTTTGATGGTCCAGGCTGTGTAGCAGTGGTACACAGTAGATCAGTCTTCTTCTTGGTACTGAGATGATTTGAACATGAACCAGAACTCTTAGCATAAGAGTTAAGGTTGATGTTTTCAGTCTTTACCATTTCAAACCCTATAGAGATTAAAACTTGTTTCTGCTTGGATTCAAAAGTAGCCTTGATCTCTTGAGCCTTCCTAGCTTTTCTTTTGCTCTTTCTGATCAAGTTCTTCCTCATTGACTTGGTCATCACAATCTTCTTCTTCTCCTCAGAAGGATAGTGGCCCTTTTTAGAATCCTCTTCTTCAATCTTCTTAGAGGAATTCTTCACTATCACTTCTTCATCGTCTTCACTCAAGGATCTATGAGAGGAAGCTCATCTTCACAAGTTCTACACCTAGGTGATCTTTCAGACAAGATTGTGTGTGGATGAGCTATCTCATTAGATCCTAGTCCCTGCTTGTTTTGATAGCACACTTTGTTGTGCAGGGATGGGGATATTATGTTCGTGAAGGTCTCTTCTTCAAGAACACACTTGTCTGCCCTGGCTTTGCTGATCACAAGCTCAGCCTGGCACTCAGTCAGCTTGGTTATGAGATCTTTGATTTGAGTCCTAAAGTCTGTATGCTTTTGTTTTAGAACTGAAATAGTTTTCTCTAAGTCCTCTATCTTCATTTTATAATCATGTTTAGACTTTCTATAATCAGCTTTTAAAATATTTAAGGACTCAAGATCGATCTGATCTCTAAGTTATAGGACCTGTATCTATTGACTTTAGCAATGCATTCAGGGGTACAAAGATGTTCCAATACCTTGGCTTCATCAAGATCTGCCATCAGTGCTTGGTTTGGATAAGCATCTTCCACCTGAAAGCTCCAGTCAAAGCCTCCATCTTCAATAGCAACAACAACCTGCTGCTTTGGCTTCTCATTTCGGGGAGCTTTGTCAGTGTAGTTAGGTCTGGACTGTGGCCACCATTTATTTTAGGTGCCATACACTCCTTGGCAAAATGGCCCATCAAGTAACAGTTGTAACACTTGACTTTGTCTTTGTCCAGGCCAAACTTTCCACTGGTTGCACTGCTTGGAAACTTCCTTCCAGTCCACTTGTAGAACTTCTTGGCTCTATGAGTAAGTAGAGCCATCTACTGGACTATCTCCATGTACTCCAGCTATTCAGTCTATGCAGGCCCCTATACACTCACCCATACACGAAGAAGTGGACACTAGAGCTCCGACTTCTCCTGAGGAGCAAACCACTCCCATCCCTTCAAGGATCAGTGTTGAGGTTTCTCATGCTCAGCCTGATGAGCTCATAAGCCAAACTGCCTTATGCCATCACTCTGAGTCTCAAGACTCGAGTGATCAACCTTCAGGGGATAGTTACCATCCCCAGCCTTTAGATCTCAACCAACCAATCCCCAACCTGGACTTCTACACTGATGAAGATCTAGGTTTCAGTGAATACCATGATTCTTTCTTCTTTTTCCGTACTCAAAGAGAGATGAGTGCTTCTGAGGCTCCTATTTCTAGCCCCCATCAGTCACCTATTACTGAGGTGGACACTTCTAAACCTGTTCATAATGTTCATATGGAAGAGGCTCTCACTTTTGAAAGTGATTACATAATTAAGACCTCAACCATGGCAACTCAGCCCACTGACATCTCAATTGAGATTGACAGTAAGCAGAGGAAATCCAATAGCCAAGAACCTAAAGCTGGTGGTGAGAATGAAGACTTTGGTCCAATCATCTCATCTCCAAATGATTCTTCTCATAAAGATGAGGGGAATTTAAGACCAAAGGTGCAAAAACTGTCTGAAACATGCACCTATTTAGTCTCCAAGGTTAGTCACCTTGAATCTCAAGTGACTACCTTGCAAAAGAGGGTCAATGATCAGCAACTTGAGATTTCATATCTTAAGGAAAAACTAGCTGGGAGACCTTTAAGAAGAGCTCAACCAGGAACACAAGAACCTATGGATGTGATTGACCTAACTCCTGGCTCACCTATGCAAGTGGGTGATGATACTAAAAAAGGGGAGAAAGTCAATACAATTATAAAACCTGGGAGTTCTTCAGAGAGAATGGACACTTAGGACTCACCATCCTCACTTGCAATTATGCATTCTCAGCAACCTCCTCAAGTTCACATTTATGTGGACTACATAGAATCCTTTATACAGAGTCTGTTTGAGGAAGGGATACCAAGGGCTTCGTCATCTTTACCATCTTCTAATCACATCATTGGGTGGAGGTATGACAGCAACAGGAGAGCCCTAATCATCATTAGAGTTCAAGGGCAGCAGGAGATCTTCAATTTTCAGACCTTGAACTTCTATGAAGGTCTGGATTTAGTCAACATGCCACTTGTCAATCTAAGAAAATCAAGACAAGCTGACAAGTTGGCCCAAAGAATCCAAGACTGGATCACTGCAGAGTTCAGCCTTAGAAGAAGACTATGGCAATCAGGCAATGTCATCGGTCAACTTGATGTTGAGGCAGACCCTAAGATTAGCTTCATAGGGGAAACCTTGACTGAAGGCCTAGTGACAGAACCTGAGAGCCATGTCTTATCACTAACAACTGCTGCAGAGATCAATTCCCTTTTTGAGACACCTGCTGGTGAAGGTGTTTCTCAACCTTTCTCTGCAAGAGCTTGGAAGCTACATCAAGAAATGAAGGCCAAAGCTCTCTCCACCCTGAGTTAGAAAGGTCTGTGAGTGACAAAGGGAAAATGAAGATGACTTCTGAGGAGATTGAGGAGGAGAAGAGAGAGAGAGAGGAAAAGGAAGCTGAGGGGAGAAAGTTCCTCTTCTGAGTCTGCAAGACTCATGGAGTCTACTATCAGGCTGCCCCCAGACCAGATACTCAGTATGATGAGTTAAGGGCAGTCAGGATAAACTACCTGCAGATAAGGAACTATGACATAGACAATGTCATCTCTCTCCTCTTGGAGTTACTAAATGAACTGGTTGACCTGGAAAGGTCAATGGAGAAGAAAGAGGCAGAAGATGTAGAGCTACTAGTACAAATCAACGAATATAGAAGAAAGAAAAGATTGTACAAGCATCTGCCAACTCTCTCCCTAGTTCAAGAGAGCCCTGCATATGAGGATGTGGTTCAACAAGAACCTTAGGTAGATAAAGAAGAAGAAAGGATCAAAATGATCAACTACCTGAGTGCCACAGGCCTCTATCAGCCAGAAGCACTTCTTCCCTTATCCTTTGACTATATTGAGTTTGGGTATCTCAAACAACTTGAACTAGAGATAGTCAAGGAAAGAAAGACAACCAAAAGAAAGCTAAGGGAAGAAGCTGCTAAGTCAAGAGCCATCATACAGAAGAACATGAAGAAATCTGCAAACAGGTCGAGGATGATGAGCTTTCTGAAGCTGTATGGATTCTCCAGAAGGAGACTTGGTCCCATGTCTCTATCCACTATGGATGAGCATATCAGGGTGATCAAGCATAAGATAAAGAATAGAGAGCTGGTTGACTTACATTCCCCTCCAAGTCAAGCCCTACCTAATGTGGAGGTTAAGGTTGAACAATAAGAGACAACACAACCTGGACCTCCAGCTGAATCTCAACAAGCTTCATCTTTTGATCCACAGCAGGGTCAAACTCACTCTCAATCTAAACCTGTGAGAGTGGAAAACCCAACTGAGAAGACAATGAAGATCAATATTGTACTGCAGGCTAGTCTTCTCAGTTAAAAATTGTAAAGAGAAAGAAAAGGATGGCTTCAAAGCTAAAGACAAAGAAGAAGAATAAGACTGCACCCTTATAGAACCTCAGGATGAGTCAGAACATCTTGAGGATGTGCAGCCAGAGGATGCTCCATCATCTCTCATTCCAATAGCTCCTCTAGCATCAGAAAAACCCATCCTATCCTAGACATACACTACAAATCAAAAAAGGTGGCATGTCATTAGAGATCATGGCATTGAGAATGTCTACACTTGGCAAGACATGTTTCAATTGCCTCTACATGACCTCTTTGACATGAGAAGACACTCTGATAGTCTGAAGGATCCTGATCATCTTATGAAGAAAGGGCTTGTTATTATCCTGATGAGGACTATTGATGTCTGAAGTCTTCAAAGTGTTTTGGTAGCATCAGGCTAGTGGGAGTTTGTAGAGAATATTTGAAGAGACTGAAGCAACCAATGTCTTTCTGCATGCATGCTGCACAAGTACCGAAGAAGAATGCTTTGGAAGTTTCATACAAGCAACAAAAATACTTTAAGTGTGAAATCTTTCGAAGCCAAGACCAATACCTTTTGAAGCCAAAGATGAAGTCTTCTGAAGATTCAAAGACAAAGTCTTCCGAAGCTCAACTCTTGAAGACAGAATTCTTCCGATGACTTTTAACAACATGCTTTATCTTATGTACTTTTCCATAAAGCTGGACCCCTTTTTGCTGCAACTCTGTAAAGTCACTAACTTACATGAATTGGTGAAAATGTCCATGCTTTTGGTAACTGTACATTTAGGTTTTGAGTCTGTAAATTTTCTACTTCATGTACTTTATCGTATTTGTAATAGATAAAAATATGAGCTATGACATGTCATAGTCACAAAGTCAAAAAGGCAATCTGCCTTTTTGACTCTACAATTGATTTTGTTTTGTGTCTAGTCAATTGTATCCAACTAGCTTTCTTAGTATTGGCGGCTGTAGGATGTAGTATATGTAACTCATGTTCTTGTAACTTTAACTTTATGCTTTGTAACACTTGTAATAGAACATTAAGAAAGCAATATACTGCAATCTTGAAAACCATCTCCTTGTGTATCTTGCTCTTGTGTTCTGTCTTTTAATTACTTGTGTTCTTAGGGTCTTTTAATTACTTGTGTTCTTAGGGTCTTTTCTCGTGGTTAATCTAGTTCACTGTTTGATTAAGTTTAATTAATCTTCTTTTTGTGTTGTTGTGGTGTATTTGACCACCCTTCAACGTTCCTGCAACTTGAGTTTTTAATAAACAGATTTTTATAAACAATAAATTTTTATAAGAAATTCTTAAAACAAATATTTAAAAATTGAAACTATTTAGATAAGAGAGTTACAAATAGTATAATTGATTAATCTCCTGAACAAGTACGTATAAATAATTTTATGTATATCTTATATTAAAATGTCGTACTGTAACTTTTCATGTTTATTACTAACTATAAGCCGTTTAATAAATAAGTTTCTACACGATCTATTTATCTATATATATCTATTTATCTATAACATATCCATTGTTTATTTACTTGAAATAGCTATTAATATGCAATATAATCATATTTTATCCTCAAACATTATTTTATAATTCATAATTTTATATTAGTAAGTACTTATTATTTTATTTATTCAACTCGCGTAATATACGAGTTACTAACCTAATGAATTATGATACAATGTTTGCAAACAATTAGCCGACACATTTCACAAGCGAAACATCACTCCATAAAGTTCGCAATTAATTTGATAATAGAATAATTCGTTAAAATAAAAAAAAATAAAGTCATAGACGTGGACTATTAGTCTGTTACACAATAAGTGACACACGGAAGTAAATTACGGACACATGCGTAATAGTTAAGATTAATTATATTATTACAAGTTAATTATTACTACAAGTCCTGAACGTAATAACGTGTTCAATAATAATTTTAATTACATTCCATATATATACAAACTAGTTTTATTCCCGTGTGTTGGTCGTAAATTTCAATATCATGCATGGTATTTTAATATTATGCAAAATCACAACTATCTTTCCTTACATTAAAAAAAGAATAACTAATTTGTAGGCTTAGGACAAAATAAAAAAGAATAACTAATATTATGAAAGTATCAACATCAACTAATGGAAAACATGAACCACAAATCAACATAAACATAAAATTAGCATAAGTGACAACTTTTACATTATTAATAAATCAAGAAATAAGGAGGTTAGTAAAAATTAGCATTTAGGCAGATCACTGTTTTTTTTACGGTGAACGAATAATTTTTAAGCCCGGTCACCCGGGTAAACCCATTGGTGAAAGACCATCCACGACTATGAACACATACAACTCTGGTGACCTAGCTCGCCCACCATTCCAAGGGAAACCCACCACCCAAAAGCCTACTGTGGTAAAACATTTGGCACACTTGAAGCATATTGCACCTAGTGAAACTCCAACTAATAACCTCCACGGACTTTTACCTTACTGAGCTACTCGTGCAATAAGAGAACATATCATGTTAGTGTTTGACACAAGACAATAGTCGATTATCAAAAAGTTGACGAAATCAAATTACAAAAGAACAGTCAAAGAATGCACTTAACCGAAGCCATAGCAAGAAATACAAAAATGAAGATGTTGGGAAAAATCTAAGAATCAAAACTGTTGGTTCAAGACCATTCACCTGGTGTTTGAATAACTTGACAGTAAATTGCCATATATGACACATATAAAACATTATGAGTACCATGTGGCTATTGCATGCATCCATTTACCTTTCCTCTATTGTTTATATGGTCTTGTAGCATTAGAAATCTAAAAAAGAATATACACTTCACCTGTTTATATGGTCTTGTAGCATTAGAAATCTAAAAAAGAATATACACTTCACCTTAAAACCATCGAATACAAACTTAAAGTACCATTCAATCTTGTAATAAACTCCAAGTGCTTTGTACCTATAAAATGGGGGCAGAGATGCATAAAAAGCAGGCCTTGTTGGAGGTGGAAAATCATTATCTTTCCAACCAGGCCTCATGGGCATAGCTTGATACCGAGGCAATTGCTAAATTATACCCTAATTAAAGTGTTAAGAGAGAAAAAACCTAACCAATATGCAACACTAACACCTGTTAGGTTAATATGATAATTTGATCAGGTTATGCATATATATGTGATAAGCATATATGAATATTCTAAGGTTTCATATAAGGCTTATGCAATCCAAAACATTTAAACTGTCTGTCCTGCATGCATGCACAAAGTGCTGAATTAGAATGATTCGAAAGTTTCACATTCTACATTAGAAAATATTCTATGTGTGAAATCTTCCGAAGCCAATACTAATATCTTCCGAAACCATACATTAGGTCTACCGAAGCTTCAAAAACAAAGTCTTCCAAAGCCAGTTTATGAAGACAGATTTCTTCCAAAGCCTTTTGACTAAATGCTTTATCTAATGTACCTTTTACCATAAAGCTGGACCAGCTTTCCCCTTTAACTCTGTTTGACTCACCAACTTTCACAAGTTCGTGAAAAGGTCCATGATTTAGGTAAACTGTACATTGAGGTATTGAGTGTGTTTCTTTTTTACTTTATGCACTTTTATCCATTTTTTGATATATTAAGATGTGAGAAATGACATGTCATAATCGCTAGTCAAAAGGCAATCTACCTTTTGACTCTATATTGATTTTGTTGTTGTTTAGATCATGTATCAAGCTGACCTTCAAAGTATGGCCGGCTGTAGGATATAGTATAAAGTATCTCTGGTCCTTTGTATCTTAATGTATACTTTGTAACACTTGTAAGGAACTAGAGAGCAATATACAACATTCTTGAAAACCAAACACTTGTGTATTTTGTTCTTGTTCTGTCTCTTAATTACTTGTGTTTCTTAGTATCGTTGTAACTGGTTTCTAGTTTCTTATTTGATCCGTTAAGTGTTCTAAAATCAATATCTCCTCATTGTGTGTTATGTTGTAGGTGACCAAACCCCCTCAAACATCTTAAGATAGTAAGATCTCACCATCTTAAGATCCCTCACACACGCAAAATAGTCAACATCTCAAATGGTAGCTATCACTAAAGTTGTTATATAAATTGGAACCATGAAAAAGTCCCCACTATCACTCTTGAAGATTTTGACACTTAGTGCCAAAGAATGGAATGTTTCATCAAGTCTCAAGATTCCAGGATGTGAGAATCTGTTGTCTTAGGACCTTACATACCAAGCACCTCTTCAGCTACTGCTCGAGGTGGTATGATTCCAAAGGTTGTGGCTGACTACTCTGATGAAGATAAAAAGAGAGTATAATAAAAAGAGAGTATAAGGATCAGAAAACCATGACAACTCTTCAGACTGCTCTTCCGAACTCTGTATACAGAGGTTTCAACAAATGCAAAACAACTAAGTAGTTGTGGGATGCATTAAAACTAATGCATTGAAACTAAGAACAAGAAGGATCTTCTGAAGCAATAATTTGAAAATTTCACCTTTAAAACCATGACTCAACAATACTTCAGGTATGTTTAGATTGTGGACACTCTAGTGGATGTTGGAGTGACTCTTGAAACAGGGACATTGTAAGGAAATTCATGTCCTCTCTTCCTAGGCAATGGGTATATTATTGTGTTGTTATCAAGAGGACTGAGAACCTTAAGACTCCCATTTTGACTGAGTTGTATGGTATTCTCATGGATACCAGATAGAGATGAACATGTAAGGTTCATCTGGTAACTCCAGCAATCAAATGAGTTCAGCCCTGCATGTGACTGAAAGGGATAACATAGAATCTCAACATCATCTTATATGCTACCCTGACAACTCACAAAAGGGTCCTTTCATCACCTTCCCGGAGATACCAAGAGAGTTACACTCAAGGAAGCCCATTTCAAGAGACAAGTTCTTCACACGCCTTTGTGTCCTCTAAGGAAAGCTCAAGCAAATTTCTATTCACCGTTGAAGACCTAGATTGTATCCATCCACATGACCTAGAGTACATGGAGATAGTCCAATAGATGGCTCTTCTCACTCATAGAGACAAGAAGTTCTACAAGAGGACAGGAAGGAAGTTTCCTAGTAATACAGCCAATGGACATACCAACTAAAAGACTCAAATCAAAGATCTCATGACCAAGTTAATTGAATGTCAGGCTGAGCTTGTGATGAGCAAAGTCAGGGAATAAAAATGTGTTCTTGAAGAAGAGACCTTCAAGAACATTATCTCCTCATCCTTGCATGCAAAAGTTTGTTAACAGAATAAGTGTGGATTGGGATCTAGAGAGATAGCTCCTCTACACATAATCTTGTCTGTAAGATCTGCTAGGTATGGATCTTGTGAGATGAGCTTCCTCTCATAGACCCCTTGACTGAAGAGGATGAAGAAGTAATAGTGGAGAATGCCTCTAAGAAGAGTAAAGAAGAGAATTCTAAGAAGGGTCACTATCCTTCTAAGGAGAGTAAGAAGCCTGTGATGACTAAGTCGATGTGAAAGAACTTGATCAGAAAGAGCAAGAGAAAAGCAAAGAAAGCTCAAGAGATCAATGCCACTTTTGACTCTAAGTAGAAATAAGTCTTTATCTTTACAGGGTTTGAAGTGGTTAAGACTGAAGACATCAACATGAACTCTTGTACCAATTGTTCTTGTTCATGTCCAAATCATCCCAGCATCAAGAAGAAGGCTAATCAGTCGTGTACCACTACTACACAGCCTGAACCATCCAACTCCAAGTGCAGTTCTCACCCTAAAAGAACTGTCTCAGCATCTACAAAGATGAAGGTGGAGAGGGAAAGTGATCAAGTTCAGCCTTGTTCTCAAAAGAAGGCTCTTAGGAAGAAGAAAATGAAAGTGTTATGTGTGAGAGTACTTCTCATCTTGCTAAGGATTGTTTCTACAATCTAAGAAGCACTCTCCATATGACCAAAGAAAAGGCTTCAAAGAGTTCCAAGGAGATAATAGTTTTTGATGGAAAATCTGTTTCCTTCGGAAGCTCCAAAATATAGATGAAGCCAAGTGGAAAATTGCCTTCGGAAGAAAATATGGTCTCGGAAGAAGGGAATACTTTTGAAGCACTGAAGCCAGCTGCAGTGATAGCAAGATCTTCCGAAGGATTCATCAAAACTTCTGAAGTCAGTTAAACTTCCGTAGTATTGAAGGTCAAGTCTATACTTCCAAAGGTGGTGTGGAAGTTCAAGAAAGACCAAGTGACTTAAAGTTCTCCATCAAAAATAGGAAAGGATCCTCAAATATTACTATAGGATCAATTACTGTTTCATTGCCTTCAACTTCTTTTGATAAACCCAAGACAAACAAGGCTTGGATTTCAAAATGTAACTAACCTTCTCTTTTGTGCAGGAACAACTCAAGACAAACAATAATGTCTGGATCATTGATGGTGGTTGTTCCAGGCACGTGGCAGGCAATAGGTCAGTAATTCAAAACTTTGAAAGAATTGATGGAGAGCCAATTGCATTTGGAGGAGATGAGGGTGGTTACATTTCTGGAAGGGGCAAGGTCACAAATGGTAAGCTCAGTATTGAGAAGGTAAACTTTGTCAAGGAGCTTGGATACAACCTTTTGAGTGTATCACAATTTTATGATCAGAGTCATAAAATGCTTTTCACTAAGCATGAGTGCATTGTTCTCAAAACCAATATGGTCATTCCTTATAAGCATATTCTACTTAGAGCCCCTAGGAAAGGGAACATGTACAAGTTAGATTTGCAAGAAACATCTCGCTCAGGGGAAGTTTCATGCTTTCTGTCTAAAGCAAATAGTGATGAGTCTTTTATCTAGCATAAACGAATGTGCCATGTAAACTTTAAGAACATGAATAAGCTAATTAAGAATGATTTGGTGACTGTAATGCCAAAGAAAGAGTTTACAAGTGATGATCATTATGTTGCATGTCTGAAAGGGAAGCAGCACAAGATATGTCACAAGCCAAAGGAAAGAAACTCCAACACTACTCCCTTACACTTGTTACATATGGATCCCTTGGCCCTACCAGTGTAATGAGTCTAGGAAGGATCTCTTACTGTTTAGTGATCACAGATGACTTCACAAGATTCACTTGGGTCTTCTTCCTTAGAACTAAGGATGTGACTCTTAAGATTCTGAAGAATTTCATCTTAACGATTGAGAATCAATCTGATCACAAGGTCAAAACCATAAGATGTGATCAAGGAACTGAATTCAAGAACAAATCCTTGATATATTTTGTGATGAAAAGGGTATAATAAGACAATATAGTGCTCTCAGGACTCCTTAGAAAAATGGTATTGCTGAGAGGAGAAACAGATTACATATTCATACTGCAGGAACCAGGTTGTCTGACTCTAAACTACCTATCACCTTCTGGGCAGAGACAGTCAACATTGTCTGTATGTGCAAAACATAGTTTTAGTAGTTAAGACACATGGTAAGACTCCTTATGAATTTTGGCACAAGAGGAAACCATTCATTGGTTTTCTTGGGTCTTTTGGATGTCCTTCACCATCTTGAATACCAAAGATCAAATTGCCAAATTTGCTGAGAAATCACATAATGGACATTTCATTGGGTACTATTCCTAAGCTAAGGCTTATAGAGTATATAATCTCAGAACCATGATTGTTGAAGAGTTAGCCAATGTGACTTTCAATGAATGCACACCTAGTGTAACTGGTTCTGGTCTTGATTGGCAATTTGATATTGATTTAGTTACCAACTGTTTTAACAAATCTTATGAGAATGTTTCAGGGTCTACAAATATTCTACCAGCAGGTGATCTTGATCTAAGATATGAGTTGATAAGACCTTCAAGCAATACAACTTAAGCTCTATTTGTAACTAATTCTACAAATAAAGTTTCCATCAGCACTACAATGGCCAATTCAGCTGATACATCTGAGTTGCCTTCAAATTCCAGCTTAGAGGATCAACAACCAAATAAAGAAGCTTCAAATTTAGCTAATACATCTGAGTTACCATGGTGGTGGTGATAGTGATCAAGAATTTCTTGATACTGACAACCACTCTTTTAAAGACAACATCAATGATGCCATACACTCATTGGATCAAGTCTTATTTGATAAGTGTGTTGATAATGTGGGAGAAACATCAATGCTAGATCTAAATTTTCCTAATTTAGATCTCTTTCAGCAACATGCTGTGATCCCTCGGCTAAGGATCCACAAGTCTCATCCCACCTTAAACATCATTGGAGATGTTGGCTCAGGGGTAAGAACAAGAGGACAAACCCATGATGCAAATGCTTGTCTTCATTCTTGTTTCTTATCTCAGATAGAGCATAAGAAAATTGATGAGGCTTTGAAGGATGGAAGTTGGGTTGAAGCCATGCAAGGGGAGCTGCTTCAATTCAAAAGGCAGAAGGTTTGAAACCTATGTCCTCTTCCTTATAGGAAGACTACTATTGGAACCAAATGGGTTTTAGGAATAAGAAGGATGATAGAGGACTTGTCATAAAAAGCAAATCTAGACTAGTTGTTCAAGGGTATAAAGAAGAAGGAATTGACTACACAGATATCTTTGCTCCTATAGCAAGTCCGGAAGCTGTTAGAATATTCTTGGCATTTGCAACATCCAAGAACTTCAAGGTCTATCAACTTGATGTCAAGTGTGCTTTTCTCTATGGAGTGATTGATGAAGAGGTGTATGTTAAACAACCACTTGGCTTTGCATATCCTCATCATCCTGATTATGTCTACAGGCTTGATAAAGCTCTTTATGGGCTACACCAAGCACCAAGAAAGTGGTATGAGACTCTATCTCAGTATCTCTGCAAGCATGGATATAGAAGAGGTACTATAGATGGAACTCTCTTCATTAAAGGAACAGGAAAATGACTTGATACTAGTTCAAGTATATGTAGATGACATTATCTTTGGTTCAACTAACCAAGCTTTGCAAAAACTTTGAGAAGCTAATGAAGGATAGATTTGAAATGAGTGCCATGGGGGAACTCAATTCTTTCTAGGAATTCAAGTGAAGCATGTTGAAGATGACATCTTCATAAATCAGTCAAAGTATGTTCAGGACATAATTAAGATGTTCAACATGACTGATTGCAAGGTTGCTAAGAATCCTAGGGCAAGAAACCACTGCTTTAGACCTGACCTTGAGGGGGAGTGTGTGGATGAACATCTCTACAGGGCTATGATTGGGTCTCTTATGTACCTTACAGCTAGGAGGCCTAATATCATGTTTTCCACATGTATGTGTGCAAGATATCAGGCCAACCCCAAGATGTCACACCGTATTACTATTAAAACAATTTTAAGATATCTCAAAGGTGCCTCAACACTTGGCCTTTGGTATCCAAAGAATTCTGACTTTAATTTGTATGCATATACAGATGGTGATTTTGGTGGAGGAAATTCGACTGCAAAGTCTACATTAGGGGGATGTTAGTTTCTTGGTGCAAGGGTTGTCTCCTGGTAATGCAAAAAGCAATAGTGTGTCTGCATCAAGTGCTGAAGCTGAATACATTACTGCTTCAAGCTACTGCGCTCAAGTGCTTTGGATTGAAAATCAGATGCTGGACTTTGGGTTCAACTCTAAAGAGACTCCTATTCACATAGACAACAACAATTGCATCTCTATTACAGAGAATCATGTGCCGCAGTTAAGGACAAAACACATCAATCTCAGGCAGATGCACTTCTTCCCTTGTCCTTTGAGTACATAGAGTTTGAGTATCTCAAACAGCTTGAACCTGAAGTACTCAACGAGAGAAAGACAACAAAGAGAAAGATGAGAGAAGAAGCCGCAAAGGAAAGAGCCATCATCCAAAAGAGCATGAACAAGTCTGTTGATAAGTAGAGGATGATGAGCTTCTTAAAGCTGTATGGATTCTCCGAAAGGAGACTTGGTCCGATGTCTCTATCTACCATGGAATGAGCACATTAGGGTCATCATGTAGAAAATCAAAAGAGGATAACTTGTTGACGTACACTCCCTACTAAGTTAGGTCCCTCAAGAAGTGTATGTTAAGCTTGAATCTCAGCAATCTTCTAGGGATAACTTACACTCCCTACCAAGTTATATGTCTATCTATCATGGAATGAGCACATTAGACAACACAACCCGGACCTCCTACTGAATCTCAGCAATCTTCATCTTCTGATCCACATCAAGGTTCTGTTCCCTCTCAATCTGAACTTGTGAGAGAGGAAAACCCAACTGAGCAACACAAAGATAATCAACAAGGTGCTGCAGGCTAGTCTTCTCAGTTAAAAAGTTCAAAGAGGAGAAAAATGATGGCTTTAAACCAAAGTCAAAGAAGAAGAAGAGAAAGGCATCCATCTACAAACCTCAAGTTGAGTTAGAACATCATGAGGATGTGCAACAAGAGGTAGCTTAACCAACTGCAATCCAAGTAGCTCCTCTGGCATCAAGAAGACCCATCCTGTCCTGGACTTACTCTACTAATCTAGAAAGATGACATGTCATCATATATTAAGGTTTTGAAGATGTCTACACATTGGCAAGACATGTTCAATCTACCTCTGCATGATCTCTTTGAGATGAGAAGACATTTTGAGAGTCTGAATGATCCTAACCATCTTCTGAAGAAAGGCATGGTCATCATCATAATAAAGACTATCAATATCGAAAGTCTTCAAGTATTTTGGTAGTATCAACATAGGGGGAGTTTGTAAGGTTTCATATAAGGCTAATGCAATATAAAACATCCAAACAGCCTGTCTTGCATGCATGCACAAAGTGCTGAAGTAGAATGATTCGGAAGTTTCACATTATACATTAGAAAATATTCTAAGTGTGAATTCTTCTGAAGCCAAGACAAATATCTTCTGAAGCCAAACATGAAATATTCCAAAGCTTCAGAGAAAAACTCTTCCGAAGCTAGTTTATGAAGACAAATTTATTCCAAAGACATTTGAGGCACGCTTTATCTGATGTACCTTTTACCATAAAGCTGGACCACCTTTCCGCTGCAACTCTGTTTGACTTACCAACTTCACAGTTGGTGAAAAGGCCATGCTTTAGGTCATTGTACATTGAGGTCTTAAGTCTGTTTCTTTTACTTTATGTACTTTTATCCTTTTTGTAATATATCAGGTATGAGCTATGACATGTCATAGTCACTAGTCAAAAGGAAATTTCTTTGATTCTACATTGATTTTGTTGTTGTCTAGATCATGTGTCCAGGTAGCCTCAAAGTATGGCGGCTGTAGGATGTAGTATAAAGGTATCTGGTCCTTTGTATCTTAATGTATGCTTGTAACACTTGTAAGAACTAAAGAGCAATATACACATTCTTGAAAACCAAAACTTATGTATTTGGTTCTTGTTTTGTCTACTCAAATACTTTTGTTCTAGATCATTGAAACTGGTTCTAGTCCCCTATTTGATCTATAAGTATGATAAAATCAATCTCTCCTAATTGTGTGTTGTGTTGTAAGTGACCAAAACCCCCTTTAACGGTCATGCAATTACCACAAATCTATATATCATATGTGTTAGGATCTCAGCCTCTGGTTTAATCGATTGAACAGATATAGCAGCGGAATAGCTCAGAATTAGACAAATTCAAGCAAGAACATTCGATATAAAGCGATAAAAGAATTTTGTTATAGAGAGAGAAATATCTGACAAAAGGAATATTGCATTAAGATTGTCGGCCTCAAGGCACGATTACAGGTGAGTCATCCTTCCTTATAAAGGAAAGAATGACGTAGGCTGATGTCACTTGAAAGTGACATGTAACCGTTTTATAACTACTGATGTTTAACAACTACTGAAGATGTCAACAACTGACATCTTCTTACAAATGTTCCTAAGTGTTAAACATCTTATTTACAACTACTGAAAAACATAAAACTACTGATACTACAACAACTGAAGAACAACCTCTTCAGTTGTTTACAAGTACTGAAAAGGAAACAAAACTACAGAAAAGTAAACAAACTACTGAAAGGAAAAGAAAACTACTGATGAAGAAAAACCATCACAACACTGAAGAAGCCCTCTTCAGCTGTTGTCATCAGCTGTTAGCATCAGCTGATGTCTTCAGTACTTGAACATCAGACTTTGTCTTTCAGCTGTTGATCTTCAGTCTTTGTCTTCAGTACTTGTTGAAGTCTTCAGACTTTAGATCTTCAGCTGTTGTCTCAGTCTTTGTCTTCAGTACTTCAGAAATACTTCAGCAGTTGTATTCTTCAGACTTTGTAGAACAGCTGATCAGGTCTTCTTCAGCTGTTGTGATGTCCTGTGGGACTTAGAGGTTTCTCTGATCAGGCTCATTGGTTCTTTTGGTCCAACAAACTCCCCCTGAACCAATGCAGCCAAAACCTCTAAGTTATTGACGAGTCCCACTTATTTTGGCAGATAGATTGGTCTTTTTATCCTCTTGATCAGATGAGAAGTGACCCTTTTTCAGCACCGGCCTGGGAAGAAGTCTCTGATGATCTGTTTTGCATGATATGGTTGGGAGCTCTGTATTGGGGACTTGGACACTGAGCTGTTACCCCAACCATGAGATCTACTTCCCGTGTATCAGCCTATAGGATTCCCTGGTGTAAGCCCTTAGAAACATGATCTGCTCATCCATTGTCAGCACCTCGGGCACACCATCAAACAATCCTTCTCGGCCATACACTTCAGAGATGTACTTGGCCTGTTTTCCATTCTTGAGCTCAACCGTGGTTATTTGTCTATAAGCAAACTCATCTGGATGAGTCCCTTCTAAGAGCAGGTTGAGCTCATCTTGTTTGAAGTTTTCAAGTCTTTTGTAAACCAATCCCTTCTTTATGATTTTATTCTCCAACATCTTTTGGGGTGGTTGTTTGGCTTCATAAGCTTTCTTGAACTCTTCTACAATTTCCCAGGGGGACACTACAAGAACCACAGTGATGTCTTCGTCGACAACCCTCTTCACTTGGCCCTTGTATTTTGAAGGAATTTCTTTCTTGACAATCCTGTGTGCCACCCTAGGATCAGGCCATATCCTTACTTTTTCCCTTTGGTATTGAAAGGTATTAGCAAGGGTGTACAATCTTAAGACTTCTTTCTTCATGCTAATCATTGAAGAGGATGTGGCATATGCTTTGTCAATGCTTTTCAGCATTTCCTCATCATGTCTTTGCATCTGTTCCTCTTCAATCTTTATCATCACATCATGCATTTGAGAAGCAGGAGTGATGGACATTGGATTAGCCTTAGGCAAAGTGATAACTGCAGAGAGTGGCAGTCTGTCTTCATCCTCCTCTTCTTCTTCATCAGCCCTCAGTACCTTTCTTTTCTTTTGTCTAGGTACATCACTGGCAGTGGGTTTTGGGGGTAAAGGATTTGGTTTTGTGGGTTGGATGGTTGGTTTAGAGGGTAAAGGGGTGTTTTAGTGGGTTGTGGAGGTAGTGATTTTGAGGATAGAGGCTTTTCAGACTGTTTTAGCATTTTGGCTGTAAGGAGGCTTTAGTAAATTTTGTCAGTTCTTTTCGGTTCCCAACCCCAGCTTCATTAATGCCTCAATCACTAAAACCTTGGAGTATGCTTCAGACGAACAAATCTTGGTGGTTATTGCCAAGATGTTGTCCCTGGTCCAGGCCCTTATTTCTATCAGAGATCTTCCCAAGTATTTGGCTATAAATCTAATCATTATCTCCAGCCTTTCTCTTTCTAAGGCATCATAACTAGCCCATCTTGAGTTGATCTCCTCTGTCTCCAACCTTCTGATCTCGGAGTCTAGTTGTTGGATGTCAAAACTCTGCCTATATAACTGATCAATGATTTTATCCATTGAACGGTTATGGTTGGCATCAGCTTCTTTCACCATATCATTCAGCTCCTTCTCCTTCTCAGACTCTCTTTTTCCTCTTTTGATATGTGACATGAAAGTTTTTTGACTTTCATTCACTTCAGCTCTTCTCACTTCTTCTCTTCCATGATCAAACTCAGTCTCTCCACACTTATAACAGCCAACTCCTTCTCATTTACCTTCTCTGATTCTTCCTTCTCCCCATCTGTCTCTTCCTTTTTCCTTTAACTGACTGACTCTCCCCCTTTTTGGTTGCATTGGGTGCAAGGGTTTGAGCAGTAGAAAGTGATTTGGTCACCAACTCCTCCACCAGGGGTTGTATTATTGTAGGAAGCCTCTCATCAATGGCTTTGATCACTATATCTGTGATCATGGGAGTGATGAGAGGTAGGGATTTTTGAAGGTTAGCAACTGATTGATCAGGATGGTTCTGTTCCTGAGAATCAGTGCCAAAAGCAGAGGCTGGTGGCTTGGAAGTATGTATTGGCTCAGTGTTTAGGGGACCTTCAGAAGAAGGTGCCATCTGTGGGTGTATGTGGTGGCAGATGGACTTCATCCTGAGACATCTTGGCCAGCAGCTCTTTGAGTCTGCTAACCTCATCCTCTAGGATGGTGTTTTGAGCAACTACATCATAGAAGAAGCTCAGGTCATCATCAGTTGATACTGAATCACCTGACCTCCTGACAGAGTCAGGATTAACATGCCTTGAGTGTAGATCAATTATAGCATGTGCCCCTTGTTCTTGGTTCTGGGGACTTCCAGCCTCAGGACTATGTCCTTCATCAGCTGTTGCCGCTGGTGAGGTCTTAGAGATGTTACCAACTGCATCCTGGTCATTTGCTGAGTCAGAGGCAGTGGCAGCCTCACCAGAAGTTCGCACCTCCTTGTCTACACAGGAGATGGAACATGATAACCCCTGTGCTGTGGGTTGACAGAAGCATTGTGATCCTCCCCCTCAGGTGTTGAGGTTATCCCAGTAGTGATTGGTGTCTGGGTGGGGGGTGAGGAATGCAACTGCGTCAGCACTTTTGCAACAATTATTGTAGGGCTTTGAGGGGCGGTTGCATCAGGAGAGGGTGTGGAAGCAGTGTGCACCGGGGCGAGTGGTGCTCTTCAATGGTAATCCCCCAAGTGAGGAGGATCCCAGCAGTGTGGCTTCCCTTTGAGTGGTTGCATCAGGTTCCTTTTGAGAGGAAACCTGAGCGGCTTCGGTTGGTGGAGTCATAGTCTCTACTGGGGGGTTATTCCAGTAGAGATAACCTGCTTTGGTGCAGCAGGAGCATCCTCAGGGGACTCAACTCCCTGAGTAGCCTTCTTAGGCTTCTTCTTTGTGGGTTTGGAGGGGACTTTGGATGTGGAAGTGGAGGCTGTGGGTTCCAGCTGCGTGGGTTTGCGCAGCTTGGCAGCCTGTTTAAGAGTTTGGTCAGTGTTGTGTCGGGAGTATACCTCCGGCAATACAGCCAAAGCAGGGACTCCCAGACCAACTAGTCCCTCAGCATAAAGCTGATTCTCTATTATGGCCATTATAAACCGAGGATATAGTATCCAACGGTTAGAAAGTGGTTTTGTGGCCATATCCTTGATTTCAAGAAAAATTATTTCAGAAAAGTTTAGTGGTTCTTGTTCAAGGATAGAGAACATACCTGTTGCCATCTGGAAGACAGTTGATCCCAAGAAGAAGTCTTCGAGGCCAGGCAAACATTTACCATATGAAATATCAATCGTTCAGCATCTGGAAAATGTTTCTTCAGGATGGTCGAAGCACTAAGATCGCCTTGATATCCATGTTGTCCAAATGAAAGATCAAGTTGGCGCTTAGGATATCCAACAGGGTAGGCAGCATCATCTAATAGTAATATCTGGCGGATGGTAGCAGTAGAGATGACCACCTTATGAGAGTTGATGGACGAATGGATAGATTCTCCATTAACAGTTGCATTCGTCCAAAACTGATGTAGCGAATCGGCATAAATGATTGGATTTAGGAGGAAAGCCGTTTTCAGTGGTGATTGGACCATAAGATCTATAGCATTATCGAATTTGGTCCAGAAGGGCGATTTAGTGAGGTACGCGACACAGTTGTGTCGAGGCTTGAGTTGCATGGTCGCCATTAATGAAGGTGAAAGATTTTCAGAGCTTTTGAAATTTTAGGTCGTGAAAGAATGAAAAACTCTGAAAGAGGGATCAGATATATATAGGGTACGGGTTATGAAACGACTGAAGGTTTTGGTGTTAGTCATCAGTATTTGAAACAACTGATGACGTGGTATTAACTTTCAGAGGTTTGAAACGACTGATGGTATTGGTGTGGTCAGCAGTTATAAAACAACTGAAGACATGGTGTTTACAATCAGACGTTGAAACAACTGAAGTCTCTGATTTAGGCATCAGTAGTTTTAAAAACTACTGAAGACAAGTTGGACTTCAGATGTTGAAACAACTGAGGACTTGGTATTAGTCATCAGTAGTTGTGAAACTACTGAAGACCTGGTTGTGCCATCAGTTGTTGTAAACAACTGAAGACTTGGTGTTAGTCATCAGTAGTTGTGAAACTACTGAAGACATGGTATTGCTTCAGTTGTTTATGAAGAAACAGCAGTTTGTGAACTACTGAAGAGAGAGTACTCATCAGTAGTTGTCGTCAATTCATAGCCTTTCAGCTGTTTCATACTGTCCTCAACACTTACTCATCAGCCTTTTTGCTGTTTTCAGTTGTTTCATAGGACATCAGTACTTATCTGTTTCTACTGATTTCAGTAGTTGTAACTACATCAGTAGTTTAGAACAGAAATAAAGTACAGTACTTAAAGCATTTAGCCTTCAGTAGTTATAAAAACTACTGAGGGTAAAATAACTCATCAGTACTTATATGTGACATGGTTACCAATGATCATCAGTAATTACTGAGATCATCAGTAGTTGTCACTTATTCTAGCTGCAGCATACCAAGCCTTAACACCAGGTTGTGGAAAGTTGAACTATCCAAAGGCTTAGTAAAAATGTCTGCAAGCTCATCAGCACTAGGCACAAACATAGGATTAATTAGACCCTTTTCAAAACAATCTCTTATAAAATGATGTCTAATTTCTATATGTTTGGTCCTAGAGTGCTGGACTGGATTTTTGACAATGCAAAGAGCTGAAGCACTATCCATTAATAATGGAGTCTTAGTCTCTGTAATGCCATAATCCAAAAGTTGATTCTGAAGCCAGAGTACTTGGGATGTACAACTTGCAGCAGCAATGTACTCGGCTTCAGCAGTGGATGTAGCAACAGATGTTTGTTTCTTACTCTGCCAAGAAATCAAACAGTTGCCTAGGAATTGACATCCACCAGAAGTTGATTTCCTGGTCAACTTACACCCTGCATAGTCACTATCAGAGAAAGCAACTAATTTGCAAGAATGTCCAGTGGAATACCATAAGCCTAGAGATTGTGTACCTTGCAGATATCTAAAGATCCTCTTGACTGCAATCAGATGAGACCTTAGGTGCAGCCTGAAATCTAGCACAAACACATGTAGCAAACATAATATCTGGTCTAGAAGCTGTTAAATACATCAAGGAACCAATCATACATCTGTAAAGAGTTTCATCAACACTTTACCTTTCTGATCAACATCCAATTGTGTGGTGTTGCACATGGGAGTAGAACAGGTTTACAGTTTTGTAAATCAAACTTATTCAAAAGATCTTTTGTGTATTTAGACTGATGAATGAAAATTCCATCAGCTTTTTGTTTGATTTGCAAACCTAGAAAGAACTGTAATTCTCCCATTGCACTCATTTCAAACTTCTGTTGCATTAAGTTTTGGAAATCCTCACACAATTGGGGATCAGAGGATGCAAATATAATATCATCAACATAAATTTGAACAAGTAGCTTATGCTGATCCACCTTCTTAATAAATAAAGTTTTATCTATGGAGCCTCTAGTGAAATTATTCTGTAGAAGAAAGTTTGATAAGGTCTCATACCAGGCTCTAGGTGCTTGTTTCAACCCATAAAGAGCTTTATCAAGCTTATATACCCATTCTGGGTGCTTATTATCCTCAAAGCCTGGTGGTTGACACACATAAACTTCTTCTTTTATGTTACCATATAGAAAAGCACTTTTGACATCCATTTGAAAAACTTTAAGATTGTGGAGTGCAGCATAGGCTAAAAACAATCTAATTGCCTCCAGTCTGGCTACAGGGGCAAAGGTTTCATCATAATCAATACCTTCTTCTTGTGCAAACCCCTGCACAACCAGTCTGGCCTTGTTCTTAACAATTAGCCCATTTTCATCAGTTTTATTCCTAAACACCCATTTAGTGCCTATTGCACACTTACCTGGGGGTAGAGGAACAAGCTCCCACACTTGCTGTTTTTTGAACTGAAGAAGCTCAAGCTGCATGGCTTCAACCCATCCATTGTCTCTCAAAGCTACATGATAGTTCTTTGGCTCTAGCTGACTGATGAAGAGAGCATAGAAGCAGAAATTGGACAACTGGCTTCTGGTTGAAACACCAGCATTGATATCACCAAGGATTTGAGACATTGGGTGATTTTTCAGCTCTTGGTAAACAATCAAATCTGTGCAAGTGTTTGTAGGACCTTCAGCAGCAGCAGATGTTGATGCAGATTCTTGAAACCATGAAGATGGTGGCAACTCAAATGAAGTTGAGGATGCAGAAATCTCATCAGCATTTGTTGTGGATGGTGCTGCTGGAGCTACAGGAGCATCAGGTTTAGAGGACTCAGGCAGTTGGTCACTAAACCTGAAGAGGTGATTACTACTATCATCATCATCTTCAGCAGTAACACCAGGTGGTGAACTGTTGACAGGAGCAACAGCAGGAGATTGATAAGGAACATATTGCAGTATGTCCAAATCAAAGAGCTCCACAGGGCTTTGTGGAATCTTGTCCTTTGGAGATTCATTGAACTTGACATGTAGAGTCTTCAACCATCTTTGTTCTGCAGTTGAAGACTCTGTATGCCTTGCAAGTTGATGAATAACCAACAAAGTACCCTGCATCCACCTTAGGATCAAATTTCTGGAGCTGATCCTTTGTGTTGAGAATGAAACAGGGACACCCAATGCTCTAAAGAATGAAATGAGAGGGGCCAAATGATGTAGAACTTCATATGGAGTCTTCATCAACCTCTGATTTATTAGCACTCTATTCTGCACATAGCATGCTGTGTTGACAGCTTCAGCCCAAAAGGTCAATGGCAGTCCAGAATCAGCCAACATAGACCTTGCAGCTTCAATGAGGGTCCTGTTCTTTCTCTCCACAACTCCATTCTGTTCAGGAGTTCTTGGAATACTAAACTGCCTCTTTATTCCCTTGGAAAGGTAGAACTCATCAAGTGTATTGTTCCTGAATTCTGTTCCATTGTCACTTCTAATACACTTGACTGAGAGGGAATACTGCTTCTCAGCATACAACACAAAGTTTATGATCTTCTGTGCAGCTTCATCCTTTGAATGTAGAAAGAAAGTCCATACAAATCTGGAGTAATCATCCACAATTACCAGACAGTATTTCTTCTTTGCCATGCTCATCACTCTCACAGGACCAAAGAGATCCATGTGAAGAAGTTGTAAGCAGGCAGTGGACTTTGGTTCAATAGGTGGGAATGAAACCTTGTGCTGTTTTCCTTTCAAACAAGCAGTGCAGTTGTTTTCACACTTGAACTCCTTCATAGGCATTCCCCTTACTAAACTATGGTGTATCAGCTGATTCATGTTCTTGAAGTTAACATGTCCCAGCCTTCTATGCCATAGATTAGATTCTTGAGGAGAGGCCTTGGAAAATAGGCAAGGATGGCCTTTGAGATCTATTTTCTTGGAAAGATCTAAGGCATACACTCTTCCTGTCCTGTTGGCCTTCAGGAGAGTGTGAGCATCCAATACCTTGTCAATCAAACTCAGAACTTTGGATGACAGAATCCTGCAGTTCTGGCTTGTGAAAAGGGCAACATGGCCTTTGTCACACAATTGACTGACACTCAAGAGGTTATACTTGAGATTTTCCACATGGTTGACATCATCAAACCTTATTTCCCCATTGGAAACAAAGCCCTTCCCGATGATGTAACCTCTTGCATCATTGCCAAAGGAAACAAAACCCTTCCTTCCTGGAGAGTAGTCATTAAGAAGTGAGTTGTTCCCAGTCATATGCATAGATCCCCCACTGTCTACATACCAGATGCTACTTTGGCATGTTGAAGAAACCTGCATTAATAAACAATCAGTTAGTTTTGGAGACCCAAACCTTTTTGGTTTTGGGCCTGGTCTCATCAATAGATGGTAAACTAACAGGTTTATTGGGCACAATAGCTTGAGGTGAAGGAGATGGTGTAGAAGAGGAATCCTTTGGCTTGGATCTCCTTTTCTGGGGTTTCAACACAGGGCCATCAAGTTGGTTAACTCTTCCCAACAGATGTTGAACCATCATTACCAGCTGTGTCTGATTCTGGGAAAGAGCTTTCAGCTCTTCAGACACATTGGTATTGGTGTTTGATGATGAGTTCTTGTGTTGCACCATCTTCTTTGAGCAACCTCAGCTGTTGCCTGTTGCACTCCTTCCTTTTAGATTTCTTTTTGGACATAGGAGTAACAGGATTTGATGCTGCTGGTACAAACTTGGACTCAAACTCAGTTTTCATTTTAGCCAAGTTTTCTTTAATTTTCTCCTTTTTTTTGAGTTTGGATCCCTTTTTGTACCAACAATCATCTGTGAGATGATTGAATAGACCACATATTTCACATGGTTTCTTCTTCATCTGTTGATCATCAACTGAAGAAGATGAAACTACTGAAGACTTGCTCTTCAGCAGTTTAGAAGCACTTTTTGCCTTCTTGTCAACTCCCTTAGTAGGCTTCAAATCCTTCCTACTGACAGTTTTCTCTTTAGTGCTGTCAGTTATTGGGATTTGAACTCCAGATGTTATCCCCTGCTCTCCAGTACCCTCAGTACTTCTAGGGATAACACTTGGGTTGATCAACTCATTGATCATGTGAGTGTCAGCAGTTGAACCATCAATATCAGCTGATAGGTTCACAGAGGGATTACTACTGACTTCAACTACTGATGGTGCTTTATCAAGTAGTGAATCACATGATGAGGTGGATTGGTCATTACTTTCTCCATCAGATTCTACTCCTGCTCTTGAAGCAAAATCTGTAGGAGGAGCAGTGTGATTATAACCAATTCCAAACTTCACATTGGAAGCTGTTTGCTTACTAAGAAGCATTTCAAAGCCCTTGCAAGATTGTACCCATCGATCACACTCTACTTGGGTGACAGCAAGAGTATCTTTGAGGTCTTTGTACTTCTCTAAGAGTACATCCTCCCTAGCCTTATCATCAGAGATTTGGCATTTTAATTTATAAATCTCATCAGTTTTCTCTTTCAGCACAGACTCAAACTCAGCTTTATTTTTGGAAATTATTTGTTCTAGCTCTACATTTTTATTGATTAAAGCCACATTTGCTTCTCTAATAGAGGCAAATGCTGCTATGCAAGTTTCAGAACATAATTTGGCCTTAGCCTCAGAGGATACCTGTGATACCTGTGTTGAAGAGGTACTTGAGGATGATCCATCAGAGGATTCCAAAGTCATGAGAGCTAGATTTCCAAAAGGATGCTCACCACCATGTTGACCAGCACCTGAGAACAGTTGTTCATTACCAGACACATCATCTGGTAAGCTGCTCCAGTCAACAACTCCTGGTGTGAAGAAGCTGTGTTGTTGAAGTTGATTAGGTTGATGAGATTGGGATGGTTGAGGCTCAGGGAGTGCATGTGGTTGCTGAGCAGTGGGTGCTTGAACCTGGCCTGGTTGTGGCATGTAATAGCAGGGGTATGGATATGGCATTGGCCCCTGTGGAACAAAATATGCAGGAGATGTGGTTGATGATGATAACCAGAATTGACAGGTTGTTGCCCTCTGTTTTGTTGACTATTGCCAGGGAAAGTCACAAAAGGTGCAGGAGAGTTAGATCCAGATGATCTACATTCTCTTGCAAAGTGTCCAAGCCTGTGGCATTTATGGCACTTCAACTTACTCTTGTCAAAACCAACTTTGGTTTTGCCAGAGAGTCCTGGGAATTTCCTTCCAGTTCTTTTGTAGAACTTCTGAGATCTGATATTTATCAAGGCCATTTGGCTCAAAATATCCATCTCTTCTAAGTCATCATCAGCAATCCCCTTGAGATCATCCATGATGAAACATAGATTGTCACTATTACTACCAGCAGAATAACTATCAACACTCACAAAGGCAGGCTCAGAAGTGTTTGTAGAGAAATCAATATGCTCATCATACTGGCTTTCAGATGACGCATATTCTGACTCTTGATGTCCAATCAGGGCAGTGTTCCCTTGGACAAAATCCTCAGTAAGCTTGCCAGATGAAGCCAATTTCCTTTTCTGCTCTATCTCTCTCTCGAATGTAAGCAGTTTCCCATGAAGTTGGGTGAGAGATAGGCGATCAACATCAGCATTTGAGCGTAGAACAATGGTATATGTGTTCCATCTCTCAGGCAGTGATCTTAGGAATCTATGGTTCATCTGACTCCTGGTATATTCATGTTTAACCATTTTCAATTCAGAGATTAAACATGAAAACCGCTCAAATTGTTGAGTCAGAGTCTCACCCTTCTATGAGAGAAAGTCTCATATTGTTGGGCGAGGATTTCCCTGTTGTTTGCTAAAACCTCATCAGTACCACCAATTGTTCTTTGATGGCTTTCCAGAGGTCATGAGCAGACTCACAATGCAGAAGCCCAGAGTAAATCTCATTAGGAATAGCCATAGCCAAAATTCCATGGGCTTTTGCATCGATTTCAAACAACTTCTTGTCCTCATCGGAGTATTGCTCCTTCTTCTTTGGAACCAACTGGTTGTTTCCGGATCATTCACCATTGGCTTATGTGGTCCATGTACCACAGATGTCCAACAACCTGAGCTATTGACAGACAGGTGATGGAGCAATCTTCTCTGCCAAATGTTATACTCATTCCTCACCAAGATCGGGCTTGGTAGAGGATCCAGTATTGAAAGGATCATTCGAAGAAGTAGTCATTGTGGAAAATCAGACAGATTCAAGTAAAATCACAATAAATTTAGCTCAGAACCACACAGAACCTCAAATAAAACGGCCAGAAGCGATACACTCTCAATCTCTATAACAGATCCTTGCGAATTTGCTAATTCGATCAAACTTAGAGCGATTGAACAGTTTCAATGATCAATTGTTAGATCGATCAATGATTAACCTGCTCTGATACCATTTGTTAGGATCTCAGCCTCTTGGTTTAATCGATTGAACAGATATAGCAGCGGAATAGCTCAGAATTAGACAAATTCAAGCAAGAACATTCGATATAAAGCGATAAAAGAATTTTGTTATAGAGAGAGAATATCTGACAAAAGGAATATTGCATTAAGATTGTCGGCCTCAATGGCACGATTACAGGTGAGTCATCCTTCCTTATAAAGGAAAGAATGACGTAGGCTGATGTCACTTGAAAGTGACATGTAACCGTTTTATAACTACTGATGTTTAACAACTACTGAAGATGTCAACAACTGACATCTTCTTACAAATGTTCCTAAGTGTTAAACATCTTATTTACAACTACTGAAACATAAAACTACTGATACTACAACAACTGAAGAACAACCTCTTCAGTTGTTACAAGTACTGAAAAGGAAACAAAACTACAGAAAAGTAAACAAACTACTGAAAGGAAAAGAAAACTACTGATGAAGAAAACCATCACAACAACTGAAGAAGCCCTCTTCAGCTGTTGTCATCAGCTGTTAGCATCAGCTGATGTCTTCAGTACTTGAACATCAGACTTTGTCTTTCAGCTGTTGATCTTCAGTCTTTGTCTTCAGTACTTGTTGAAGTCTTCAGACTTTAGATCTTCAGCTGTTGTCTCAGTCTTTGTCTTCAGTACTTCAGAATACTTCAGCAGTTGTATTCTTCAGACTTTGTAGAACAGCTGATCAGGTCTTCTTCAGCTGTTGTGATGTCCTGTGGGACTTAGAGGTTCTCTGATCAGGCTCATTGGTTCTTTTGGTCCAACAATATGGTCCTATGGAGTTTCAATGCTGAATTTAAGCATATATGAGGCATTTATTATTATTATTTTTGCAAAAATAGGTATTGTTATTCTTCAATATAAGTGCACTATACTAATTAATTGGTAAATGGAAAACGGTCACTTTCTAGTAATCGTATATTTTGTAAAATGCAACATGCAAATTGTTTACACTTTTTGATTTTAAAGGAAGTCAAAAAAGTTTCGAGTAATCCCAAATCGTTACCAAATCCTTCAGAGCCTCCATTTTGCCACTTATACTAAATTCTACATGTACCAAACTTTCTACCCCATTCTAAAGTATAAATCGACACTTATCAAAGTCTTCTTGTGAACTACCAAGGAACAAAACCAAATCTCATTACCTTTTTTATTTCAATAATGGTTAGAAGAATGATTCTTTGAAATATGTGATGGACTTCCCTATTGAAATTCTATCCCATACTAACATCAAGATACAAATAAAATAATAATAAACAAATGAACAAAAATAATATGAAATCACAATAAAAGTAAAAAAATTGATGCTTAACATGATGAGTTAATATCATACATCAGATATGCACCATTTTATTATTCTTAGAATGTTTTTCTCTATTGAACATATAACACATGCCCCTTGTAATGTAGAATAAGATAATTTGGACAAAAAGTGTACACTTTCTTCCATAGTAAATTAATAATAATTTTGTTACATAACAACACAATAATACTCATACCTTGTAGTGACAATGCTCATGTATGCTAACAACCTACCGCAGTATTCACTCCTTAGGTGTTGGACTCAACAAGTACATTATGAGGATAATACTTGCTATAATCAAACATAATGTGTTTGAACATCCAAATCATCATTACCTAAAACATTAGTATGATTAACATTCCTAACATACACTAATTATTGTTTAAATTTCTTTTTCAGGTTTTATAGATAAAGAAATTCTACAACTGTTGGCAGTGGATGAACAAATGTCCACAACGGATGCACAACAGTCAATAGCGGATGAAGTATGAAGAATTCCAAGTACTCATAGCGGATGAAAAACTTTATAGCTGATGACTAAGTACTTACATAACGGATGGACAACTTCACACAATAGATGAACATATCCACAACGAACACTAAGAAGACAAAAATTGATGAAGTGTCCATAGCGGATGTCTATCATTCATAGCGGACAACTCATTCATTATCCACAGCTGACAACACTTGGAGTTAGGATTATATGTAATTAGATCTTACATATGAGTATTTTTGTAACTTTACATAGTTTTTTGTATAGGCTATTAATAGTAGTATACCTTAGTCCTTTGTAAGCTTTTGAATAATCAATACAGTCAGGCATTTAATATTATCATATAAGTTTTCAAACACACATACAATCATTCACAGATGGATATCATATCAATAATCATGGATTTTAGCACCATGATTATTGAGTATTAAAAAAATATAACAAGTTGTTTTTGTATTTTGAGAGTAGAAAGATCTTTGAGGAAAACTCATTTGATATTGTTCTTGATCTTAAAGTTCAATAGATTTAAAGTTTTCATGAGGTGCTATCAGAGCTTGGCTCAAATCAAACACTGATTTTGATTCTCTTATTTAATACAATGAAATCTGTGGTTCATTAGCTTCATAACATACGTTTTTGAGCTGAAAATAATCACAAAACACTCTTCTATGCCAAAAATTCAACAAATGCATAAAAACGATTCATTAATATGTTTTTGAGCATTTTGTAGAATAATTTGTATGTTGAAGTTCTAAACAACATACAAATACATTTTGATACAAAGAATCATCACAAAACCTCAAAACCTCATCGGTTCTAAGGGTTTTTGATAAACATTCATTATAAGGTTTATATATAAGCTAATGCACCTAAAAAATCCAAAGTCTTCCTACATGAATGCACTGAAGTGAAGAAGTAGAAATGCTTCAGAAGTTTTACACCATACATTCCAAGTGTAAAAGTTTCCGAAGCCAAGACCAACATCTTTTGAAGCTTAAAGTGAAGTCTTTCGAAGCTTCAAAGACAAATTCTTCCGAAGCCTAGAAGTGAAGATAGATTATCTTTTGAAGACTGTTAAACAAATGCTTTTATCTGATGTACTTTACAATAAAGCTGGACCGCTTTTCCGTTGTAACTCTGTTGACTCATCAACTTTCACTAGTTGCTAAAAACATCCATGCTTTTGGTAAACTGCACATTGAGGTCTTGACTCTGTGCTTTCTACTTTATTTTCTTTTATTATTTTTGTAATTTATTAGGATGTGAGTTATGGAATGTCATAGTCACTAGTCAAAAGGCAATCTGCCTTTTGACTCTACATTTGATTTTGTTGACTAGTTCAAATGTATCTAGTTGGCTTTCAAAGCAATGGCCGACTGTAGATATAGTATAAGTAACTCAGGTCTTTGTAACTTTAGAGATATGCTTAACACTTGTAAAATAAATTGAGAGCAATATACAACATTCTTGAAATCCAATTACTTGTATTTGTTATTTGTTCTGTCTCATACTTTACTTGTTTCTAAGTATCATACTTATGTGTAACAGTTTCCTATTGATCTGTTAAGTGTTCTAAACATCACTCTCCTCATTGTGTATTGTGTTGTAAGCAACCAAACCCCTCTTAAATGGTCCTGCAATTGGTATCTGAGCATTCCAGGATCTTGATTGTAAGATCTCACCAACTTAAGATCCCTCACACACACAAAACACCTAACATCTCAAATGGCAGCTATCACTAAAGCTGATATGGAAACTAGAACCATGACAAAGTCCCCAGTGTTCACTCTTGAAGACTTTGACACTTGGTTCCAATGAATGGAATGGTTTATCAAGTCACACGACTCTAGGATGTGGGAATCTGTTGCCTAAGGACCTTACATACCGTGCACCTTTTCAGCTGCTTTTGTAGGTGGTCTGATTCCAAAAGCTATGGTTGATTATTCTATTGAACACATGAAGAAACTTGAGATTGATCAGAAGGCCATGAAAACTCTTCAAATTAGCTCTCCCAAACTCCATATATAGAGGTTTCAAGAACTGCAAAACAACTAAACAGTTGTGGGATGCACTGAAGCTAATGTATGAGGGGTCAACTAAAGCCAAGGATAGCAAGAAGGATCTCCTAAAGCAGCAGTTTGAGAACTTCACCTTTAAAACAGGTGAAACCATGACTCAACAATACTTCAGGTATGTTGAGGTTATGGACACTCTAATGGATGTGGGCGTGAATTTTGAAAACAATGACATTATAAGGAAGTTTATGTTCTCTCTTTCTAGGTAGTGGACACATTACTATGTTGTATCAAGAGGACAGAGAACCTTAAGACTCTTACTCTAATAGAGTTGTATGGTATTCTCCGTGGATACCAGATGGAGATGAACATGTAAAGTTCATCTGGTAACTCTAGCAATCAACATAGTTCAGCCCTCCAAGTGATTGAAAAGGATAGAATAGAACCACAACATCATCTTATATGCTACCCTGACAACTCACAAAAGAGTTCTTTCATCACCTTCCCGGAGACACCAAGAGAAGGCTACACTCAAGGAAGCCCATTCCAAGAGACAAGCTCTTCACATGCCGTTGTGTCTTCTGATGATAGCACATGCAACTTTCTATTCACCATTGATGACTTGGACTGTATCCATCCAGATGACTTGGAGTACATAGAAATAGTTCAGCAAATGGCACTTCTTAGTCATAGAGCCAAAAAGTCTACAAGAGGATAGGAAGGAAGTTTCCAAGCAATGCAGCCAGTGGAAAGTTTGATAAAAGCAAAGTAAAGTGTTGTAACTGTAACCAAATTGGCCACTTTGCAAGGGACTGCAAGACACCAAGGACAAATGGTGGCCAAGCACAAACCAGAGCAAACTACACAGACAAAGCCACCCAGAATGAGAAGCCAAAGTAGCAAGTTGTAGTTGTTTTTGAAAAAGGAGGCTTTGACTAGAGCTTACGAGTGGAAGATGCATCTCCAAACCAAGCATTAGTGGCTGACCATGATGAAGCAAAAGAATTAGAACATCTCTATACACCTAAATGTATTGGTAAAGTTAATAAATATAGATCCTATGACTTAGAGATGAGATCTGATCTTGAGTCCTTAAATATCTAAAATCTGATTTTAAAAGAGCTAAAAATGATTATAAACTAAAAAATAAAGTACTTAGAGAAAACCATTTCACCTTTTAAACATGAGCACACAAACTACATGACTCAAATCAAAGATTTCATAACTACGCTGACTGAATGCTAGGCAGAGCTTGTGATCAGCAAAGCTAGGGTAGAAAAATGTGTTCTTGAAGAAGAGACCTTCAAGAGCATAATATCCTCATCCTTGCATGCAAAAGTTTCTTATCAGAATAAGTAGGGACTAGGATCTATTGAGATAGCTCCTCCACACATAATCTTGTTTGTAAGATCTCCAAGGTGTGGAACTTGTGAAGATGAGCTTCCTCTCATAGACCCCTTGACAGAAGAGAATGAAGAAAGATAGTGAAGAAAGGATTCTAAGAAGGGTCACTATCTTTTTGAAGAGCATAAGAAAGTTGGGATGACCAGGTTATGAGAAAGAACTTGATCAGGAAGAGCAAGAGAAAGAAAAGAAGGCTTAAGAGATAAAGGCCACCTTCAACTCTAAGCAAAAACAACGTTTCATCTTTACAGGATTTGAGGTGGTGAAGACTGAAGAAATTCATTTAAACTCTAGTACTAGGAGTTCTAGTTTATGCTAAAATCATCCTAGCAGCAAGAAGAAGGCTGATCAGTTTTGTACCACTTCTACACAACCTGAACCATCAGGCTCCAAGGAAGTTCTCACTCTAAAAAAACTTCCACAACATACAAAGATGAAGATGGAGAAGGAAAGTGATCAACTTCAACCTTGTTCACAGAAGGAGGCTCACAGGAAGAAGAAATTGGACTGTGTCTTGTGTGATAGTGCCTCTTATCTTGCTAAGTATTATCCTTACAATCCAAAATTTACTATCCACATGACCAAGAAAGAGACTTCTAAGAGTTTCAAGAAGATTCAAGATTTGGAAGGAAAAACTTTTCCTTTCGGAAGCTCCAAAATGAAGATGAAGGCAATTGGAAATCTACCTTTGGAATAATATGACAGGGTTTGAGTAAGAGTGATATTCTTACTGAGAATAAAATATGATAATCAAGTCAATGATTGAGTAGCAGAAACAACAATCAAAGAACATTCAAAGCAAGAAAATTACTCATAAATGCTGTTTGTATTGATATATGAAAGTTGATAAGTTACAAAGAATAATTACAACAAAAATTCTCTATTTATCAGCCGTCACCTCAGTACAAGGTTAAATATTCTATTTATAGGCATACAAAATGCCTTTACAAAATGACTAAACTACCCCTGACCTACTACATCAGAAACTAGTCTAAGTCTTGATCCTCATTTCTGCTTGTTCATTCGCATTGACAAATCGGATGAGATAATCTTGATCAGCATTTCCACTTGATCATCCGCATTAGTAAGTTGGTCATATGCATTGGTTAATGCGGATGAACAAATACTTGTGCGCATTTGGTTGGTCATCCGCATTTGTCAATACGGATGAGCAAAGTCTTGTCTGCATCTTCTTTTGTTCTTCCGCATTAGTCAAACGGAAGAGTAACTTGTTCTTCAGCATTAGTATTATGTCTTCCGCATTAGTCAATGCGGAAGAGTAAACACTTGTCCGCATCAGACTTATGTCTTCCGCATTAACTAATGCGGAGATAACAGTTATTTTCCTTGCAGATCTTCATCTGCATTTCATCTTGGACTTATGGGATTCCAACTGAGCAATCATAAATTCACCCATTGAGTTGGCATGTATGATCCTTTTAGGGTGCAACAATACTCTCCCTAAGGATTATACAACCTAGTTTTCCTCAATGTTTAGGAGGTGATTGATGTTGTGATGATTCAGCTGGGTCTTCTAGAGGTAGTATGAATGCAGCTTTAATAGGATCCAGGATAACCTTGATCATGTTTACAAAATCAGTTGCTTCTGACATCCTATCTCTACTTAGCACATGTATCTTCATTCTGCTCATGTTGTAGATGGCTTCCATTGGTAACTTTTTCAGTGAAATAGGTTCCCAGATGGAGATTGTAGAAAGACCATCTCTATGAATCAATAAACTCCCCCCCCACATCCACTTCATGTTTAACAATATTTCCAATTTGTAGTGGTGTTTTCTTCTTCTTTCTTTTGTATCTTTTAATATTTATTCGATCATAGGCCAGTTTCAATAACTTGATGCATTTCAGAAAGAAGTGCATGTCTTGTTCACCCAATTTGTTGTTTAATTCCCTGAAGTGCCTGGTATACATGTAGTTGATGTATGATTCATCAAGTAATCTTACTTCATATCCACTGAATAGTCTTATGTTAGCTCCTTCCTTTCCTCCCCACTTCCTTTCAATCACCATCTCATAGGTTTTCTCATCATAGTACACGTTTGAGAGGGAGTGGAGGAATGAGTACCAGATACTACTTTCCTCTTCAATGATTCGGTTGGCTTTACCTTCAACTCAGGGAATACAATTTCCACTGCTTGCATCTTTTTCTTCTTATCTAAGGGATTGACAAAAGTTTTATCTTTTCTCAAGCAAATTGTCTTTAATGAATTGAAGTTGTTTGTTCTTCTGAACATCTTAAGTATGTTGTCAAATTCATATCCCCTAACATAGCTGCATGATTGATCAGTTCAAGTTGAGCTAGCTTCTTCAAATCATGAATCTCAAGGGCATTTACAAAGCTGAGTACTCTGTAAAGAATTGTATTAGCCCTGAGATTCTCTTCACCATGAACATATTCCATGTGCTGTCATACTTCCAGGCTATTATCTTTTAATCTATCTTACCCTTGGGAGTAGACACCCCTCTGATCAGTTCTGCAGTAGTCAGTCCTTCTTGCAGTTTCAACTGAGATGGTTTTGCAAACCATTCAGGGTACTTGTGGAGCACTGGGGCAAGTAGTTCGTGGTCTTTTTGGTTCAACAACATGTCTTCAGCTGACACTCTACTTCTTGGTTTGGTCCTTGTCAATTCTTCTCCAGTTTCTTGAGTTTTTCTTTCTTTTCATTGATCAATTGAAGAGTTTGCAGCTCTTAAAGAATTGTCTTCATGTTAGCAAACATTCTTCTTGTGAATCCCTGACTTGAGAGATATTCCTTCATTTCCTTATCAGACATATGATAAGGATCAGGAAATAATGATTCATGGGATGAGGACGATTTCTTCATTTGAGATAGTTTGTGTAGGGGACCCCTTCTTGGCAATGGTATTTCATACCCTGTTGATTTCTTCAAAGATAAATCTTTCTGTTTTGGAGTATCCTTTGTCATTGTTTTCTCATATTCAGTGTCTATTGTGGGATCAAGCAACAATTTTACTTTCTCTTCCTCCTCCTTCATTCTCTCATAAGTCATTCCAAACACTTCATCACGATCATAGCCTTGATTGATCAAAACATGGCTTTAATCATCAAGTCATCAGTTTATGCTTTGGTTACCATGTCTTCCACTGCCTGTTCTGCTTTATAGGACTATCCATGAGAACTTCTTTTAACTTCATATCCACCAGCAATTTCACCTTCTTCTAGATCAATTGCACCAACCAATTTTTTCAACTGAGCTTCCGCCTGCTCATGTTCTTCCAAAAAATCAACAATTGCTGCTAGACTTCTTGGGTCATCTTTTTGTTTCTTTGCTGGTTCTTCTTCAATTATTGGTCTCTTACCTTTGGCTTTTTCAGCTAAGTACTTCCTTTTCCGTGAGTAAGTTTGAAGTTGAGGGCTAGAGGTTTCAGTTTGTTCTTCTGGTTTAGGTACCTTTTCAGGTGTACTTGGCTCTTGATCCTTCATTTTACTTTTCTCATTCTCTTTCTGTTCAGTTTTAGTTTCTTCTTTCCTTTCTTTTTCATACTTTCTTTGAGTTCTCCTTTGTTCTTCAGTAATGAGATAGCAGGGACAATTTGCAGAGTTAATTCTTTTTCCAAAGGCACTGGTGATTTGGAATAAAGACAATAGGCTCTGACTTAGTTCTTTGGTTGTTTATGAATTCCTAGAATTCATCATCAATGTTGAATTGTTCAGATGCAAAACTATCCAGTGCACTGAAGAGTTCTTCAAATTCACCTTTTCATAGTCTGAGTAACTAGTGTTTCCAGAATACACTACCATGTCTAGACTTTGATCTTTAATCATAGTTTGACTTTCATCACCTCCTTGTTCTTCATTCTCATCTACTGATTGGTTGTCATCAACATCAACCTTTTCTTGTTCTTCTTTCTCATCATCATCATTCACTTAGTTCTTTGGATCTTGATCATCATTTCAAGCTCGGATATTCTTTTGTTCTGGCTCTCAATTTCCTTTTCAAGTTTTGAGATGATATCAGCTTGTTCTTCTATGATATTTTCTTGGTCCTCCATTGCAATCGTTTTTATTTCAAGAGTATCTACATGTCCACTGACTTCTTCTCTTGAGTGTTTTAGTGCAGCTTTTAAATTCTCAATCTCCTTGTTGTTCTTTTCTTTCAGCTGCATATTTCTCTTAAGTTCTTTAAATTCTCACTTTCTTTTAATTCATTGATGATTCCAGCTCTCCTGTTTAAGGTTCTTTCCATCCTTTCCACTTTGAGTAACAACGATGTTGGATTCAGCATAGCTCTCTGAAGGAGCAGCCTTAGAAGGTTCTTTCATAGCTGTGGTTTAATCATGATGATTCTCCTCATCAGAAGATGATTTGGATGATTTAGATGCACTTGTTGATCCTTTTATATTATCAGGGTGATCATAGGATGATGGTAAAGGTTGGTAAGGAGAAATAGGTGTGGTGATATTGGAGATTGATGATGTGGTGATATAGGTGTAGGTTGAGTGGTTGTTGGTGGTGTTGGTTGTGGAGTTGTAAGTGATGATGGTTGTGGTAATGTTTCTAGAGATGGTTGTGGAGAAGGTTGTGGTATTTGTTGTGGTAATGGTATTGGTGATGGTATTGGTGATGGTATTGGAGATGTATTGTGGTGAATGTTGTGGAGTTGGTTGAGCTATTGGTTGTGGAGGTGGTTGTGCTATTAGTTATGGAGGTGGTTGAGCTTGACCTGCTTGATGTAATTGTTGAAGCATCCAAGGAAGAAGGGGTGAATGGGCACCACTGTAAAAGTTCCTGAGTCCTTCTTCTTGATGTACTTATAGGATCTTGCATCATAATAAGGGACGCTAAGCACATGTCCTTCATTAACAATGTCATGAATGATTCATTGATTAGACATTGAATGAATCTGGGGTACATCACAAACTTGTATCTCAACCCTTCTTGAATGTGGAAATTTGGCCATTGAACACATATGCAGACATATTAAACCGTTGTTGGTGCAGAGATCACATATTGTGGAAGATGTGAGGACTGGAATGTCATTCCATCCTGTTTTTTTTTTGACAAACAATGTTGAAACATATGAATTAGGAACCTCCAAGGCAGATCCATTAATCCTTTGACTATCTGTTTTGCTCATAACTCCCTTCATAACCAATTTCAGAGAAAAATGTGGTTATTTCCTCATCATCTAATTCAAGAGGATCATCAGCATTCTTATTGAATTGCAGACATCTTCTAACAGACTCTTCTGTGATCCTCAGAGTAAGTTCATTGTTGATTCTCCCAGTTAGAGTTCTCACTCCATCATCTTTAACTACTTCAGCTGATTCCCAGAAGAACCTGATGGGATTCTCGTAGATTATTGGTCTCACTATCATGGAATATGCTACCCTTGTGGTGGATAAGAATCTTATCATATCTCTAAGACCTTCGGCTTCAGGCACATCAAGGTTTAAATAACCACTGACGTTATGGAGCTTGCTCTATGTAAGATTTGCCATGTAATCTGCACAAGAGACATGTGTGTTAGTTAATAGTTTGACTTTAACTTTGATTTGATTAGTTAATGTGACTTTGATTTGTTACACATTTTTCTTTTCATTTTGCTCTGTTTTTCGCAGTAAACATGATTATCAAGGTTTTCAATATCAGTTGAATTCCTATCAATTTATATGTTTATTAAGATCAAAAATGTGTATTGCATCACATTAATGAGTTTGATTTGGTGTTCTTCATTATTATCTGGTTCATTGTTTGATTTAGGTTAACAGTCCGAGACTTAGGTCTTGGTTTCAAAATCTATTGAAGTTATACCTTATCTTCGAAATAACTGTGGTTCTGAATCGATGACAAGAATGTTTTAAGAAGAAACACAATAAAATATTTGAATGTTTATGATGATGATGATTGATGGTGGTGTTCGTCTCACTATAAAGTCTCTCAAATTTGAAAAGTATTAAATGACCCTTTTGAATTCCTTTAAATAGTCAAATAATACAATTTGAAAAATTTTATAAGTTTACAAGCAGATACAGTCAACACTGTAGCAAATGCTGAAGGTTAATTTGTTTGATTTTTGGTCATCCGCATTTGTTGACTGTAGCAAATGCGGAAGACAAACTTTTGACATTGACAGTCCGCATTTGACACCTTTTGGTCATCCGCATTTGTGATTGTAGCAAATGCGGAAGGTTTAATTTTTGACTGACTGTCCACATTCCCTTACTGTTACAAATGCGGAAGTTTTGTTTCTTAATTTTTATTATATCCGCATTTGTGTACTATTGCAAATGCGAAAGTTAAACTTAAAATTTTTGGCAGTCTGCATTTGTGTTGTAGTAAATGCGGAGAACAACACTGTATCAACATTGTAACAATACGGTTGAGTTGCTTGTTTTATCATAGCCGTATTTGTACACAGTAGCAAATGCGATAGAACAAAGTCAATCAGCATTTGTGCAACTACATCAAATGCGGTTGACAAATCAACACAACACTGTAGCAAATGCGATAGAGACCTGTTCATACGCATTTGTTAACTGTATCAAATGCAGTAGAGTAAATTTCACATTCATTTCACACACTAATGTGGTAGAGTAAAATCATTGTCCGCATTAGTTGCACTTCAAAAAATATTGTTACCCGCATTAGTTACATGCATGGGTTACCTTCACCCGCATTAACTAATGAACTTACCTGCATTAGCTTTTGAACTTAATCAAAAGTTAGTGTGATTGAATTGATTATTCATCTTATTAAGAGGTGTCCTTGATTGATTTTTCTTATGAAGTTGGCTGTGTGAAGTTGTCATTCTTGCTTGGATTGACTTGTATGTCACAACTAATACAAGTTTCCCAATTTTGACAGATCTTGGGCTTATCATGCTTCTAAGAATCTGCATAAGCTGAGATATAATGGTAAAACTTATTGCAACAACACCAACTAAAACTCTTATTGTTTTGTTTATCAAACTTAAGTTAATAAACAAAAATTTAGACTTACTCAAACCTTTTAAATCCTCCCCTAAAGTTTATGTCCTCATTTGGAGAGAAACTTTAAAGATTTAAAAGTTTTTGAATAATTTTGATTAATATAATAATGAAGAGAAAAATCTCTTTGTTGGGATCATATCAATCTTACATTACACATGTGCATCCTTTATGATTAAATGGACATGATTATGACTTGAAGATTGAAGGTATGTTTGTCCTCTTAAACCATACCTGGTTGATATTTTGATGCAAATGATTTTATCATGTTTTGGTTGATTTATTATTCAATGTGTACCTCACACACATAAGCATGAAATGATCAACCCTCCTTATACAATGCATGGTAGAACTTTTTCACAACTTTTCTTACCAGGTTACTTAAGTCATGAAATCTCATTTTCACTGATCCTCATTGGGATTCTTTTAATTTGATCCTTTTTCATGTTGATCCACATTGGGATTCTTTTCACTTCACTTTGGAAGGTGATCCATGATAGGATTCTTTTGTTCATTCACTTGGAATGTATTACTTTCTTGATTCATCCAATTTTGGATGTCTTCCACATTGGGAATCTTTTGGATCATGACATCTGCACTATGTGCAAGTTTCATCAGATCTTTGCTCAGCAAAACAAGATGAAACATGATGTGGTGAAAGAGATTCATAAAGTATCATTACCTAGTGTGTTTAGGCTACTACACACATGCATTTAGATAAGCCAATATAGACCTGTACTTTGTGATGAGTGTTTCACAATTGAATATGTCTTTAATTCATCACTGCATGTATCTTTTCTTCCATGTTGAGCCTACCAACATATCTGGTAAGTCATTTTAGTCTTTTACATTTTGAAATTAAGCACAGTGAATGATATAACCACTGTAATTATATCATTTCCTAAAGAATTCTTTTCTTCATAAAACTTGATTTCTTTTTGTGTTTTTTTGATGTTTTAAATTGTTTTTGATGTTTTTCATAGTGTTTAGTCAAGGTTAATCATGCCAATTGACTGAACCAGAAATTCAAACCTACTAGGTTCAAGTGCCTTGGTAAACAAATCAGCTAATTGATTTTCTGTTGGTACTTGATTCAATTTGATTAAACCCTTTTCAGCACAGTCTCTAAAAAAATGATATCTAATCTCAATATGTTTTTTTTTTAAGTGCTGAACTGGATTATTAGTTATAAAGACAGTAGCTGTGTTGTCAATAGAAATTGGTGTATGCAAAAAGTTAAAACCATAATCAAGCATCTGGTTTTGAATCCAGAGAACTTGGCAGCAACATGCTGATGCAGCAATATACTCAGCTTCTGCTATGGACACAGACACATTTGTCTGCTTCTTGCATTGCCAGGATACTAGTCTGGACCAAGAAATTGACAACCGCCAGAAGTGGATTTTCTGTTGAAGTTGCATCCTCCATAATCACTGTCTGTGTAGGCATAGAGATTAAATTCTCCTTCCTTTGGATACCATAATCCAAGAGCTGGTTTGCCCTTCAGATATCTAAATATCCTCTTAACTGCATTCACATGTGACTCTTTTGGATCAGCTTGATATCTAGCACACACAAACACCAAACATAATGTCAGGCCTACTGGCTGTTAGATACATAAGTGAACCTATCATTGATTGATAGTGAGTCTGGTTCACTGATTTGCCTTCAGGGTCAGGTCCACTCTTCACTTTAGTATCCATAGAGTTCTGATAGACTGATAATTAGTAAAGTGGAATTTCTTCAACATGGTTTCTACATATTTTGATTCGTTGATGATGATTCCATCTACTGTTTGTTGGACTTGCACCCCTAGAAAGAAGGTGAGTTCCCCCATAGAACTCATTTGGAACTTTGAATGCATAAGATCTTCAAATTCTTTGTAGAGTTGCTTGTTTGTCGAGCGAAATATAATGTCATCCATGTAGATCTGGACTAACAGCATGTCTTTCCCTCTTATTCTTCTGAAGCGAGTCTGATCAATCTTTCCTCTTTCATACCCATGTTCAAGAAGAAAGGATGATAGAGTCTCATACCACTTTCTTGGTGCTTGATGAAGACCATACAGAGCTTTGTCAAGCTTGTAAACTCTGTGAGGGAAATTTGGATCTTCAAATCCAGGTGGTTGACTCATATAGACTTCTTCAGCAATCTTTCCATATAGAAAGGTACACTTTACATCCATTTGATAAACAGTAAAATTCATGGACGCAAAATATGCAAGAAAGATTCTGATTGCTTCTAGTCTGGCAACATGAGCAAACACTTTGTCGATGTCGATTCCTTCTTCCTGAGTGTATGCATGTGCCACTAGTCTTGCTTTATTTCTGATGACTATCCCTCTATCATCAGTCTTGTTTCTGTACAGCCATCTGGTACCGATATGGTATTGTCCTTTAGGAAGATCTACCAGCTGCCATACCTCTTGCTTCTTCAATTGGAGCAATTCTTCCTGCATTGCTTCAATCCAACTATTGTCTTGAAGTGCCTCTTTGATGTTTTTGGGTACTGTTTGACATAGAAAGCATGAGAACAAACAGATGTTTGCAATACTAGACTTGCTTCTTGTCACCCTCTAATTAAGATCACCAATAATGGTTTCAACTGGATGATTCTTGTGTATTCTTGTGGTTGGAATGGTGTCACCAGCAATAGTTACATCAAGATTGGAGACATTTAGTTCATTATGGTCAGAGGTACCTTCATCTTGTATTGTTGTTGAATTATTAAGATTGTCAACTTCTGTTTCAGTAACTGCTACATATTCAGCAGCACTGAGGTTGCTTGCATCATTTGATGTACCTTGAATTTCAACTGGATGAGAAGCCTGTTTTTGTTATTATCTCATGTGACAAGTCATCTGAGTGAGATGGTACCAGGCTGGGGCCTTCTTTAGAAGAAATACTAAGGTTTTGTGACAAATGTCTAATGGGATCAGCTTGAAGAGGAACAACTTCATTCATATGTTCATCAGATGTAGGTGGAATCAATGGATAATTATCTCTTCTTTCTACAGTTGATGAAGTATCACCTGAATGTATATTTCCTGCATCAAAAAAGTGAACTTGGTCAAATGATTTAGTAAAAGTGTCAATATCAAACAACCAAACAGGACCATTTTTAGATTTGGGAAACGAATGTTCTTTGAATTGAACATTTGTAGATTCATCGATAATGTTCAGTCTAGGATTGAACACTCTATAAGCCTTTGAGACGGAAGAATAACCTACAAAAAATCCTTCATCAGACTTAGATGAAAATTTACCCAAATGATCACATGTGTTTAATATTGAGACTGGGCAACCAAATGATTTGAGGAATCCAATAAATGGTTCCCTATGAAAGATCAGTTCATAAGGTGTCATGTTACTTTCTTTAACAATTAGAGTTCGATTTTGCACAAAGCACGATGTATTAACTGCTTCTGCCCAGAAGGTGATTGGTAGTTTAGCATCGGCTAGCATCGTTCTTTGCTCCTTCAATCAGTGTTCTATTTCGCCTTTCAGCTACCCCATTTTGTTGAGGACTTCTAGCTGCACTGAATTGATGAGCAATGCCTTTGGTTGCACAAAAGGAACTCATATTTTCATTTTTGAACTCTGTACCATTATCACTTCTTATTATTTTGACTTTGAGATCAAGTTGATTTTTAGTTTTAGTGATAAATTCTTGAATGATTTGGGATGCTTCGTTTTTATGAAGTAGGACGAACACCCATATGAATCGAGTAAATTCATCAATGATCACTAAACAATATTGTTTCTTTCCCATACTCATTACATGATTTGCTCCAAAAAGATCCATGTGAAGTAACTTCAATAGAGTATTATTAGTGTTCACTAGCTTGGTTTTGTGAGACGATTTATGTTGTTTTCCTTTAAGGCACGCCGAACATTGATCAATAAAATTGAATTCTTTTTGAGGAAGACCAATTACATGGTTCCTTTGACTAACTTGTTCATATTTTTAAAGTTAGTGTGCCCCAAACATCTATGCCAAAGCTGTGACTCATCAAATGATGCTTTAGACAAAAGACATGTTTCTTCCTTAGGTGATGCAGAACACATGTTTAAGACATATGTATTATTCTTCCTCGGAGTCTTTAAGACGACCCATTCTTCAGGAATCTGAAATCCAGGTTTCAGAATGTAGATGTGAGTGTCTGTAAAGTGAGTGGAATATTTTCTGTCGCAGATCTGAGACACGCTTAGCAGATTGAAATTCAGTTGTTCACAATAATTCACTCTGTCAAAGCTCATCATCCCGTTTGTCACAGATCCTTCTCCTATAATCCTACCACCTTCTGAATCTCCACCGAATGCCACAGTAGTTCCTTGTATGTACTTGAAATCATGAAAGAGGGAACGATCTCCAGTCATGTGTTGGGAGCATCCACTGTCTACGTACCATAGGCTATTAGAAGTGTGTGGATGAACCTACAAACAAAAAGAACTAATTAGAATAAGGAACCCAAGCCATGATGGTCTTGGGTTTCCCATTCCTATTCATGATAGTCACCTCCTGGTATTTCCCTCTGAATAGTGATTTGGATGGAGGTGTTCTGGGAGATTTTTGATGATGAATTGGTCAGTCATCTCCTCAACATCTACTGAGGATTCAGATGAATAATGAAAATGTTGGTCTCTATTTCTTTGTAAAAATTTAGCCCGAGTTTCATTATCAAGGTTGGTTTTTGCTTAGGAAGGTCAAGTTTGTGTTTCATTGTAAGATGATTTCTTTCACCCTTCCTTAAATACTTCAAGTTATTTCTATCATTTGTTGACCTAGGTGTCCTAGATTGAGTATTATGTAGATGAGGTCTGACAGAGTGTATCACAATAGATGTTTTTGAGATGGGCTTGTGTTGTGGAATTCTCAACCCCTTCTGATTAAAGTAACAATCAGACGTATTGTGATTGTTCATGTCACAGATTGAACAATACTTGTTGAAATAGCAATTTTTGGTGGAGTGATTATTCATATCACAGATAGAACAATATTGATTGAACAAGCATTTATCTGTCTTATGATTGAACATGTCACAAATATCACAATACATTTGTTTGTTTCTTGAATCAGATTTTTCCTTGTGTGACTCAACTAGTACTTTTTTTGATGAGTCACTTTCTTTTCTTTAGGTGATGAATCAGAATTAGCCCTTTTAGTAGATTGTTTCACAACACTACTTTTGTTTAGTTGTCTAGGCTGTTTCTGTTTCTTTAACCTACTTCTCATCTCTTTCTCAAACTGGTCACATGTTCTTTGTTATAGATATCAAACCCAACTCCCTGCCTTGACCTTGATCACTGAGGGTCTGATAATGTTTTATGTGTTGAACTCAGTTTTACAGTTGGTTTCTTTTTCAGTGAAACTTTTTCTGATTTGCTTGAATTTTGTGGAGATACAATCTCATTATCAGAACTACTCTCAGTATTGGGTTTCACTGTTTTGACATATTAATTTTTGCCTTGTAAAACAAATGGTATGAATTTTATAAAAGGTACAATTGCTTTTACAAGGCTTGATGGTTTCATGACACTCACTGTCTTGTCTGAGCACTCTTTGATTTTGATTGGGAGTCCTAACTTGATTTTATCCTCATTGGTTTCAAAATAAACATCAGGTTTGTTTTGAGGATTTGTCACTTGTTTCACTACTGATTTAGGTTCCATAGTTTTAGGTTCGATTGATTCAGAGAGTGAGAGAGCGTCAGGCATGACAGTGTAATGTCATTGTATGGTGGAGGACATGAATTATACCCAATCCCTGACATGTCCTTTGGATCCTTTTATGAATCCAACATCTCTTGCAGCTTGACTGAAGACATTTGAATCTTTTCAAGTTTCACTTCAGTCATAGATTATTGAGCTTTAGCTTGAGCTAACTTTTCAGTAAGTAGCTCATTTTTAGATGCAAGATTGTATTTCTCACCATGCAATTTTTCTATGTCAGAAATGAGAGATTTGATTTTGATTTTGAAACTTTTTAGTTCTCTCTTCATCATTTCTGACTTCACTTTTTCCTCTTTAATTTTATCTGCCAGTTTATGGTTGTGTTCTCTATACTCTTGTAATTCATTTATGCATTTCTCACTGCAAAGGTTAGTTTTTACCTCAATAGGCATTGAAGATGGTCCATCATTGATATGAGCCTAAGAGCATGATTCTGGAATTGAGGCTTGACTTCCTCAGCATACACACTCCAGTCACATATCCCATCTTGTTTGATCACAAGGGCACTGGCAGAAGGCTGACTGCTTGCATGGGCTTGATAAGTCAGCTGTGGTTGATTCTGGTATGTTTGTTGATGATGATAATGATGGTACTGCTGTTGTTGATTGTTTGAGTTATAGCTTGAATTGGGCTGTGATGATGATTGACCTGGAGAGTTCCTTGAATGGTTGTTTCTTTTAAGAGCATTGCACTCTCTTGAGAAATGGCCAGTCATGCCACAGTTGAAGCATTTTACCTTGGATTTGTCATATCCAAGTTTTGTGTTCTCATTCAGGCTCAACTTTCTTCCTTTTCTGAAGAATTTCTTTGCTCTCATGACAATCATTGCCATTTGCCATTGTAGATCCATCTCCTCAACATCATCACGATCTATTTCTTCTAAATCTTCCTGTATTAGGTGGGCAGAAGTGAGTCTTCCCCCTTGATATGCTTCAAAACTTGCAACAAAGGCATTGTAAGTTGCCTTTTGCCCTTTTGATTTTAAGTCTTCTGGAGAGGTTTGAGGAACAGTGGAGACTTTTGGTGCTTGAGCTGAAGTTGAAGGGTGATTGAATGGTGGAGATGCAATGAACCCAATATTGTTCATTTGATCTCTTGATGAGATGAAGTCATCTTCCTCTGTGATGAATCCATTTTCAACAGAATGTGATTCTGAAGGGAATTTGTAGGCTTCAGTCACTCTTGGTCCACTTAGATTTCTGCTTCGTTCATCAAGTTCCAAAGCTTCAATCTTGGCTATCATAATGTCTAGAGTGGTACTCTCAAGATCAAGAGTGTTTTTCAGCATTGTGACATTTTGCTTCCAACTTTCAGGTAGACTGTGAAGCATTTTCTTGTTAAGTTCTTTAATGTTGTATGAAACACCCATAATTTCCAATCCATTGACCAACTATACAAATCTATGCAGTTGTTTTGATATGGATTCTCCTTTGCTGTGATGGAAGGTTTCATACTTATTGACCATCTTGTCTTTGTTAATTTCAGCAACCTTATTGCTTCCTTCACATATAATTTTGAGAGCCTCCCAAACAGCTTTAGCAGTTCCATACTTTTCCAATCTTTTCAGCATATCCATTTTGAGTGCTTGAGTCAAAATTGAGTATGGTTTGAGATCAATTTTGATTTTCTTATAGTCATCTTTATCCAGAGTTAAGTCTTCAATTGGTATTCTAGCAGTCTTATACAGTGCAGCTTGAGCTGTTGATAGAGTAACAGGAATGTGTGGACCCTTACATATTGAGATCCAAAAATCAGGATCTATACCTGTGATATAATTTCTAAACCTTATTCTCCATTGTTTAAACTAAGATTTTTGTTTAAGCATGGGAGGTTTAGGTGTATGACCTAGTTCAGAGTAACTGTTAGAATCCATGTTGATTTGTGTAAGTATAGATTTTAAGATTGATTATGTTTGATGAGTCCAATTGTTCAACAAGTTCTTTCGAGGTTCATAATGAGTATTCTTGCTGTTTGACAGTTGTATTCTTGCTGTTTGCTAAGTAGAGATGATGATATCTACTACTAGCAACTTGATTATCATATCAATTGAGTTCTATTCAGTCTGTGCGCAGATCTGAAACAGAATCGAGAGCCAAAGCTCTGATACCAATTGACTGTGTTTGAGTAAGAGTGATATTCTTACTGAGAATCGAATATGATAATCAAGTCAATGATTGAGTGGCAGAAACAAACAATCAAAGAACATTCAAAGCAAGAAAATTACTCATAAATGCTGTTTGTATTGATATATGAAAGTTGATAAGTTACAGAGAATAATTAGAACAAAAATTCTCTATCTATCAGCCGTCACCTCAGTACGAGGTTAACTATTCTATTATAGGCATACAAGATGCCTTTACAAAATGACTAAACTACCCCTGACCTATTACATTAGAAACTAGTCTAAGTCTTGATCCGCATTTCTGCTTGTTCATCTACATTGAGAAATGCGGATGAGATAATCTTGATCAGCATTTTCACTTGATCATCCGCATTAGTAAGTTGGTCATACGCATTGGTTAATGCGGATGAACAAATACTTGTGCGCATTTGTTGGTCATCCGCATTTGTCAATGTGGATGAGCAAAGTCTTGTCCGCATCTTCTTTTGTTCGTCCGCATTAGTCAATGCGGAAGAGTAACTTGTTCTTTAGCATTAGTATTATGTCTTCCGCATTAGTCAATGCGGAAGAGTAAACACTTGTCCGCATCAGAGTTATGTCTTCCGCATTAACTAATGCGGAAGATAACACTTGTTATTTCCTTGCAGATCTTCATCCTCATTTCATCTTGGACTTATGGGATTCCAGCTGAGCAATAATCAATTCACCTATTGAGTTGGCATGTATTATCCTTTCAGGGTGCAATATAATATTTGGTCTCGAAAGAAGGTAATACTTCCGAAGCACTAAAGATCAAGTGACTAAAAGTTCTCCATCAACATTAACAAATGATCCTCAAAACATGACTATAGGATCTATTACTATTTCATTGCCTTTAACTTCTTTTGATAAGCCCAAGACAAATAAGGCTTGGTTTCCAAATGTAACTAACATTTTCTTTTGTGCAGGAACAACTAAAGACAAACAAAAACATATGGATCATTGATAGTGGTTGTTCCAAGTACATGACATGCAATAGGTCACTACTTTGAAAGTTTGAAAGGATTGATGGAGGACTAGTTTCTTTGGAGGAGATGCTTTCATCAAAACTTCTGAAGTCAGCAAAACTTCCAAAGTATTGAAGGTTAAGTCTAAGCTTCCAAAGGTGGTGTGGAAGACAAAGATAGACCAAGTGACTAAAACTTCTCCATCAACATTAACAAATGATCCTCAAAACATGACTATAGGATCTATTACTGTTTCATTGCCTTTAACTTCTTTTGATAAGCCCAAGACAAATAAGGCTTGGGTTTCCAAATGTAACTAACATTTTCTTTTGTGCAGGAACAACTAAAGACAAACAAAAACATATGGATCATTGATAGTGGTTGTTCCAGGTACATGACATGCAATAGGCCACTACTTCAAATTTTGAAAGGATTGATGGAGGACCAGTTTATTTTGGAGGAGATGCTAGTGGTTACATCACTAGAAAAGGCAAGGTCATAAATGGTAAACTCAACATTGAGACGGTAAACTTTGTCAAGGAGCTTGGATACAATCTTCTGAGTGTATCTCAATTTTGTGATCAAAGTCATAACATGCTCTTTACTAAGCACAAGTGTGTTGTTCTCAAGCCTGGGGTGGTCATTTCTCATGAGCATATCTTGCTCAAATCCCCAAGGAAATGGAACATGTACACGATGGATTACAAAAAACATCTCCCTCGGGAGAAGTTTCCTACTTTCTATCTAAAGCAAATAGTGACGAGTCTTTCCTCTGGCATAAAATAATATGCCATGTAAACTTTAAGAACATGAATAAATTAATTAAGAATGACATGGTAATTGGAATGCTAAAGAAGGAGTTTACAAGTGATGACCATTGTGTTGCATACGTAAAAGAGAAGCAACACAAGGCATCTCATAAGCCAAAGGAAAGAAACTCCATCACTACTCCATTACACTTGTTACATATGGATCTCTTTGGCCCCACCAATGTCATGAGTCTTGGAAGGACCTTTTATTGTTTAGTGATCACAGATGACTTCACAAGATTTACTTGGGTCTTCTTTATTAGAACTAAGGATGAGACCCCCGAGATTCTCAAGAATTTCATCTTAAAAATTGAAAATCAATCTGATCACAAGGTCAAGGCCATAGGATGTGAGCAAGGAAATAAATTCAAGTACCAGATCCTTGATACATTTTGTGATGAAAAGAGTATTACAAGACAATATAGTTCTCCCAGGACTCCCGAGCAAAACAGTGTTGCTAGGAGGAGAAACAAGACACTTATTGAAGCTGCAAGAACTATGTTGTCTAACTCTAAACTGCCCCTCAACTTCTGGGTAGAGGCTGCCAACACTATCTGCTATGTGCAAAATAGAGTTTTAGTAGTTAAGACACATGGTAAGACTCCTTATGAACTTTGGCATAAGAGGAAGCCTTTCATTGGATTTCTCAAGTTATTTGGATATCCTTGCACCATCTTGAATACCAAAGATCAAATTGTCAAATTTGTTGAGAAATCAGATGATAGTTATTTCATTGGATACTCTTTTCAAGCCAAGGCTTATACAGTATACAATCTCAAAACTAGAATAGTTGAGGAGTCAGCCAATGTGACCTTTATGAACACACTCCAGGTGTAAATGGTTGTGGTCCTAAATGGCTATTTGATCTTGATTTAGTTACCAACTATTTTAACAAATCTTGTGAGAATGTTTTGAGGTCCATATATATACTACCTATAGGTGATCTTGATCCAAGATTTGAGCTAAGAAGATCTTCAACACACACTACTTTAGCTCTAGTAGTAACTAACCCTACAAATGGAGAACCTATCAGCACACCAATGACAAATTCAGCTGATACATCCGAAATACCTTCAAATTCCATCTTAGAGGAACAAAACTCAGATATTGGAGCTTCAAATGTAGGAGAGAATGGTCACAGTGAGAATGATCAAGAATTTCTAGATGCTAATAACCATCCCATTAAAGACAACATCAATGATGTCACACACTCATTGGATCAAGTCTCACTTGATAAGTGTGCTGATGCGGTGGGAGAAACCTCGGTGCCAGATCTAAATTTTTCTAATTTAGATCTCCCTACACAACTGACTGTGATTCCTTAGCTAAGGATACACAAGTCTCAACCTACCACAAACATCATTAGAAATTTTGACTCAGGGGTAAAGAGAAAAGGACAGACCCATGATGCACATATATGTTTCCACTCTTGTTTCTTATCCCATATCAAGCCTAAGAGATTGATAAGGCTTTAAAGGATAAAGTTAGGTTAAAACTAAATAGGAGGAGCTACTTCAATTCTAAAGGCAAAAGGTTTGGAACCTATGTCATCTTCTTCATGGAAGACTACTATACGAACCAAATGGGTTTGTAGGAATAAAAAAGATGATAAAGGACTTGTCATAAAAAACAAGGCAAAAGCTGTTAGGATATTCTTGGCTTGTCATAAAAAAAGGATGAAGAAGGAATTCACTATATAGATGTCTTTGCTCCTGTTGCGAGAGTAGAAGTTATTAGGATATTCTTGGCGTTTGCTGCATCCAAGAACTTCATGGTCTACTAGCTTGATGTCAAGTGTGCTTTTTATTTATGGACTGATTGATGAAGAGGTGTATGTCAAACAACCCCAGGGTTTACAGATCCTGATCATCCTGATAATGTGTGTAGGCTTGATAATGCTCTCTATGGTTGCATTAAGCACCAAGAAAGTGTTATGAGACTCTATCTCAGTATCTCTGTCAGCATGGCTATAGAAGAGGTACTATAGATGGAATTCTCTTCATCAAAGGATCATGTAATGACTTAATGCTAGTTGAAGTATATGTAGATGACATCATTTTTGGGTCAACTAATCCAAAGCTCTGCAATGACTTTGAGAAGTTGATAAAGGATATATTTGAAATGAATGCCATGCCGGAACTCAATCTCTTTCGAGGAATTCAAGTGAAGCAAGTTGAAAATGGCATCTTCATAAGTCAATCAAAGTATGTTCAGGACATACTTAAAAGATTCAACATGACTGATTGTAAGGTTGCTAAGAAGCCAAATATGAAGTCTTTAGAAGCTAATTTATGAAGAAAAATTTATTCTGAAGACTTTTGAGTACATGCTTTATCTGATGTACCTTTTACCATAAAGTTGTACCATGTTTCCACTACAACTCTGATTGACTCACCAACTTTCATAAGTTGGTGAAAGGTCCATGCTTTTGGTAAATTGTATATTGAGGTCTTGAGTCTACTACTTTCTACTTTATGTACTTTTATTCTTTTTGTAATATATTAGGATGTGAGGGATGACATGTCATAGTCATTAGTCAAAAGGCAATGTGCCTTTTGACTCTACAATGATTTGTTATTGTCTAGATCATGTATTCAACTGGCCTTCAAAGTATGGCCGGCTGTAGAATGTAGTATAAAGTATCTCAAGTCCCTTTGTAATATTTAATCTTTTATGCTTTGTAAACACTTGTAAGGAACTTGAGATCAATATACATGATTCTAGAAAACCAAACACTTGTGTTATTGTTATTGTTCTTGTTCTATCTTTTATTACTTGTATTACTTAGTATCAAGGTGTGACTAGTTGGTAGTTCCCCATTTTTTCTGTTAAGTGTTCTAACTCAACTTTGCGCACTGTGTGTGGTGTTCTGAGTGACGAAACCCTTAAATGGTCCAACATGCTTAGCCTGATGAGCTAATTAACTCAACAACCTTAAGCCTTCACTCTATGTCTCCACACTCAAATGAATAACCTTCAGGGGAAAGTTACATCCCAAGGCTTCAGATCTAAACCAACCAATTCCTAGCCTTGACTACTATGATGATGAAGACTTGGGATTTAGTGATTACCATGAATCTCTCTACTCTTCCCGTACTGAATGAGAGATGATGCTCCTACCTCTCCCCTATCTAGCCCACATCATCCACCTACCACTAAGGTGGATCTCCCTAAACATGTTCAAGAGGTCCATATGGAAAAGGCTCTCACTTGTGCAAGTGGTTACATTATTAACACCTCAAGTATGGCAACTCAGCCCATTAGGAATTCTTTTGAAGTTGTCAGTGAGCAGAGGTAAACTAGCAGCCAAGAACCTGATGGTGGTGGTGAGATCGAGGACTTTGGTCCAATTATCTCATCCCCTAATGACTCTTTTAATGAAGAAGAAGGGAACTTAAGACTAAAGGTGCAAAAACTGTCAAAAACATGCACCTATTTAGTCTCTAAGATTAGCTTCCTTGAATCTCAGGTGACTACCTTATAAAACAAGGTCAATGATCACCAACTTGTGATTTCTTATCTTAAGGAAAAACTAGCTGGGAGACCTCGAGGAAAGCTCATCCAGGAACACAAGAACCTATGGATGTGGTTGACCTAACTCCTAGCTCATCTAAGCAAGTGGGTGATGCTACAAACAAAAGGGAGAAAGTCATTACAATAAGAGAACCTGGGAGTTTTTCACAGAGTATGGACATTGAGGACTCACCATCCTCATTTGCATTTGTTCATTCTCAGCAACTTTCTTAAGTTCACATTGATGTGGAACTCTATAGACTCTTTCATTCAGAGTCTCTTTGAGGAAGGTATACCAAGTGTTGTACCATCTCCACCTCATTGAACTTCCAACTACATCATAGGGTGGAGGTATGATGCTAATAGAAGAGCCCTCATTCTTCAAAGAGTTCAAGGGCAGCAAAAGGTCTTCAATTTTTAGACCTTGAATGACTATGAAGGTCTTGACCTGATCAATATGCCACTTGCCAACCCAAGCCAATCTAGTCAAGCTAGCAGGCTGGCTCAGATGATTGAAGACAGAATTACCGAAGTGTTTAGCCAAAGAAGAAGACAAAGACAATCAGGTAATATCATCGGTTAACTGGATGTTGAGGCAGGCCCTGAGATTAGCTTCAAAAGGAAAAACTTGACCAAAGGCCTAATGATAGAGCCTGAGAGTCCTGTCTCACCTACAACCACTTCAGTAATTCATTCCCTTAGTGACACACCTATTGGTAAAAGTGCATCATAGCCTCTCTCTAGCCAAAGCATGGATGCTAATCCAAGCAATAAAGGCCAAAGCTTTCTCCATCCTGTGTCATAAGGTCTATGAGTGACACAGGGAAAAGGAAAATGACTATTGAGGAGATTGAGAAGGAGGAGAGAGATAGGAAGAGGAAGCTAAGGGGAGATAGTTCTATTGGGTCTTCAGGATTCATGCAAGCTAGAATAAGGGCTAGCCAAACCAGACACTCAGAATGATGAGTTAAGTGCAGTCAGAATTGCTTACTTACAGACCAGGAACTATAACATTGATCAAATCATCTCCCTCCCCTTAGAGGAACTTAATGAACCGGCAAACATTAAAGTGTCTAGAGAGAAGAAGGAAGCTGAGGATGCAAGATTGTTTCTTAAGATCAAAGAAGAAAAAAGACTGAAAAGACTCTACAAATATGTTCCTACTCTTTCACCAGTTCAAGAAATCCATATGCAAGTGACTATGGCACCATAAGAACCTCAAATAGATATAGAAACTAACAAGATAAATATGATCAACCACCTGAGTGCCACAAGTTTCTATCATGTAGATGCATTTCTTCCCCGGGTATTTGAGTACATTGAGTTTGAGTGTCTCAAACAACTTGGGCTTTAAGTACTCAAAGAGCAAAAGGCAACAAAGAGGAAAATGAGGGAAGAAGCTGCCAAAGCAAGAGCCATCATGCTGAAAAGTCAAAAGAAGTTTGTTGATAGGTAGAGGATGATGAGCTTCTGAAGCTGTATGGATTCTTCGGAAAGAGACTTGGCCCTATGTCTCTATCCACCATAGATGAGCACATAAGGGTGATCAAGTAGAATATTAAAAGAGGAGAGCTCCTTGATTTACATTCCTCACCAAGTCAAGCTCCACAAGAAGTGGATGTTAAGGTTGAACCATTTGAGACATCTCAACTTGGACCTCTTGTTGAGCCTCAGCAACCTTCATCTTTTGATCCACAATAGGGTCAACCTCCCTCTCCTTCTGAACTTGTGAGGGAGGTAGACCTAACTAAGAAATACAAAGAGAACAACATGGTGCTGCATGCCAGTCTTCTCAGTTAAAAAGTTCAAAGAGGATGAAAAGGATGGCCTCTAAGCCCAAGCCTAAGAAGAAGAAGATAGGGTTATCCACCTCCAGACCTCAAGATGAATATCAAGAGGAAGTGCATCAAGAGGAAGCTCAAACAACTCCCATTCAAGCAGCTCCTCTTGCAACAGGAAGACCCATCATATCCTAGACTTACTCTACTGATCCAGAAAGATGGCATGTGATTAGAGATCAATATATTGAAGATGTCTACACATGGAATACATGTTCAATCTACCTCTACATGATCTCTTTCAGATGAGAAGATATTATGAGAGTCTGAGTGATCCTGGCAATTTGATGAAGAAAGGCATGGTCATTATCATAATGAGCTATCAACATCGAAGATCTTCATATGTTTTGGTAACATCAGCCTAGGGGGAGTTTGGAAGGTTTATATATAGGTTGATGCACCTGAAACATCCAATGTCTTCCTCCATGCATGCATAGAAGTGTAGAAGTAGAAATGCTTAGGATGTTTTACACCACACACTACAAAAAAATATTCTAAGTGTAAAATCTTCCAAAGCCAAGACCAACATCTTCCGAAGCTTAAAGTGAAGTCTTCAGAAGCTTTAGAGACAAAGTCTTATGAAGCCTAGAAGTGAAGATAGATTATCTTTCGAAGACCTTTGAACACATGCTTTTATCTGATGTACTATACCATAAAGCTGAACAACTTTCCGCTGCAACTCTGTTTACTTACCAACTTTCACTAGTTGGTGAAAAGGTCCATGCTTTTGGTAAACTGTACATTGAGGTCTTGAGTCTATGCTTTCTACTTTATTTACATTTATCCTTTTTGTAATATATTAGGATGTGAGCTATGGCATGTCATAGTACTAGTCAAAAGGCAATATGCCTTTTGACTCTACATTTGATTTTGTTATCTATTTCATTCAGCTGGCCTTCAAAGCATGGCCGGCTATAGGATGTAGTATAAGTATCTCCAGTCTTTGTAATTTTAGAAATATGCTTAAAACTTGTAAAAGAACTTGAGAGCAATATACAAAATTCTTGAAAACCAATTACTTGTGTTTGTTCTTTGTTCTATCTTGTACTTTACTGGTGATCTAAGTATCATATTTGTGTGTTACCAATTCCCTATTTGATATTTTAAGTCTTTTGAAGAACAAAGTCATAAAGACTTGCAAAAGTGTCAAAAGAAGTTGATTCTTTCAAACTCTAAATAGCTTCACAAGAACTTATTCTTTCAAAGTCATTTAGGCTTCGGTTCTAGCCATTTAAGCTTCAAAAGAGCCAACTATGAACTAGTGGACAAAAGTATAGTCTGACTAACACTTGCTACCAATTCTAATATACAGCATGGCCCTTTCCCACACCTACGTAGTTGACCATACTTTAATCCACTATTCACCTTTTTATCATTTAGTATAGTTACCAACTTTAGTTGGTGACAAAAGGTAAGTCGTGGACAACCTAGTCTAGGATAGTATTTTATCTTAGATACTTTACTTCTAGCAATGTAGTATTTGTCTAATTATAAATTATTGCTGGTTTTCCAAGCATAACCGACTGTAGATAGTAGTATATATGGTTCTCATTGTAAGTCACTAAGTCATGCTTGTAAGAGTCTTGTAATACTGAGTTAAGAAGTAATATATACAAGAATCTTCAAAAACCATTCTTTTATTCATTTGCTTATTATATTATTACCAACTTAGTTTGAGATTCTACTTCATCTATTTGAGTGAGACCAAGAGAGTTTGAGAGACGAACTTGTCTTGAGAGACAAGCATTGATTCTATAATTCGTATCAGAGCTTTTTAAGTTCTTGATTATGAGATCTAACCATCCCAAATCATCCTTGTTTCATCACACTTACTCACTTCACTCAAATGGCTCTCAACAAGAAAAGTTATGAGTCTGAAATAAGAACCATCACCAAGGCTCCAATTATCACTCCTAATAATTTTAGAGCATGGTGCAAATGTATTGAAGGCTTTCTCAAGTATCAAGACATCCAGATGTGGAGATAAGTAACCCATGGACCTTACAAGCCAAAGGTGGAATCTTCAACTAGTAATGGTGCCTTGATTTAGAAGGCTGTTAAAGACTACTATGATGAAGACTTCAAGAAGAGAGACATCATCAAAGCCACGACTGTCCTGGTTACAACCATACCAAACTCCATAATGTTAGGCTTTGAGCATTATAAGACTGCCAAAGATCTTTTTGATGCTTTGATGTTGATGTATTCCTGTTCTTTTGATTCCAAAGAGTCCAAGAAATATGCACTGAAGCAACAATTTGGAAACTTCACACATATTGCTGGCGAGACTTTTAGTCAGCAATACTTCACGTACATGGACTTAATCTTTTCTCTTCAGTCTATGGGAGTGACTTTTGAGAAAAGAGACATTGTGAGAAAATTCATGAGTGCACTCCTCATGAATGGACTTTTTACTACGTTTTAATCAGCAGAATGGAGAATCTAAACACTCTCACCATGACTAAATTATATGTAATCCATGGTGGATAGCGTATGGAGATGGAAACTCCAAAAGGCTATTAGATGAATAGAAGCTTAAACCTTCCTAGTCAGCAATGCTCTACATGTTGCTGAAGGTTCAATAACTCCCCAACCCCAGTTGTACCTGAACTACCCCTAACAACCATCATCCTATTTTGGACCCTATATCATATTACCTGAGACATCAAGGACTCAAAAGTCTCAATAAAATCCTTTTTAGGATAGTTGTGCTTTTGTTTCAAGAAATGAGCACTCTTGAGATTTCTAATTCTGTTTTGATGATCTTGGTGCTTTAGCTCAAATGATGTGGAGTATATGAACATTATCCAATAGTTGGCTCTTCTAACCTATAGAGAAAAGAAAATTTTCAAGAGAACCAGAAGGCGATTCCCTCAGAATCCAACCAACATCAAATTTGGGTTTCCCAAAACAAAGGTCAAGTGTTACAACTACAATCAACTTGGTCACTTTTGTAGATACATGTGTCCCTAGTTTCTGAGCTTAATGTAAAATGTCTTTATTGTCTTACATATATGTAATTGAATGGGTACTTAATGAAATACAATGTGTGGTTGTGCTTATAATGTTGAATATTTCATTGCTTGGTATGTAATAACACTTATTAAACTAATTATATAGGTTTGTGGTTTTTTGAATAGAACTAAAACAAATAATGATTGTGAAACATATTCAAACTTAATCAAATGAATTTCTCATGCGATTGGCCCATGCTAATGGACCATATGCATGAAAAACTTCATCCTAATGAACCAATCGCACGACTGAACCAGGAGACTGGATCAGTCGCATGATTGTAACATGAGATTGACTCAGTCGTGCGAATGGATCAACCGCATGACTCAATCGCATGACTGAACCATGCAAAAGGTTTAGTCGCCCGAATAAGAAACCCTAACCTATAAATACCACTTAAATCGTGGAAAAACATAGCACTTCGAAAACCTACGTACTAAATCGTACCCTAGCTGTCCAGAGACCTCTAAGAACCTGTTCCAAGATCATAGATCGCACTAGATCGATTACCAATCGTTCTTAACGTTTAGATTCAATCCATAATTGTTTCTACGTGCGTTCTCACTGATTGGATCACCAATCAAATAGGGTTCCGCACTATTTGATTCGGTATACACGTATATCAATTAGTATTTCGTTCAATACACCATCCTAACAAGTGGTATGAGAGCTTTGGCTCTTGATTTATGTGTGATTCAATCATTTTTATACAAAAATTGTGTTTTTCACTAAAAATGCAATCTTTTCGTGTCAAACGATGTCTTTGACGTCTCTTGTTCGTAAAGTTTTAACTTTTTCCGGTATACGGCAATTAGGGTTAGTGAAAATTCGTGTTTTTGCGTCTAAAACACCTTAAACCTAAAATTTTCGAAATCCAGCAACTTCAGTCGCACGATTGACTCAATCGTACGACTGAATACATATGCATCCCTCATACACACGATTGGACTCATTCGTACCTCCTTTCGTACGACTGAGCAATTTATTCGCATTTTCCAACCGCATTTGTTCATTCGCTTGACTGAGCCATCCGCATTGTTCAATCGCATGCATAGCCCAATCGCACACCTTCATTTGCACAAATGAAACAATTTGTTCAAAAGTTTAAAGTTGATATCAATGGAGGACCAATACTCGGCGTTCACAGCAGGGAGAGACTCAAGGATTTAAAACCTACTGCTTCTGGAGAATGAAGTAGGGAATCACAACAAACCCCCAAAGCTAATCACATTAGATGAATACCCACAATGGAAGCAATGTTTTGAGATCTACTTAAATGGAGTAGATCCCAATATGTGGGAATCAATAGAGACGGGGTACAGCTTGCCAGTAGGTGCTGATGGTGTCAAACATACACTAGGTGGCATAACTGATGGACAAAAGGTCAAATACAATGCTGAGAAGAAAGTCTATGCTCTGCTTACTCAGTCGATCCCCAATGATATTTTCCACCAATTTTCTGAGTATACGCAAGCAAAGAAGCTATGGGATGCATTAGAGAAAAGGTATGAGGGAAATGCATCATTAAAGGTGATAAAGGCTAAAGCTTTGAAAAAAGAGTTTGACAACGTCTCTTCGATGGGTAAAGAAAGCCTGGATGACGTCATTGACAGATTCTACCACTTGATGAGTGAGATGCATACTCATGGAGTAACGACGTCTATGGAAGACAAAGTGTCGAACTTTGCTGATGGTTGCCGGAGAAATGGGTTTCCTTTGTCTCCAATCTCAGATAGAATGGTATGCTAACGAAGTTAGATATAAATGATTTCATTCTGAAGCTGAGAGAAGAAGAATTAAAGATGAAATACAGTGCCCAAAAGTATTCGTATGATCAAAATCTGGCATTGTACAACGTGACTCCACAAGCCAAAACGTCTGGAGCACCACTTCAGACGGCTTTTGTGTCAAGTTCAGCTGGTACTTCTCAAGCCTCTACTTCAGGGTCAGAAATGTCAAGGTCGTCTGGTACCCAATAAATTGCACCTGAAGCAAATGCTACAAAACTGAAGACTGAGAATCTCGGTAATGTGACAGTAGAAGTAGCAAGAGAGCACATGGATCTCTTAGCAGCTGTAGTCCACTCCTATGATGGACTAATTGTGGGAAAAATTGGGAATTGTCATCTGGCAGATGAGGACTACGAGCAGGTGGACGAGACTGAGCTGGAGAGGATGGATATAATGTGGGCCTTAGCAAGTGTTGTTCGAAGAGCTAAGAAGTTTGTCAAGAAAACGGACAGAACTTGGTTGCAACTAAGGACACTGCCTTTGGTTTTGACAAGACCAAGGTGACCTCTTTCAACTGTGGTGAAAAGGGGCACTTCAAACGTGAGTGTATGAAGCCCAAGAAAACTAGAAACGGGAATCCATTCTCATCCTTCAATCGTCAGGATAAACCTACTAGCAGTCCTACTTCCTTAAGCAAGGATCCTAAAGCCTTGACTGCTCACGATGATGAAATACAGGACTGGAGCTTTCGGTTTGTTTCACCGGGAGAATCCAACATCACTAGTGTTGAAGATTTAGATGACAATTCAGCTAGTGAAGGAGATATTACAGTTGAACTTGCAATGTCAAGCACCGAAGAGACTGCAACAGTGGTCAATTACATGCCTGCAGAAGGGAAATCGACAACAATGTCGGAATCACCAAAACTAGAAACACCAGACTCTGCTTTGATGGCTGATTCATCAGAACCCTCTCAGGTAAGTACTACTGACCAACTTTTCAATAATCATGCTTCTTCTGATTGTAATAAATTTAGGGAAAGCATAGATTCAAAATTTGGTAGGTTATTAGATCATAATGATAGCTTAGTAAAGGACTTGCAACTATGCACTGAAGCTAACAGAATTATTAAACAAAATGAGCACAGTTATAAAGAAAAGATAGAATTGTTGAACAAACAACTTAGGGAAACCGAAGTTGCAGCCTTTAATCAATCAAATGACATTAGTTCTATCTTAACTCCCTAGAAGACACTAAGAAACAAAAGGCAGTTTTAGAAGTAGAAGTTAATTCGTTAAAGCAAAACCTGCATAGTTGGACACGTTCATCTCATATTGTTCAACACTTAGTGAGAGAGCGTAACAATGGAAGGGATTAGGTTATAAAGTGGTTCCGCCACCACATGAGACCTTAATGAATGAAAAAAGTAAACAAATCAATAAACCCAATCAAGGATCATGTGGTGACCACTCCTCTAGTAAGTGACCCAGATACCACATGTACATCTAATGAATCTGGCACTAAACTAGAGGAGGCCACTTCAAAATCACAAGGTAAAATGCCTTGTGTCAATCTGGACAAACAATTTGAATAGGTTAAAGTTAAGTCTGGGTCAACCAAGTCTAATTCTGAACCCAAGAAGACCAAACAAATTAACCACCCACATGCATCATGTCAAAGTCCAGGTAAAAAAATGGAAAAGATGTTAATAACGTTAAAATAATTAACTTTGTTAAACAAGATAAAAAAACTAAACAAGAAGAGTGTCAACCCAAAAGGGTTAATGTCACACGTGTGTCACACACTTCTCCACACAAACAGTTAAATCGAAAAGTCGAAAGCAGATCATGCTACAACTATGGAGAGTATGGGCACATTGCGTCTAACCGTCCTTACTATCAGACACCAAGGAGGAAAGTTGAAATTCAGGACCCAAAACCTAGTTCTTCTAAGAGGAACTCACTGACTCCACCTAGAAGGGCTAGTGAACCTAAAGTTCAACCATTAGCTAGTCGTCTGTTTATCACAAACAGGCCTTACACAAGGCGGGCTTATGGAAAGAAAAATCAACCTCAATGTCTGATAATAAGAACAAGAAGACAACTGAGCTTCCCTCACCTTCTAAAGGTCAATGGGTTGAATTTATGATGTGTGATGCCTCTGGGACACCCAAGCTAGTAAAGGCTTGGGTCCCTCACCTGAACTAATGTTTTCGATTGAATGTGTAGGGTGTTCGCTATAGTGCTGAGACCAACACGTGGATTATAGATAGCAGAGCATCCAGGCACATGACAAGGAACAGGGATCTCTTATCAAACGTCAAAAAAATAAAAGGAGGCCATGTTTCATTTGCTGGAAACAAAGGAGGGTATATCACAGCTCAAGGGGAAATGGGAAACCAGAAAGTAAAGTTTGATAAGGTAAACTACGTTCAACAACATCAAGAAAACTTACTTTCTATATCCCAAATTTGTGATAAAGGGTTTAAAGTAGTATTTGATAACAAGAAGTGCTATGTCCTGAAAAAGGACTACGTGATCCCGGAGGACCAAGTCTTAATGTCTGCCTCAAGATATAATGACCTTTTTGTCTTGGATCTATCAAAGGCCTCCACAACGGATCATCAAGTTCAGTGCTTCTTGTCAAAAGCTACTGAGAAGGACTCCATCTCCTGGCATAGGAGAATGGGACATATTAATCCACGGAAGACGAATCACTTGATCCAGAATGATCTAGTGAGAGGAGTTAACGTCAAAAACTTCCAACTTCTGTATTTCTATGTGGCGTGCAAGAAAGGCAAACAGACGAAGAAGTCTCATAAGGAAAAGAAAGTTCATTCCATCGAACTTCCTCTTGAACTTCTTCACATGGATCTGTTTGGTCCAGTAAGTACAAGAAGCATTACAGGCGACTTGTACTGCTATGTGGTTACTGATGACTACTCAAGATTTTCTTGGATAATGTTTCTGAAAATCCAAATCAGAAACATTTGAGTCATTCAAGGAATTAGTAACTACACTAGAGTCCTTATACAAGCTAAAGGAATGACAAGTACGTTCAGACAACGGAACCGAGTTCAAAAACCAATGGATGGAGGCATACTGCAGGAAAAGGGAATTGTGCATAAGTTCACTTTTGCCTACACTCCTCAGATGAACGGCGTTGCTGAAAAGAAAGAATCAGAGCTTGATAGAGACTACACGAACTATGCTAGCAGACTCGAAACTGCCTATCCAATTCTGGAATGGGGCAGTTACAAATGCGTGTTACACGTTAAATCGATTTCCGGTAGTTAAACGCCATGGAAAGCGTGTTACGAGTTAGTACAATGACGTAAACCTAATCTAGAGTATCTCAAGCCATTTGGCGCATCGTGCACCCTACTGAAAAAGACTCAGGAGGGAAAATTCAGCGAGAAGGCTGAAGAAGGTATCTTTCTAGGATACAACATGCGAACAAGAGAGTTTACAACAACTCGACTGGTCAAGTAGAAGTGTGGTGTAACGTCGATGTTCAGAGATACACCACTCCACCTACTGAAGAAGGAGCCGCTTTCTTTTTCAATTATGATGGCTTCTTCAAGTCCTTCAACATCCCTCTCTCCACATCTGATGATGAATTAGCATCCAAAATGATGTATGATGTTCTAAACACACCATCTTAGGAATCTACATCATCTGGCTCACAAGGTGATTCATCTACCAACTCAGGGAAGCACTCAAGGTAAGTGACTCTTCCTCTGACGATGAAGCCATGGAGAATGATTAGGACACTCAGGAGCAACAGGTTTCTCCTACTGCAAGTCCACAAGCATCTGACATTGATGCCTCTGAGTCTGCGGAACCTCACACCCCTACTGCCTTAGATACTGAACGAAATGTTCATAATCTGGATTCTGAGGTAGTTGTTCCCACCACTCCTGGATCACGCCTAAATGTCTATCACCCTCTGGACAATGTTATTGGGGATGTCAGATCAGGAGTTCAGACTAGAAATCAGCTCTATTCAGTTGATTATGCCTCGGTGATGGAAAATGGATACCTTCACGATGGTGCATATCGCTGCTTTGTGTCTCAATTTGGACCAAAGTACGTTAGTGAAGCACTGAATGATAAGGCATGGGTGAGTGTCATGCAAGAAGAACTTCTTCAGTTCAAGAAGTTAGGAGTATGGACTCTGGTGGATAGACCTAGACGTGCTAAGGACATTGGCACCAAATGGGTCTTGAAGTGCAAGAAAGATGATCAAGGCATCATCATCTGAAACAAGGCTCGACTTATAGTTCAAGGATTTCGACAAGTCGAGGGAATAGATTACAATGAAGTGTTTGCACCCGTGGCAAGAATGGAAGCATTCGTATCTTCCTTGCCTATGCATCGTATATGAAGATTAAAGTTTATCAGCTGGATGTGAAGACTGCATTCCTTCATGGTGAAATCCCAGAGACAGTGTATGTCAATCAACCCAAGGGATTTGAGGATCCGTATCATCGGGACAGAGTTTACAAACTCAACAAGGCCTTATACGGGCTTCATCAAGCTCCTAGAGTGTGGTATGAGAAACTCTTCACTCACCTTGTGAAACATGGGTTTCACAGAGGTGTTATTGACTGCACACTGTTTATCAAAGAAAATGATGGTGATTTATTGCTGGTCAATCTTTGGTTCCAAGAATGAAGAATTATGTAAAGGGTTTGAAGCAGTAATGAAGGTTGAATTTGAAATGAGTTCCATGGGAGAGATGAAGTTCTTTCTCGGGTTATAGGTGGATCAAACACCAAAGGGGATATTTCTACATCAGACAAGTATGTCGGGGATATTCTCAGTTGGTTTGATATGGAGAATGCTTCCGCAGCTGGGACTCCACTTGCTACAAACCATGATGTAGCACCGGACGAGAATGGTGATCCGGTAGATGTCATCATGTACCGAGGAATGATTGGATCTCTAATGTACCTCACTGCCTCAAGACCTGATATCATGTATGCCAAATGTCTATGTTCAAGATATCAGGCAAAGCCAAAAGTTAATCATCACATAGGGGTCAAAAGGATATTCCGTTATCTAAAGGGTACACCAACACTAGGGTTGTGGTATCCTCATGACGATGACTTCGAGCTTACGGCGTATAGTGATGGATTACGGTGGCTGCAATATGAACTACAAGTCTACATCAGCAGGATGTCAATTCTTTGGGAGGAGATTAGTGTCCTGGCAGTGTAAAAAGCAGACCTCGGTTGCTTTGTCAGCCTGCGAAGCCGAATACGTTGCTACTACAAGTTGCTGTTCACAAATCATATGGATTCAATAGCAAATGCAGGACTATGGTTTGAATTTCTCTTTTACTCCTATTTTTGTTGATAACTTTGCTGCAACTGCAGTAACTAAAAATCTGGTCCAACATCCTAAGACCAAACACATCAGAATAAAATATCACTTTATACGTGATTGTTTTGAAAAGAACCTAATCGATGTGGTTAAAATAAATACTGATTTTCAACGCGCTGACCTCTATACAAAGGCTTTTGATAAACCATGTTTTTTATATTTGTTAGAGGTCAACGGTGTTAAAAAGAAAAGTGATGTAATCCCTGAAGATGACCATGTGTAGTCCGATGCGTATAGTCCATTTTTATTTTAGTTTTAATTTTCTTTATTTATCTAATTTATTTTAAGTAGTTAATTAAATTGATGTTATTTCTTTGCCTAGTAAAATCCTAAAAATGCAAATCGTTTACCGTTTTAGAATTTTAGGGGGAGAATAGGTTTAGGAAGTAACATTATAAAAAAAACAAGGGAGGGGGAGAGGTAAGCTTTAGATCGTATTGTGAAACCGCTTCAATCTCTGGAAAATGATAGTACACAGGAACAAACCACTTAGGACTTTGAAAGTTTAAATTGAATAAGATGCGAAAGTCAAAGTATAAGTCTTTGTACACCCACATCTATACCACCCCTAAGCTTCACCACTGCCACCACCACCACCTCTAGCCACCAAGCAGGACCGTCATCTTACCCCTCATTTCCATCTGGATCATATCTACCTCCCTGTGGGGTAGAGGAACAACTCTCAACACTGAACCGTATGGTGCTGAAGCTGTTAGCAGCCCATGACGAGAAGACTGCTCAGATTCGTCAGTTAGTAGAGCTTACTGCTGCACAATCTCAGCAGATATCTCTGCAGGCACAACTGATTGAGCAGCAGGCACAGTAGATGGCTACCCAGAGCCTAGAGATGTTCCAACTCCAAGAGCAAAATTTCCACTCAGCAAAAAGGATAGAGGAGTTGGAGGCTACTAACAAGACCATCATGCTCAAGCTCAAGGGCTCGAAGGATAAGCCACTAAAGATCAGAGAAAGAGATGGAGATGATGGTGATGATGATGACAATGCTGGTGATGTTGATGACAGTGATGATGATGATGAAGATGGTGATGATCAAGGTGAAGATACAGAGGGAGGTGATGGTGATGATGCAGGTGATGATGATGATGATGGAGAAGGAGATACATCTGCTATGGGTGCCACATCAGCAAGTGAAAGTTGGACCAAGAAAGCTCAAGACAAAGGTGCCTCTACATCAGCCCCATCAGCAGAGGAACACACGATTCAAGACAAGAGTAATGCATAGTTGTTTATGTTATTTAAAATCATGTGTATTTGAATATTGTATCAAATTTGCGGAATCGTTGAAGGGGGTAGAGTTACAACATAACAACACAAAGAGGAGATTAACTAAACTTAATCAAAAAGTAAACTGGATTAACCAACGAAAGACACTAAGAACACAAGTAATGTAAGAGACAGAACACAAAGAACACAAGTATATGGTTTTCAAGAATGCAGTATATTGCTTTCTCTATGCTCTATTACAAGTGTTACAAAGCATGATTCAAAGATACAAGAACATGAGATACTTATTTAAATAAACATGATTCAAAGCATGATCCAATATTACATTTAAATAGTGGTTAGGTGACCTTTATCCCATTATTTAAATAAACAAGGTAGTCAACGTTTTCACAATTACAACCCTTTGTAACTTCTAGAGGTATGTGTTCGACTTTAACATCATATGTATAGTCGACATGTTTATCCCATCAACACCCTTTGTAAACCACATTGTAGGTGATCTAATTAACATGGTTTGCAAATCAAGTCACCCTACTTGCACAATGTTTATCCCATTAACACCCTTTGTAAACCATATTGTAGGTGATCCAATTAACATGGTTTGCAAATCAAGTCACCCTACTTGCAGAAACATGTGGGTTTTCCAACATAAGTGGTTAGGTGACCTTTATCCCATAAATATGGTATCCCCACCTCAAATCACAAGTTATTTCAAAAATGGTTAGGTGATCTTAATCCCATTAAGAGTTTCCAAGTGACTCAATTGTCGTGCAAAAGGACGGTGTTAAACTTGTTTTTAAGAGAAATTTTATGTTTTCAAAACTCTAGTTTTGAAAACTTTATGTACCTTGTATTTGCATCTTTCAAACACATGGTACCATATGGTTCCTTTTAATAGAACTCCTTTGATATAATCATTAATCCTTTCAATAACCTATTATTAACCACTTAATGATAAAGAACCATAATATTTCAGCTTGTTATGTTTATTAATAAGTTTGTTATACATATCCAAATATCGAACAACCAAACATAAACAAACAAGCAAACAAACACAACCATTACAATCACAAGTGCATAACCATAGCCACTAAGTTGACTACACTTGTTTTCCATCTCAAGTGTTGTCAGTAGGTCTTTCCTAAGGGTAAATAATGACACATCAAAAGGTTTCCATGAACTTCCACTTGAATCCACATCCAAATACTTCAAGTGTCCATGTCTCTTTTGTGTCCTTCCTTTGTGTCTTCCTTTTGGTCTTCCTCTTGTGCATCTTCTTTTACAAAATTATATACTAATACAAATTTTCTAATAATATAAATGGACCTAATCTATTTATTACATAACCAAAGAATGAATAAATTACAACCCAAAGATACAAACACACAATATTATTACAACCCTTTGGAAGAATAAAACCAAACATGAGAAACAATCAACCAAATCCAAAGCACACATGGTGAAGGCTATGTTATGAACCAAAACATGTATCCAAATACAATATTCAAAAACAAAATGAACTCGCTTTTTAACCCTAAAATTTCAGCCAACATAAACCAAGATTTTAGGGTTTTTTGTCCAAACAACATAATCTACCACTTGACTTTAATCATTCAAGTTTTATTCTAAGGTATGTAAAATAAAACTTGAGGGACAAGGGATTCATATATCCATAACAAATCAGCCCCTAATGGGTTGAAAAAGTCTGACAAAACTATCTTTTCTTGGACTTTTGAAGCAAGTTTTCCACATAACCGGCTCCAGATGCTATTGTTGGGTTTGCTACATGCTCGTCAAAGGTTGTTTAACCATTCAAACAAAGAAATGCAGCAGATATAAGAACATATAAAACATGTTTATATCCTGAAAATTAACCATTTCAATAACCAAGATTACAAACCCAAGAACAAGGATCAAATATATGTGAAAAGAAATGTTATCAATTATAAACAACCATAGTGTGTTCATGGAATACAACCTTTGTTTGAACAAGAGGATGTATGGAATTCGATGAAGAAGATGATGACTTTCTTGAATCCAAGCCTCCAAAAGAGAAGACCTCAAGCTAGTATACCCACAAGCCCTTGCAAACACCCAACTTGTTAGGAAGTGCAACACCAAAGTCTCCTTCTTGCACCTCTTATCAAATCTGAAATTTTCAGCAAAGACCACTTCAAATCCAAATATTTCAGCAAGAATACAAGAAGAGAGAGTTGCTATGTGTGTGAGAGAGAGTGTGTCTTGAGTGGAGTGTGTCTTGAGTGGAGTGTGTTTATAGTTTAAATCTTGCATAAAACAAGAAAAGGAATCCCAAGGAGAGGGAGTTCCAAGGGGTGGCCGAAAATTACCTTTAAAATGGGTTTCCCTCCATTTTAATTTTATAAAATATAACACTCTTTAATCCATATGTTTATAAAATTAAAACCCCTTTTAATTTTATAACTTGAACACACTTTTATTTGTTATTATTTAACCCACTCAAATAATAATAAATAACTTCTCATGAACAAATTATCCATATAATATTGTTCTATTTCAAAAGCAATAATTTGGAAAGCCCATTTTCCAAATTGGTGTCAATATTTATTTGTATGATCACATCAACAATAAATATTATTGTTGTTTGTTTAGCTTGTTATTGGGTATGACCCGACTTGGATCATAACATACTAACCACATCAATCTTGTATGTGTCTTGGGCAAACAATATCCAGACTATCCTCATGATGTATTGAAAAATGACAAGCTCTGTATGACTCTACCTCTCAGAAGCAACATAGACATAAAAAAGAATCAATCCCCTTATAGACATCAAATGATGAGAGCTCTAGGTCTATACTTACGTATAATAGAGGAGTTGATCAAATGAGTCTTATGGATAAGAGTTCTAGGTCAGTACTATCATACAGCAGAAGAGATCATCACTCCAAGTCAATGTTCACACATAGCAGAGGAGATAAGTACTAGATAGAGTATAGCAGGTAGCATCTTAGATACAAAAATAGGAAAGCATATATCTTTAGAGATAACGTGTATTGTTTTGCCATACATATACTTTAGAGAAGAATAACTCAAAATAGAGATATCATGTTCTAAACCCTTTTCGAACAAGGACTTGAGACTTTGTGAATGCCTAAAATGTCAAGGGGATTATCTGAGTCAATAAGTTTCTTGCTCTTTTAATTTTTACGAATAAGCAAGATGTAGAAATTTCTTACTTGACTATATGCCACTATCACCAACGTAATTTTTTTAATTTACTATTATGTTTTATGTAAAAATGATAAAGAATGATGGAGCAGACAAAACAACAGGAAACAAAGAGAATAAAAAGAGAAAAATATGTACAAAACATGGTTTGACGGTAAATGGGTTTTAAATTGTTATTAAACCTAACATAGAGATCAATTCATAAAAATGAGGTTTATCAAATGTTTTAATGTAAAGATCAGCTTTTTGATTTTTGGTATCAATAGGAATAATAAAAATAAAAATCCTTTTCCTGAGCATCACGAATCGCGTAAATCCGTGTCACGATGTGCTTGGTTCGAGAATGATCAATAGGATTCTTGGTGATGCCAATGGCTACTTCGTTGTCATACAACAACGGTGTATGGAGAAAGTTGATCTCATAGTCAATCATCTTATGATATATCTAGAGCACTTGTGAACAACAGCCGGAAGCTGCAATGTATTTTGCTTCTCCCATAAAGAGAGAAGCTATGGTCTATTTCTTATTTTGTAAGGAAACAAGATAATTTCCCAAGTATTGACATCTTCTAGTAACTGACTTTCTGTTTAACCTGCAGCCATTAGAATCACTATTAGAATAGGCATGTAAATCAAAATTCCCACCATAAGCATACCAAATACCTAAATGAGAAAAGCCTTTAAGATAATGAAAGATTCATTTTACAGCCTTTTCATGAAACTCTTTCGGGGCAAATTGGTATGGAGCACAATATCCTACGGTAAAGGTGATGTCAGGATTGCATTTGTAAAAGTCTTTCATTTCTTACACATATGTAATATGACCTCTTAATGAAATATGATATGCATTGTGATGTTATTTGTCTTTGAATATTTCATATTAGTATTGTATTCGGTGTAATTCATATGTATGAACATCATATATAGGTTTGAGGTTGTTATACATAGTTCTAAGTCATAATGATTGAGAAATGTGTTCAACATAGTCGGATGGTTATTTATGCTAATGGACCATACTTATGGACCATACACATGAATGAATCATACTTATGGACCAGTCGCATGACTAACCTAGGAGACTAGATCAGTCATATGACTGAAACATAAGGTTGGTTTAGTCGCACGACTGAGCCTTTAGTCGTGTGTATGAATCAACCGCACGAGTTAGTCGCACGACTGAACCATGCTAATGGTTAGTCGTATGAATGAAACTGAAACCTATAAATACCATATAATTCATGGGAAAACATGAGACTTGGAATATTCACAAACCTAGCCATCTAGAGCGCCCTAAGCCGCCTATCCAACTTTATAGTTCGTTGCTGATCGATTTCTAATCAATTCTTAATGTTTGTTTCATCGTTAGATCGATCAGGTTGTCGTTTTCATTGATTCAATTGCCCATCAAATAGAATTCCACACTATTTGATCAGGTCTCATGTAGAATCTGTTACTGCTTCATACGAAAACGGTCCTAACAAATGGTATCAGAGCTTTGGCTTGTGCTTTTGTGTGGATTCAATTGGTTTTGGTGTTAAAACCAACGTTTTCAATCAAAAGAGTCACCTTATTACTTCAAAAAGTGTTTTTGATGATTTCATGTGTTAAAGTTTCATTTTTCATCAAATGACAGATTACAGTTTATGGAAAATTCGTACTTTGTGTCAAAGTGTTCAAATATTCAATTTTTCAAACACAGCAGCTTCAGTAGAATGATTAGTCCATTCATATTACTGAACCCGTTCATATACACTCATTCGTATGACTGAACTCATTCGTGTCTCTCAATTGCATGGCTAAGCAACTCCAGTTGGTTGATTACAATCGCCCTGCTCATTCGCATGACTGAATCCAATCTCCCGATTGAATTCATTTGTAACTTTCATTTGCACGAGTGACCCATTCGCATAACTCATTCACACGAGTGAATCTGTCCTATTCTACGTTACCAAGTTTAAAACAACTGAATACCAGTTTGCTGCATTCACTACTAGAAGGACTCGCGTATCCAGAACCTTCTACTTCTGGAGAATGAGATTGGGAACCACAACAAACCGCCAAAGCTGTTAACTTTGGATGAATACCCATAGTGGAAACATCAGTTTGAAATCTACTTGAATGGAGTTAACCCAAACTTTGGGCATCCATTGAGACTGGTTACACGATAGTAGTCAGTGCTAATGGAGTTAAATTGACTTTGGGAGGAATGAGTGAATCCCAGATGACTCTGTATAATGCTGAAAAGAAAGCATATGCCTTGTTGACTCAGTCTATAACTAAGGACATATTTCATCAGTTCTTTGAGAACAAGCAGTCTAAGAAATTATGGGAGGCCTTGGAAAAGAGATACCAAGGAAATACAACTCTGAAGGCACTAAAGGCAAAGGCTCTTAAGAAGGAATTTGACAATTTCTCTTCGATTGGGAATGAGACCTTGGATGATATTTTTTGATCGATTATATCATCTGATGAGTGAGTTGCACCCTCATGGCATGACCACATCCATGGAAGATAAAGTCTCTAGTATTGGTGATGGACTGGCAGACAAATGAGATCTATTTGTGTCTAATCAGAGACAAAATGACACTCTTGCTACTTTAGACATAAATGATTTCATTTTGTAGTTAAGGGATGAAGAACTACGTATGAAATACAGTCAAGAAAGGATCCTTTGTTAAGAATTTTGCACTATACAATTCATTTCCAACTTCGGCTACTTCAAGCACACCGCTACAAAACATTTGTCTCTAGCTCTTTTGCTTCTTCCCAAAGCAGTGCATCAGGAACCGTAACGTCAGGTAATCTGGAACCCAATACGTATTCCTAAGGCAAATACTATAAAGTTGACCGAGAATCTTGGAAATGTCAGCGTGAAGTTTCTAAAGAGCACATGGACCTTCAAGCTATTGTTGCTCAATCTTATGATGGATTAGTTGCTGGTAAGATTGAAAACTGTCATCTTGTTGACGAGGACTACGAGCAAGTTGATGAAACTTAGCTAGAACACATGTATATTATGTGGGCCTTGGCTAGTTCTCTTAGAAGAGCCAAGAAGTTTCTTAAAAACACGAGGAAAGATTTGGTTGCCAGTAAAGATACGACATTTGGATTTGACAATACCAAAGTCACGTGCTTCAATTGTGGTGCAAAAGGGCACTTCAAACATGAGTGTGAAAGGCCAACGAAGACTGGAAATGGAAATCATTTTCCTACGTTTAACCGAGAATACAAGGATAATATTGGAGATTCATCTTCAAGTAAAGAGTCTAAGGCTTTGGTTGCTCAAGGTGATGAAGGACAAGATTAGTCCTTCTGTTTATTCTGAGGGTGAATCAAACATTGCTTTAGTTGATACATTGGATGATGGATCTACAGTGAAGGAGACATCATTGTTAAGCATACACTTTCAGATATCATAGAAGCTATGGATGTCATTGATCATTTTGTTGAAGAAGAGCTTAGTGCTACAAACTCAGAATCTCCGGTCACCAAAGAGTCTGACATTGCTTGATGGCTGATTCATCTAGTTTTAGATAGGTATGTTCTAAAGACGAATTATTTGAAGAACATGCATGTACTGAATGTGATAAATTTAGGGAAAGCATTGATTTAAAATTTTCTAGGTTATTAGAACATAATGATAAACTAGTAAATGATTTACAACTCTACATTGAAGCAAAACGTGTTTTAAAACAAAACGAGTGCAACTTCAAAGAAAAGATAGAACTATTGGGGAAACAACTAAGGGAAACTGAGGTTGTTGCCTTAAATCAATCAAATGACATCAAGTTCTAATTAATTCTTTGGAGGAAACTAAAAAGGAAAAGCAGTTTTGCAAGTCAAAGTTGAGTCAATAAAACAAAAACTATATAGTTTGGCAAGTTCTTCTCACATTGTTCAGAACCTAGTGAAAGAACGGAATGACAAGGAAGGTCTGGCTTATAAGGTAGTACCGCCACCACTTGCAATCCTTTTGAACACTAAATGTTGACCAATTAATAATAACCCAGTAAAGGATCATATGGTGTCTACTCCTCTGGTCAGTGATCCAGATTCTACGGGTAAACCTGTGAAATCTGTCACTAAACATAAGGATTCTACTTTGGGATAAAAAGATAAGATACTTGTTGAAGATTTGGGTGATAAAATTGAAAAGGTTAAATTAGGGTCAGGTTCACAAACATCTATTTCAGAACCTAAAAGGTCTAATCCAATGAACCTTAATCGTGTTCATCATCAAAATCCTAATAAATGAAAGCGAAAGATGTTCAGAATGTTAAAATATAAGTTTGTTTTTAAGAAGGCGAAACATCTAAAAAGGAAGAGAAACAACCCAACGGACATATCTCGAACACTGACCAAACTTAACCCCACATCAAAACTTTCCTTAAACTGTCGAAGGGAGATCTACTACAGTTGTGGAAAATGAGGACATATCTCTCCAAATTGTCCTTATTATCATACACCTAAAAGAAATTGAACTTTTTGATGAAAAATCAAGATTTTCTAAGGTTACACCTAAGATTATTAGTGAACCTAATGTTTAACCATATGCTAGTCATCTATTTACCACAAACAGACCTTACACAAAACTGGTTTATGGAAGAAAAATACAAGTAATGTGTCTGTTAGTGAGAAAAAGATGAAGAAAGATGTGTCCTTATCCTTTGAAGGGCAGTGGGTTGAGTTCATGATGTGTGATACCTCTGGGACACCCAAGCTAGTTAAGGCTTGGGTCCCCCCTGAACTAATCAATTCCTTTGTATGTGCAGGGTGATAGCTACAACCCTATCACTAATACCTGGATTATTGATAGTGGGGCTTCCACGCACATGACCGGGAATTCATCTCTCCTTTTCAACGTTAAGCAAATTAAGGGGGACACATATCATTTGCTAGTAATAAAGTAGGTTACATCACCGCTCAAGGTGAACTGGGAAACAAGAAAGTGAAGTTTGACAAGGTCAACTACCTTCCACAACTGCAACATAACTTGCTTTCTGTCTCCAAAATCCGTGATAAGGGATTCAAGGTTGTGTTTTGCAACAAGAAGTGCTACATATTGAAGAAGGAGTATGTTATCGAGGAGGATAAAATTCTAATGTCAGCTTCAAGATATATAACGATCTATATGTCTTGGATCTATCAAAAGCCTCCACAACTGAGTCTACTCCCTAGTGCTCTCTGTTAAAGGCACCAGAGAAGGATTTCGTGTCCTCGCATAAGAGAATGTGACATATTAATCCCAGGAGGATGAATCATTTGGTTGAGAATTATTTGGTGAATGGAGTTACAATCAAGAATTTCTATCTCCTGGATTTCTACGTAGCATGTAAGAAATGGAAACTGACCAAGAAGTCTTACAAAGCAAAGAGAGTTAATTCTATCGACATTCCTCTCGAGCTTCTACGCATGGATCTATGGCCCAGTCAGCACAAAGAGCATTGCTGGAGATTAGTAATGCTTTGTAGTAACTGATGATTACTCAAGATTCTCTTGGGTGATGTTTTTGAAAGCCAAGTTAGAGACATTTGAATCATTCAAACATCTAGTCATTACATTAGAATCACCCTACAAGCTGAAAGTAAGAATGATTCGATTAGACAACGGAACAAAGTTCAAGAATCACTGGCTAGAGGCATTCTATCGAGAGAAAGGAATTGTTCATCAATTTACTTTGGCTTACACTCCAAAGATGAATAGGGTTGCTGAAAGAAAGAATCGGAGCTTGATAGAGACAACAAGGACAATTTTAGCCGACTCTAAACTGCCTATTTAATTCTGGAACGAGGTCGTGGCTAATGCATGCTACACTCTTAATCGCGTCTTAGTGGTCAAACGTCATGGAACAACATGTTATGAATTGATCCAGCAACGTAAACCCAAGTTGGAGTAACTAGAACCTTTTAGAGCACCGTGCATGCTGTTAAAGAAATATTAGACTTGAAAGTTTTGTGAGAGGGAAGAGAAGGTACCTTTCTTGGATATTGTATACCAGACAAGAGAGTATATAACAACTCAACGGGTCAGGTAGAAGTGTGGTGCAATGTTGATGTTTAAAGATACACCACCCCCCTGCTAGCATAGGACCTTCCTTCTTCTTTGACTATGATGGATTTTTCAACTCCTTCAATCTACCTCATTCTCATCCTGATGATGAGTTATCTGCTCGAATGATGTATGATATTCTGAATACTCCTAGACTAGACTTGACATCATCAGTTCCATTAGACAATACTTCTAGCCCTTCAGGGGGAATGATCTATTGGATTGAGGTAAATAGGTCTTCCTTTGATGTTGAAGCAGTTGAGACTGCAAATGTGGACCAAGAGGAACTGGTTCCCAGTACTGAAAGTACACAAGCATCTGATCTTAATGCCACTGGAAATTCTAAACCCCAAACTCCAATAGGCATAGAAACTGAATCTGGGATTCAAAATCTGGATAATGAGGTAGTTGTTCCCACCACTCCTGGAACGTGATTAATGTGCATCATCTGCTGGACAACATCATCGGGGATATTCTAGCGGGAGTTCAGACATGAAATCAGCTATACTCAGCTGATTATGCCGCAGTCATGGAAAAAGGACAACTACATGATGGTGCTTATCGATGTTTTGTGTCTCAATTTGAGCCAAATTATGTAAGTGAAGCTTTAAACAATCAGGCATGGGTTAGTGCTATGCAAGAAAACTCCTTTTGTTCAAGAAGTTAGGAGTATGGACTCTTCTGGATAGACCAAAAGGTGCAAAGATGATTCGCAGTAAATGGGTTCTTAAGTGTAAGAAAGATGACCAAGGGGTTATAATCTAAAACAAGGCTCGGCTTGTCATTCAAGGGTTTAGACAAGTCGAAGGCATTGACTACAATGAAGTGTTTGCACCTGTGGCAAGGGTGGAAGCAATTTGTATCTTTTTAGCCTATGCATCCTACATGAAGATCAAAGTTTATAAATTGGATGTGAAAAGTGCATTCCTTCATGGTGAAATCCATGAAACGGTGTACGTTAGTCAACCCAAAGGATTTGAAGATCCTTATCATCGGGATAGAGTTTATAAACTGGACAAGGCTCTTTACGGGCTTCATCAAGCCCCTCAAGCCTGGTATGAGAAACTCTCTACTCATCTACTGAAACATGGTTTTTGCAGAGGGGTTATTGACTGCACGTTGTTTATCAAAGAGAAAGATGGTGATTTAGTGCTCGTACAAATATATGTGGATGACATAATCTTCGGTTCCAAAATGAAGCATTGTGTAAAGAATTCGAATCTGTGATGAAAGCTGCGTTAGAGATGAGTGCCATGGGAGAGATGAAGTTCTTTCATGGATTACAGGTGGATCAGACACCAAATGGAATCTTCCTGCATCTGTCCAAATATGTAGGAGAAATCCTTAGTCAGATCGACATGGAGAATGCAGCGGTTGCTGGGACTCCACTTGCCACGAACCACGATATGGCACCCGATTAAAATGGTGATCTAGTAGATGCCACTATGTACCGAGGAATGATCGGATCTCAGATGTACCTCACAACCTCTCGTCCTGATATTATGTACTCCACGGTCTTTGTTCTAGATATCAGGCTAAACCCAAAGTGAATCATCTAATTGGGGTAAAAATGATCTTTCGTTATCTGAAAGGTACTCCAACACTCGAATTGTGGTATCCTCATGATGATGAATTTGAGCTTATAGCGTATAGTGACTCAGACAATGGTGGTTGCAAGATGAATTACAAGTCAAAATCAGTGGGATGTCAGTTATTTGGAAGACGCTTAGTCACCTGGCAGTGTAAGAAGCAGACATCTATTGCTCTGTCAACATGTGAAGCTAAATATATTGCTACTGCAAGTTGTTGTTCATAAATCATTTGGATTCAACAGCAAATGCGAGAGTATGGTTTGACATTTTCTAACACCCCTAACTTTGTTGATAACTCTACTGCAATAGGTGTCACTAAAAATCCGGTCCAACACCCGAAAACTAAACACATCGGAATTAAATATCACTTTATACGTGATTGTTTTGAAAAGCCACTAATCAATGTTGTTAAAATTAATACATATTTTCAACGCGCCGACCTCTATACAAAAGCTTTTAACAAACCTCAGTTCTTATATCTTTTGGAGGTCAATGGTGTGAGAAAGAAAAGTGTTATGATTCCAGAAGAATCGAGTTCTTAGTCTGACAAATTTTTCTTAATTTTTAATTCTATTTTCCTGTCTTTCAAAATCCAAAAACACAAAAACACAAAAAACATTTTAGGTTTTAGAATTTTAGGGGGAGAACAGTTTAGTTTCAGTATTTAATTACTTAAAACAAAAACGTCGACGGGCAAATAAGCTGAAAGCAGAGAAATCAAAACTGTGATATTGATTCAAAAATTATGGAAAATGATAGTATACATGGAACTAATTGTTTGGGACATCAAAAGGATTTAAATGATAAAAATGCTATATTCAAATTACAAGTCTGAGAATTCTAACCAAAAGAAATGGAAAAATAATAGTAAACTAGTCTGCTATTGAGGTAACATAAAGAAAGTAGACCTATGGGTTGCTAGTTCATTATATGTTGTGACAGTAGATTCAACATAATAGACGAGTAGACTTCATTGGTGAATCAAATTAAAACTAATTTGTTCAACTTGTTGTGGGTTTTCATCTTATCCCTGGTTAACACAATCAACACATCTCCAATAAGGGGTGACGAGCAAAATAAACGCCACAAATGTGTGCGGATGACCATAAAAATGAGCAAAGCACATGGAAAAACTATAAACGCAATCAAGCTAATGACTAATGTTGTTGGTGTGCTATGTGCAAAAGAAAAAAAAGTGCTCTAACAAGAACGTAGGTTGTGTGCCTCTCTGTTGTGCGATTGCACTGACCTGAGGATAAGCATAACCTAAATATTCTAGAATTCATTGTTTTTTGCGCCTCTCTGCTGTGCGATAGCACTGACATGAGGCTTGGAATCTCTTTGAAAGCTCTTAGAATAGTTCTTCATGTCAAATACCCGTAGACCGCTCAAAAAATCTCTTGAGGAATGTTGATTACCATATAAGTGTGGATCCACAAATGCTTGTTGAAATAATATAACCAAATTCATCACCAATGTGAGTCAAAAATCTATGCATGGATTTAAGTGGACAAATATACTGACAATCATCGTAGCTGCAACTCTCGACAGTCAAAATCATTGTGTGCATCTTATAGCCCTGGAACGATTTCCTGAAAGTGCTATTGACTCTCAGACAAATAAGAATATAATATCCAAGTACATATAAAAGGGTCCCAAATGATTATGATATACCTGTATGATTCCATATGAATCTTTCTAGAAATGATAAAAATAAATTGATGTTGTTCTGCTCAGGAGGAAAAACCGGTTAGATGATTTCTAAAAGGTTTAAATACACAAAAATATGTCTTGTTTTGCTTTATTTCAAGTCGTTTTCTGTTTTCATTATCTTCCTTGCGTCGATGTCGGACTATAACGTGATGAACTCTCTGAATCACAAATTCAAAGGATCATGTCTAAGGTGATCAAATGATTTTCTATTAAAAAGGTTACGTCAGAGGTTACCAATCGACACTCAATTAAAAGGATCATGTAGGAGGTGATCAATCATTTTCTGTTTAAAAAAGTTCATGTTGAGATAATCAATGGTCCTAATGTTATATCAAAAGTTCAAATTTGAGTGTGTGGAAATGTATGAGGTCAAACTAATAAGTATGGGCTAATCGCACGATTGAATCATGAGTATCAGCCAATCGCAAGATCGAATAATAAGTATGAGCCAATCACACGCTTGAACCATAATTATAAGCCAATCACATGATTGGACCATGAGTATGGGTCAAATATGCGATTGGATCACAAGAATGAATCAATAGTACGACTGGATGAAGGAGTCTGAGTCAGTCGCATAACTGAACCCCAGTCGCACGAATGAATCATGCGTATGGGTCGAGTCGCACGACTGAAACTTAAAACAATATAAAAAGGGGGTCAGTCGGTCATATACCCTACCACCCTTCAAAACCTCTCAAACCAGCCTAATACCAAACACTGCCAAAATTTTCGAGTATTGTGAGTACTCTCCGACTGTGATATTAATTGATCTCCTATTCATCTCCGGGTACTTTGAAACTGAAATCGAATCAAATGAATGGATTAATGGAACCACAATGATTGAAATTGTTTAAAATCATGAATCGGGACAATACCAAAAATAGACCACTTAAATGGACACAAACGTTGATTTAAATGACACTAAGTGCTATTCGAGTCCTTGCGAACCTAATGTATCTAAACACGAAGTGTAATGTAATGTTTTGACAAAGATTAAATTTATGGTGTCGAATAGTTTAAGATGCGAATGGACATGCACATGAACCTCAGTCGCATGATGAGTCAGGCACATGATTCAATCGCACGAGTGAATCAATCGGTGACTCAGTCTTACGACTGACTCAACCGCATGGCATAGCATACGACTAAGCTCAGTTTCAGGGTCAATCATACAAATGAACTCTGTCATATCATTCAATCACACGATTGAACCAGTTGATCGAAATCAACTAAAATTCCATTGTTATCTGTTAAGAACAGATCTAATGTATATGTTTCTTGTGTTGTAGCAATATGGTTGAGAGATAGACAATGAGCACCAAGCACAAAATCTGTGATCATCTATATGCTGCATCTTGGAAAGCTTCTGAGTTCACAAGGATTATAGCCTTCTTGTAGATCGAGGATCTACAAGGCTATTTCTACTCCATGCACGCCATACCGATCGATTCAGCAGGTTTTTTGGGAAAATGCCATAGTTGATAGGTCCGTTGAGCCCCACTATATCCGGAGCTTTATATTCAGACAGATATTGAGATTAGCGAAGACGACCTGAGGAGAGTCTGGGATTTGGTTGAACACAGAGCCCATCAAACCAAGCTGCATCCCCTAATAGTTCGTGGATGTTTTCTGAGGATCAAGTACGCCAGTAATATCAATGCCAGCGTACTTAACAAGAGCAACATGTGCCCTCAGTTCAAGTATCTGGCACATGTGATCCTCAAGTGTATAGCCTCCAGACGTGGAGGATTCGATGAGATGTCCGACCAAATCTAGAATGCATACGTTGCACCGGTATTGAACCACCCATTCAGTTTCTCATGCATTCTTTTTTCGTAATTGATATAGAACATAGAGGCCAAAGGCAACGAAGGCTTCTGCATGTATTCAAGGTTCTTACAAATGATCATAGACGAGAAGCTTTCTCTGTTGCCAAGGGAGAAGGAAGATGCAGGTCTATTAGAGGTGATGGATGACACCACCTTGGGGAGGATGAAGGTGTAACGGGGAAGTAGGTGAAACTCCCCGTCAGGAGACTATTTGGTCGTCTGGCCAACGAGGATTATGTGGCGCCTTCACGTAAGAAGTGGCGTCATGATGACAGTGACTCAAACGTTGAGCCCATAGTGGTTCCTACTGACGAAGATGATGACGATGATGACGGCCAAGATGATGGTCAAGGTGGTGGAGATGCTGGCCCCGGTCAATCATATGCCACCAACACGTCTACCATATCTCCACCACCTCCACACAGTACTACATCTGCTCCTGATGGATCTAAGCAAGCTGCTTTCCATCGGGACTTCTTGATAGATGAAGGGGATGAGTCAGATGACGAGCCTCTCACCAGAACAGTCAGGAGCCAGGAGTGGTTACCGTGATGGGGAAAGAGGCGGTGGTGGACGCCAAGCTAGTACTAAGGGTGGTGACACTGATGTCACAGATCTGACATACACACCTGACCAGACGATTAGCTCAGAGGGAGTTCCGATAGCCAAGGTTCCAGGAAGAAGAGGATGGCCCAACCCTATGGCAAGAAGGGTAAGAGTCAGAGGATTACTTTGATGAGTTCTTCAACCACCACAGCCACTTTGATGAGTTCTTCAACCACCAAACCACTGCCACCACCACAACCACTGCCACCACCACAACTACTACCACCACCACAACTACTACCACCACTACTTTTCCCCAAACCACCACCACTGTTCCCCACACCACCACCATTATTCATAAGAATGCCAACTTTACTGCCACTGAAACTCTAACCACCACTCATACATTCACACCTACCTCACCCACAATACCTAAATCTAGCCCACCACAATCCACTTACATCCCTACTCCCATCTACACCACATCCACCACAACAGCTACTACCCCAGCTAGCACATCCACCAATTCCTACCTACACAGGCCTATACTCTACCACTATTGGGTTAGAGAAAAAGTTGGCGACCATAAATAGACTAGTGCTCAAACTGCTAGCCACAGATGATCTGAGAGCCAACTAGATGAATCAGCTGATAGCGGTCAATACCACACAAGACAAGCAGATAACTCAGGTTAGAGAGAAGAATGTTGTTCATGAGAGAGCTTTAGTTCGAGCTCACCATGCCCAAAATGCTCAAAATGAGCTTATGGCATCCATCCAGCGGATCGAGGGGTTAGAGAAAAAGAATAAAAAGCTTATGTTGAGGTTGAAGGGAACAAAGGGTGAGCCGCTGAAGATTAAGGATGATGGAGATAATGGTGGAGATGATGATGATGAGTTATCATTTGATGAATCAGTAGAAGATGATGATCACAAGGAAGCTGGAGGAAGTGGAATGGTAAAAAGAGATGATGATGAGAAGGAGGATGATCAAGAAGGTGATGCATCTACATCAGCCTCAACTCAAGTAGCAAAGGAGAAGTGCACCAAAAGAGCCGCGTCCTCCGCACCTCCAGCTGATGAGACACATGATCAGGGCAAAAATGAAGCTCCACAGACTGAGGATTACGATGTCGGTCCCCTTCAGCAAGTCAAGACTCAACTTACTATGATTCTTGGTTTGCAAGGGATTGTGAGAAGGTCTATGAGCTACACTCTAAAGGAAGAAGAAATCATCCATGATCTGACCGATGAGCAGACTCACATATATTAAAAAGACTAAATCCAGATGAGCTTGTCAAAGAGGCTCTGAAAGTAGATGTTTTGAGTGATGAGGAACTACAAGGTGTGGATGAGATTGAGATCAAGGATGTCACATCCGACTACTATCCTCAATACATTGACCCTAAGGGCAACGTTATCCCTGACTTGGGTGAAACTTTTAGCAGTGATACTTACGTCCATAGATGAGATAGGGATAAAGAAAGAAAAGCAAAGGATAAAAGTAAAGCCCAAGCTACAAATGCTAATGTTTCTATAAAGAAGGCTGAATGGACAACTTGTTTATTAGAAATGAAGGCACAACGTACACCTCAAAGCTGGATGGCTACATTAAACTTTACCGAGTAAAGAAGCATAAAAAGTGTTAGGAAAGATTATCAATTGGGCCTAATTTTAAGATCTCGATGTACATGTGTTAAACGAGAGAATGGGATGAGTACTTCAGATATCCAATGATTGAAGACTCTTCCATCTTTTGAGCTGAACCTATTAGCATGTTTAGATCTTTTGTATGCCAACCCAAGGAAGATGTCGAGATGGTCTTAGAAATCATTAAAGAAATAATACCACGCCAAATGGGTAAACTTTAGACCTCAACAACCTAAGAGTTTCATTCATAAGATCAAAGTTTATCCTATATCCGGAAGGCCTAAGGCGATGTTGAAGTGGAGTCCCCCATGTACAATGTTTAAGATTCCTTTACGGGAGATGCCTCACAACTTCACTCCACACATCAAATGGTGGTACTACGATTGGAGGACGGGGGAAGCGGTCATAGTTTTGAACAAAGAAGGTAAGATCGAGAGTATCAGGGTATTTGACCCAATGTGGCTTAAAAACTTGTCTGCTGAAGTTGTTTACACTCTATACAAGTGACTACTAATCTATGACACGCAAGATATTATACAAGCTCTACAATTCCAACATGATATACGACTCTACATCGCGTTTGAGATCCACAGGGGAGTCACCAAAGAAGAGAAGTACAAGAAATTTCAAGAGCATGTGAAGAATATTAGAAAATAGGATAAACTAGGTCCAAGGGGGAGTGTTTTGATACATCATGTTCCTAGTTTATGTTCTTAAATGTCAAAAGTCTTTCATTTCTTACACATATGTAATATGACTTCTTAATGAAATATGATATGCATCGTGATGTTTATTTTTGTCTTTGAATATTTCATATTATTTGTATTTGGTATAATTCAAATGTATGAACATCATATAAAGGTTTGAGGTTGTTGTACTTAGTTCTAATCATAATGATTGAGAAATTGTTCAACTTAGTCGGGTGGTTATTTATGCTAATGGACCATACTTGTGGACCATACGCATGAATGAATCATACTTATGGACCAGTCGCACGACTAAACCAGGAGACTGGATCCGTCTTATGACTGAGACATAATGTTGATTCAATCGCACGACTGAGCCTTCAGTCGTGCGTATGAATCAACCGCATGAGTTAGTCAACGACTGAACCATGCTAATGGTTCAATCGTACGAATGAAATGAAAACCTATAAATACCACATAATTAATGGGTAAAACATGAGACTTCGAATATTCACAAACCCTAGCTGTCTAGAGCGCCCTAAGCCGCCTATCCAACTTCATAGTTCATTCCTGATTGATTTCAAATCAGTTCTTAACGTTTGTTTCATTGTTAGATTGATCAGTTTGTCATTCTCACTAATTGGATCGCCTATGAATAGGATTCCGCACTATTTGATCACATCTCACACAGATTCCGTTAGTACTCCGTACGAAAATGGTCCTACATAAACTTTGTCACAAAAGTCGGGATCCTTAAAACCTGGTGGTTGGCACACATTTATCTCCTCGTCAATGTCTCCTTAAAGGAATGCACAATTGACATCCATCTGATAGACTGTGAACTGCTTATGGGTGGCGTGAGCAAGAAAGATTCTGATAGCTTCAAGACGGGTGATAGGAGCAAAGACTTCGCTGTAGTCAATCCCTTATATTTGAGCAAATCCCTGGACCACCAATCTGACCTTGTTTCTTACCATAATGCCACGGTCATCGAGTTTTTTCTTGAACAGCCATTTCAGGCCAATTAGGCATTTGTTTGGTGGAAGATCGACCAGGGTTCACACTTTGAGTTTCCTAAACTGTTGCAGCTCTAATTGCATTGATTCAATCTAGCAAGGGTCCTAAAGAGCTACATGAACATTTTTCAAGATGTCTTGGATATGAAACAAGACAAAAGATAAACATTAATCAAACCAGATTAACTCTGTGTCCGAACTCTATCGGTGATAGATCCTATGAAGTTATCATGTGGATGATCTTTCAAGGTTTTCAAATCAGTGGGCATGGGTAAGGTAATTGAAGACGGTTGGCTAATGGGTTGTTGATGGGTAGCTGATGGTAAGGTTGAAAGTAAGGTAGAGTCAATTAGAGAGATGGGTGATACTAGCTGAGATGAAGTAGATGTAGGTGATGAGGGAAGGGATGCAGAAACAGGTGGAGGTGGAAGGTCAAACGATGATGAGAAGATGCAATATCAATTGATTTAGCATCGTTTGCAGATGCGGTGGGAGTGGCTTGAGGGATGACACGTAATGGAGTGATAGGAATGACATATGTTGAACATTGAAGATAGACGCATCATCTTCGAAAACTAAAAGATTGAAGGAGTTAAACACCGTATCGGATGGAAAGAACCATGCTGGTGTTGGATTCTTTATGCCCAAGACACATAGAACATTGATGTGGTTAGTACATTATGATCCAAGTCGGGTCATACCCAATAACAAGCCTAGCAAAAACCTATTGATATTTAAATAAATGGGTTTTCTAAATAAATTTAGAAAATGTGTTTCTAAATAAATTGCATATGAGATGGAACAACTTATAAGGATATTTTGTTCATGGGTATAATTTGTAATGTTGTTCAATTTGGTTAAATAACATCAAATAATAAAAGTGTGTATGAGTTATATAATTAAAAAGTTAATTATATAACTATTTTAACAACTAGGTTTAAAAATTGGAGAATAGTTTTGGGGGAAAACCCCTCCTTATGACCTTATTCGGCCCGCCCCTTTATGGGAAGTGCTTTTTTTGTTTTTAAAGTAGCATACTCCAAGAACTAGACACACACACTCCACCTTCTTCTCTCTCTCACATGCAAGAACCAAAAAGTGAAAAGTTCTCTCCATTTTGAAGATTACTCACGGCTGGAATCAAGTTTCAGCAGCCTTCTTGGTTCCTTTTGGGTGTTCAAATCCTAGCAAAAGGGTCATTACTTGATGCTTGTGGGTATGGATGCTTGAGGACACCTCTCCTTGGTATTTTGGTCGTTCAAGAACCTCATTTTCTTCCTCCTCACATGTTTTTCAGCAGCTCTACAAAGGTAGCATTATGGGTAATGTTTGATTGTTATTTCTTCTTGATAGGTAGTCCATTCACATATATTTGATCCTATGTTCATGGATTTGTTGTTGTTATGTTATTAGCCTAAATTTTCAGATTACAAATCATAATATTAAGGTTTTATTCCGCTGCATTCTTCATGTTTAAATGGTTTAACAACTTTGATAATGGTCCAACAAACCCAACATTGGCATCTAGAGCTGGATATGTGGATGAGTAGCTTCATTTGTCCTTGTAAAAATTGGTTTTATAGGACTTTAACGACCTTAAGGGGCTTTTTTGTGATGATATGATGAATCCCCAATCTTTCAAAGTATCTTACATGCTTATGATTAAACCTTGAAAGATAGATGTCAAATGGTTGATTGTAGTTTGTTTGGACAAAACACTAATTCTTTGGTTTATATTGGCTAAAAATTTAGGGTCAAATGGGGATTTATTTGGTTCTTGAATGTTGCATATGTTGTTTCATATGGTGCATAACTAGCCTTGACCTTGTGTTGTTTTGGTTTTGGATGAATGTTTGTTTTGGTTGATTTCATTCATATTGGGTTGTAATTTTATTCTTTTGTGCTTATATTTGGATGTAATTTATTTATTCATTCAATGGTGATTTAATAGATAGATTAGGTGTATATTCTTAGAAAAATTGTATTAGGATATAAATGTTGTAAAAGAAGATACACAAGTTGGAAGCACAAAGGGAAGACACAAAGAGAAGGACTTGAAGCATTTGGATGCAACTTCAAGTGGGGGTCTTTGGAGATCTCATCTTTTGTGTTATGATTAACCCTTAGGAAAGATCAAATGACAACACTTGTGATGTCAAACAAGTGTTGTCATCATAGTGGCTGTGGTTATGCACTTGTGATTGTTTGATTATGCTTGTTTGGTGTTTGTTGTATGATGGTTGTTTGATATTTGGATGTACATAACAAACTAATTAAAAAACATTACAAGCTGAAAAGTTAGGGTTCCTAATCATTCAGTGATTAATAAAATATTATTAAAAGGATTAATGATTTGAAATAAAAGGGGTTTTTACTAAAAGAGAACCATAGGGTACCATGTGTTTGAAAGCATGAATATACGTTGTAAATAGAGTTTTCAAAACTAGAATTAATGGGAACTAAAATCCCTTTGGAACCAAGTTTAACACCATCCTTTTACACGACACTTGAATCACTTGAGAACTATTTGTGGGATAAAGGTCACCTAACCACTTTTAGGGAACTTGTGTGTTTGAGGGCGGCTAAACGTATTTGTGGGATAAAGGTCACCTAATCACTTGTATGTGTAAGCTCACACATGTGTGTAAGTAGGATGACTTGTATGTGTAAACTCACACATGTATGTAAGTAGGATGACTTGAATTGGAAACCATGTGCATAGGGTCACCGAAGCATGGCATACTATGGTGTTGATGGGATTTTACATGCCAACTAAACATAAGATGTTTAACTGATCCCATAAAGCTAGAAGTTGTAAAAGGTTGCAATTGTCAAATGTTGACTACTTGTTAATTTAAATAATGGGATAAAGGTCACTAACCCATCATAAATGTAACGTCGGATTATAGATTTTAATTATTAATTGTCTTTGAGATGAAAAGGGTATTAATGATTAAATGAATTATTTTAGAAATACTAATATGAACAATGTAAATTTTGTTGAATTGGCCACAAACAATAATGTTACCACCCCGACCGTCCATACATTATCGCTGAGAACCATCTTAGAGAGGGATCGTCTTAACCATAATAACTTCATGGACTGGTTTTGAAACTTGAGAATTGTTCTCAAGCAAGAGAAAAAGGCATATGTCCTTGATGATCCCATTCCTGACCAACCCGACCCCAAGGATGTTAAGGCCTATAACGATTGGCTTCAGTATACTGAGGATTTCATGCAGGTTTCCCGCCTCATGTTAGGAACTACGATTCTTGAACTCCAAATGGACATGGAGCATCATGGGGCATATGACATGATTACCTAATTGAAGGAAATGTTCCTTCAACAAGCTAGGGTAGAGCGCTTCAAAACAGTTCGAGCGCTTCATGCGTGTCGCATGGAAGAAACCCAATCGATGTCATATTAGGTTCTTAAGATGAAAAGCCATGTTGATCACCACAAGAAGCTTAACTGTTCCATCTCAAGGAGCTGGCCACGGATTTGATCCTTAATGGCCTAACTAAAAAGTTTGAGACGTTCATAATGAAATACAACATGAACGGGTAGGACAAGAGCATTGATGAGGTTCACGCAATGCTCAAAACAGCCAAGGCAGGGATGTGTAGGAAGGTTCTACCTGTTCTCTCGATCAAAGAGGGAGGATATAAGAAAGGGCCATTCCTTGATCCCTAGGAAAATGTTGCCAAAGGAAGGGGTACATCAAAGGCAAAAGGAAATAGAAGGCTAAAGCGGAACCTCCAAAGCCTAAGCTTAAGAAGCCTAAGGTAAAGGAGAACGATCCATGTTTTGAGTGTGGTGAGATAGGACATTGGAAATGGAATTGTCCAACCTATCTTATAGAGTTGAGACATGTTGGACCAAAAGAACCAATGAGCCTGATCAGAAAAACCTCTAAGTCCCACAGACATCACAATGCTGAAGAAGATCACAACAGCTGAAGACATCAGCTGATTACAAGGTCTGAAGACAAAGTCTGAAGACAAGAACTGAAGACTACTACTGAAGACAAAGTCTGAAAGTAAAGACTGAAGACAAAGTCTGAAGCTATCAGCTGAAGACAATGTCTGAAAGTAAAGTACTGAAGACAAAGTCTGAAGCTATCAGCTGAAGACAATGTCTGAAAGTAAAAGTTTGAAGAACAAAGTCTGAAGAACAAAGATTGAAGACAAAGACTGAAGACCAAAGTAATCAGTAGTTGTCACAACAACTGAAGTTATCAACTTCAGTAGTTGTGATGGTTTCCTTTCAGTACTTGTAATTTACTTTTCAGTAGTTATAGTTTCAGTAGTTTAGTTTCAGTAGTTTTATGTGTTTGTACTTAAGCATTCTCTGAGATGTAATCAGTAGTTGAGAACATTCTCAGTAGTTTGCATAGTTTCAGTAGTTTGAATAATTCTGTTAGATGTCACTATCAAGTGACATCAGTAGACGTCACATATCCTATATAAGGAATGTTGACCTAATTGTAATGTGACATTGAGCCACCACGAAAGCATATGAATGAAATATCTCTTTTGCCGAATACTCTTTTTCTATAACCATTTACTGTTACATTGAATATCAATTATGTTCTTGTGAATTGTTTAATTCGTGTTCGTACTCCGCTGCAATACTCTCTAATTAATCAAACTTAGATCACTGATCCTAACAAATGGTATCAGAGCAAGGTTAATCATTGATCGATCTAACAATTGATCATTGAAACTGCTATTCAATATCTAAGTTTGATTGAATTAGCATATTTTCTAGAATTGGTTATAGATCATTGAATTTCTGCTGCTTTCGTTTATCTGCTTTGAGTTTTCTCTTGGTTCATATTGAGTTTGTTGTGTTTTGCACTAAATCAGTTAAAATTAATTGAATTTGGTTGAATCTGAGAATGACTACTCCTTCTAATGACCCTCATAATACCGGTTCCTCAACCAAGCCTCCGATGCGGGTTAGGACTGAGTATAACATATGGCAACGAAGAATGCTTCATCACCTGTCTGTTAACAGTTCAGGTTATTGGACATCTGTGGTACATGGTCCACACAGGCCTATGGTGAACAATCCGGAAACCAACCAAATGGTTCCGAAGAAGAAGGAACAATACTCAAATGAGGATCGAAAACTGTTTGAGATTGATGCTAAAGCGCATGGAATTCTGGCCATGGCACTGCCGAATGAAATCTATTCTGGGCTTATGCATCATGAAACTGCTCAAGACCTCTGGAATGCATTGAATGAACAATTTGGTGGAACAGATGAGGTCTTAGCAAACAACAGAGAAATCCTTTCCCAACAATATGAGACATTCTCTCATAGGAAGGGTGAGTCACTGACTCAACAGTTTGAGCGTTTTTCCTGTTTGATCTCTGAGCTGAAAATGGTCAAACATGAATACACTAATAGTCAGATGAACAACAGATTCCTCAGATCACTTCCTGAGAGATGGGACACATATACCATTGTCCTACGCTCCAGTGCAAATCTAGATAGTCTATCTCTCACCCAACTCCATGGAAAACTGCTTACATTTGAAAGAGAGATAGAGCAGAAAAAGAAACTGGCATCATCAGGAAAGCTTACTGATGACTTTGTACCAGGGAAAACTGCCTTGGTTGGTCATGAGTCAGAATATGCTGCATCAGAAAGCAATTATGATGAGCATATAGATTTCTCCTCAAACGGTTCAGATCAAGCATTTGTTAGTGTTGACATTAGTCAGCCTGTAATAGTGACAATTTGTGTTTCATTATGGATGATTTAAAGGGTATTGCGATGATGACTAGAAGAGATGGATATTCTAAGCCAATGGCCTTGTTTATATCAGATCTCAAAAGTTCTACTAGAGAACTGGTAGGAAATTCCCAGGACTCACTGGCAAAACCAAAGTTGGTTTTGACAAGAGTAAGTTGAGGTGTCACAAATGCACAGGCTTGGACACTTTGCAAGTGTAGATCTCTGGATCTAACTCCTCTGACCCTTTGTGACTTTTCCAAGCAATAGTCCACAAAACAGAGGGCAACATCCTGCTAGTTCTGGTCTCATTCACAACCAAATCTCCTCCTATTTTGTCCCTCAGGTTCAATGTCATGATCCATATCTCTGCTATTACATGCCACACCCAATCCATTCAAGTCCTAATCACAACAACCTCAAGCCTACCAGAGCATCTACCATCTCAATACTCAATCACAACCTCATCACAGCTTCTTCACCCGGTAGTGTTGACTTGAGCAGTTTACTAGAATGATCTCTTGGTAATGAGCAATATTTCTGGTGTTTGGTCACATGTGTGAACAATCCTTTGGGAATCTAGCTCTTATGGCCTTATCTACTGATAGTCATGCTCCAATGTCATCTGATCCAGGGAACCCAGGTATCCTCTGAGTCTAAGGCCAAGCTATGTTCTGCTCTTGCATCGCATTTATCTCTATTAGAGAGGCAAATTCGATTAAAAATCAAAATCTAGAGCTTGAGCAAACCCTTTCCAAAAGAAAATCTGAATATGAGTCTGTCCCTTAAGGATATAAGATGATGAGATTTATTAACTTCAATGCCAATTAAAATGATGAAAAGGCTAAGCTAGAGGTCATTCTTGAGAACCATAGAGATCTCAAAGAAAAACTTGCAGTTACCCAATTGTTGTGACCGCTGGGTATCATCCTCAACGGATTTGAAATCTGCTCAGCAAGCAATTTGCTTCGAATGTGATGTTTGGAAAGGTTACAACCACATTGCACCACTGTTAGGATCAGTGATCTATGTTTGATTGATTGAAGAGTATTGCAGCGGAATTCAAACAATGAATTAGTCGATTCACAAGAACAAAACGATATTCAATAAAGAACAAAGACGGTTATAGAGAGAGAGAGAATATCTGCAAATATATTTCATTCAATATTCGCTTTCGTGGTAACAGAATGTCACCATTAGGATTAGGTCGACACCTCTTATATAAGAGATGTGACGTCTGCTGATGTCACTTGATAGTGACATCTAACAAATTTATTACAACTGAAACACAACTACTGAAGATGTCAAAACAGCTGACATCTTCTTACAAAAAGTTCTAAGTGTTATCAGTTGTTATAACTACTGAAATATAAAACTACTGAAACTACAACGACTGAAGAACAAGCTCTTCAGTCGTTTTACAAAACTACTGAAACTAAAATATAAAACTACTGATATCACAACTACTGAAGAAGTACTCTTCAGCAGTTGTGACAAACTACTGAGGCTTCAGTACTTGATCTTCAGACTTTGACCTTCAGATGTTTCATCAGCTGATGACTTCAGTAGATATCATCAGCTGATGTCTTCAGTCTTTGTCTTCAGACTTTGTACATCAGTTGTTGATCTTCAGCACTTGTAAACTCTTCAGCTGTTGTACTTCAGTACTTTGGCTTCAGCTTCAGCACTTGTGTCTCAGCTCAGCTTCAGTACTTGTGTTCTTCAGCTGTTCAGCTTTAGTACTTGTGTTCTTCAGCTGTTCAGCTTCAGTACTTGTGTTCTTCAGCTGTTGTACTTCAGCACTTTAGTTCTTCAGCTGTTGAAGTCTTCAGCACTTGATCTTCAGCTGTTGAAGTCTTCAGCACTTGTCAACTGCTGATGAAGCTTTCAGCAGTTGTTGTGATACCATGTGGGACTTAGAGGTTTTTGATCTTGGCTCATTGGTTCTTTTGGTCCAACAAACTCCCCCTGAACCAATGCAGCCAAAACCTCTAATTATTTATTATCCCACTTATTGTTGGCAAAAGATTGGTCTTTTTCCTTCTTGATCAGTAGAGAAGATGACCCATGTAAGCTCCGGCCTGGGAAGAATCTCAGATATTTGTTTGGCAGGGTATGAATGGGAACTCTGTTTTGGGGAACTGGACACAGAGTTGTTATCCCATTCATGAGATTTACTTCCCCATAATGAGTCTGTATGACTCTCGAACATAGGCTTCCAGGAGAACAACTTGTTCCTCCTTGGAGAGTTCTTCTACTCCACCTTCGAAGAAGAACTCTGGACCATAGTACTCTGATAAGTACTTCATGGTCCTGCCATTTTTCAGCTCCACTGTTTACCTCCCTATAGACAAATCATCAGGATGGGTGCCTTCAAGGAGTAACTGGAGCTCATTCTTCTTGATGTCTTCAAGCTTTTTATATAACAACCCCTTTTTAATCATCTTGTTTTCTAGTAAGCTTGAGGGGTCATCTTTGCTTGATGAGCTTTCTTGAATTCATCAATGATTCCCAAGGTGAGACTACAATGGCCAACATGATGGTAGAATCTATTGTTTTTCTAACCTGGCCATTGTATCTGTGTGGAATAGTTCTTTTATGGATTCTAGAACTCACCCTGGGGTCTGGCCATACTCTCACTCTCTCCTTCTGATACTGAAAAGTGTGCCTGAGAGTGTACAGCCTTTGAGCATGCCCTTTCATGGCTTGAATAGATGATGACTGGGAAATTCCTTGTCAACCATCTTCAACAGTTGCTCATCGTGCTGTTTCTGCTGTTCTTCATCTTCTATCTTGACTCTGACCATTTCCCTTTGAGAGTCAGGTGTGATCATGGGTTGACTTCGGGTTTTGGTAGCTTTAGAACAGCAGAGAGTGGCAGACTATCATCTTCATCCTCCTCTTCTTCTCTTCTTCTCCATCCTCAGCACCCTTCTCCTCCTTCTAGGTGCATCACTGGATGATGGTTGGGTTGGTGAAGGAATTGGTTTTGAAGAATGAGGATGTTGGATTTTGGCTTAGAGATTGGTTGGGAGATTTGAGGGGTAGGCTGTGTTTGAGTGGGTGGAAGGGAAGGTTGATCCAGCATCTTTGTAGTAAGTTTCGCCTTTGTAAGTTTAGCCATTTCCAACCTTTTACCAGCCCCAGCCTCATCAAGGGCTTCCACAATAATCCCCTTGTGGAATTGCTCAGACAGACAGATTCTGGTGGCTATAGCCAGAATACTGTCCCTGGTCCACGCGCGAATCTCCATTAAAGATCTTCCTAAGTATTTTGCAATGAAGCGGATCATGATCTCCAATCTCTCTTTTTCAAGAGCATCATACCCAGCCCATCGGGTTTTATCTCTTGCACTTCCAACCTTCTGATCTCACTATCCAATGTGGCTGTATCAAACCCTTGCCTGAAGAGTTGTTCAATTATTTTATCCATGGATCGGCTGTGTGTAGTATCAGCTTCTTTTACCAGCTCTTCCAAGGATTTGTCTTCAGCAGTATGATCATCAGCACTTTTCTTTCGCTTGTAAGTGAGCAGTGGTTGCTTTTCTTTCTCCTCCTCTTGGGCTTGCTTCTCTTCCTCTCCTCTGTTCTTTTCCTCTTCTTTTCTTTCACTGCAGTACTCTCCCCCTTTTTGGATGCATTGTGGAAGGGGTTTGTACCGCAGAAAGTGTCTTTTGCACAGCAGCATCAATCAAGGGTTGTAAAGTTGAGGAAAGCCTCTCATCAATGGCTTTAGTCACAATATCAGTGATTATGGGTGTGATGAGAGGGAGGGAATTTTGAAGTACAAACCTATTTGCTCAGGAGGGTTCTGTTCCTGAGAAATAGGGCCTGAAGCAGAGGCAGGTGGTTGAGTTTGGAGTGGCTCAGTGTTTGGGGAACCTTCAACTGAAGGTGCCATCTGTGGGTTGGTGGAGGCAGATGGTCTTTCTCCTTGTGAGAGTTGGTCAAGTAGGTTTTGCAGCCTACTGACTTTCTCTTCAAGGATTGTGTTCTGGGCAAGAACATCGTAGAAAAAGCCCAGGTCATCATCAGCCGAAGCTGAATCATCTGACCTCCTGCTTGAGCAGGATTTACATGCACTGGGTGTAGACCAGTTGTTGCATGTGCCCCTTTTGCTTGGTACTGGGGACTTCCAGCCTCAGGACAATGTCCATCATCAGCTGTTGCCTCTAGTGAGGTCTTAGCAATGTTACCAGCCTCATTCTGATCATGTGCTGATTCAGAAGAGGTGGCAGCCTCACTAGATATTCTAAGCTCCTTATCTACACCAGGAGATAGAAGTGGTAAACCCCTGTGCTGTGGGTTCTCAATTGCACTGTGTTCCTCCCCCTCAATTGTAGAGGTGTTCCCAGTAGTAAGTGGTTTCTGGGGAGGGGGTGAGGAGTGCAGTTGAGTCAGCACTTGTGCAACTATTAAAGTTGGGCTGTGAGGGGCGGTTGTATGGGGTGAAGGGATAGAAGCAGTGTGCACCTGGGGAGGTTGGTGCTCTTCAATGGCAATCCCCTCAAGTGAGGAATCCCAGATGTGTAGGTACCCCTTGTGTGGTTGCTGCAGGCTCCTGTTGAGAGGAATCCTGAGCGGCTATGGCTGGAAGAGTCCTTATATCCACTAGGGGGTTGGACCAGTGGATATCTCCTGCGTTTGTGTTGCAGGGGCATCCTCAGGGGACTCAATTCCCTGAGTAGCCGTTTTGGGTTTCTTTTGGTGGGTTTGGTGGGGACTTTTGATTTGGAGGTGGTGGCTGTGGGTTCCAGCTGCGTGGGTTTGCGCAGCTTGGCAGCCAATTTGAGTGTCTGGTCAGAGTTGTGCCGGGAGTATACTTCCGGCAGAACAGCCGTAGCAGGGACTCCCAAGCCAACAAGTCCCTCAGCATTAAGCTGGTTTGTAATGATGGCCATTATGAACCGTGGATATAGTATCCAACGGTTAGCAGTTAGTTTTTGAGCCATATCCTTGAGCTCCGAAAATATTATTTCTGAAAAGTTTAACGGTTGTTGCTCAAGAATAGAATACATTACCTGCTGCCACTTTGTCGACATTTGATCCCAAGACGAAGTCTTAGGAGCCAAACATACATTCACCATGTGAAAAATTAGGCGTTCAGCGTCATGGAAGTGTTTCTTCATGATAGTGGAGGCACTGAGATTGCCTTGATATCCATGTTGGGCAAAGGATAGATCTGTGGTGCCCTTGGGATATCCAGCAGGAGAAATAGCATCATCCAGATGAAGAATTTGGCGGATTATTGCAGGAGTGATGACCACTTCTTTGTTGTTAACGACACTGGAGAGATGGTGTGTGTTCTCCCCAGTGGTAATAGTAACGTTCATCCAAAATTGTTGGAGGGATTCGGCATGTAGTATGGGATTCAGAAGAAATGCCGTTTTGTATTGGGACTGAACCATAAGATCGATAGCAGTATCGAACTTAGCCCAGACAGGCGATTTAGTAAGGTAGGCAACACAGTTGTGTCGCGGTTTAATTTGCATGGACGCCATTGAGAAGAGAGAAGTTTTGGAGAGGAACGTTAGGTTTGAAGAAGATGAAGCATTGAAGGATTAGGTCAGGGATATTTATAGGGTACGGGTAAGAAAACGACTGAAGGATGTGGTGTTAGTCATCAGTAGTTTTAAACGACTGTTGACATGGTATTATCCTTTCAGACGTTGAAACAGCTGAAGTCGTGGTGTTAGGCATCAGAAGTTAGAAAAACTACTGAAGACCGTGGTTTTGACTTCAGATGATTGAAACAACTGAGGACTTGGTGTTTGTCATCAGTAGTTGTGAAACTACTGAAGACAGTGGTTTTGTCATCAGCTGTTGTAAACAACTGAAGACTTGGTATTAGTCATCAGTAGTTATAAAACTACTGAAGACATGGTTTTGCTTCAGTTGTTTAGAATGAAACAGCAGTTGTTGAAACAACTGAAGAGAAAGTTCTCTTCAGTAGTTGTCGTCAATTCATAGCCTTTCAGCTGTTTCATGCTGTCCTCAACACTTACTCATCAGACTTTGCATCTGATTTTTAGGTGTTTCATAGGACATCAGTACTTATCTGTTTATACTGATTTCAGTAGTTGTAACTACATCAGTAGTTTTAACTACATCAGTAGTTTGGAACAGATAAAGTACTTCAGTACTTGTGAGGCATTTAGCCATCAGTAGTTATAAAAACTACTGAAGGGAAAAGGACTCATCAGTACTTATATGTGACATGGGTACCAATGATCATCAGTAATTACTACTGAAATCATCAGTAGTTGTCACTTATTCTAGCTGCAGCATACCAAGCCTTAACACAAGGTTTTGGAAAGTAGAACTATCCAAAGGCTTAGTAAAAATATCTGCAAGCTCATCAGCACTAGGCACAAACTTAGGATCAATCAGACCTTTTTCAAAACAATCCCGAATAAAATGATGTCTGATCTCTATATGTTTGGTCCTAGAGTGCTGGACTGGATTTTTGACAATACACAGAGCTGAAGCACTATCCATTAACAATGGAGTCTTAGTCTCTGTAATGCCATAATCCAGAAGTTGGTTCTGAAGCCAGAGTACCTGAGAGGTGCAACTTGCAGCAGCAATGTACTCGGCCTCAGCAGTTGATGTAGCAACAGATGTTTGTTTCTTACTCTGCCAAGAAATCAAACAGTTGCCTAGGAATTGACAACCACCAGAAGTTGACTTTCTAGTTAACTTGCACCCTGCATAGTCACTATCTGAAAAGCAACTAATTTGCAAGAGTGTCCAGTGGAATACCATAAACCCAGAGATTGTGTACCTTGCAAATATCTAAAGATTCTCTTGACTGCAATCAAATGAGACTCTTTAGGAGCAGCCTGAAATCTAGCACAAACACATGTAGCAAACATAATATCTGGTCTAGAAGCTGTTAGATACATCAAGGACCCAATCATACATCTGTAAAGCGTTTCATCAACAGCTTTACCTTTCTGATCAGCATCCAGTTGTGTGGTGTTGCACATGGGAGTAGAACAGGGCTTACAGTTTTGTAAATCAAACTTATTCAAAAGATCTTTTGTATATTTTGACTGATGAATAAAGGTTCCATCAGCCTTTTGTTTGATTTGCAAGCCTAGAAAGAACTGTAATCTCCCATTGCACTCATTTCAAACCTCTTTTCATTAATGTTGTAAAATCATCACACAACTGGGATCAGAGGATGCAAAAATAATATCATCAACATAAATCTGAACAAGTAGCTTATGCTGATCCACCTTCTTAATAACAAAGTTTTATCAATGGAGCCTCTAGTGAAATTATTCTTAAGAAGAAAAGTAGAGAGTGTCTCATACCAGGCTCTAGGAGCTTGTTTCAACCCATAAAGAGCCTTATCAAGTTTGTACACCCATTCAGGATGTTTATTATCCTCAAAGCCTGGTGGTTGACACACATAAACTTCTTCCTTTATTTTACCATATAAAAATGCACTTTTAACATCCATTTGAAAAACTTTAAGATTGTGGAATGCAGCATAGGCTAAGAACAATCTGATTGCCTCTAGTCTGGCTACAGGGGCAAAGGTTTCATCATAATCAATACCTTCTTCTTGTGAAAACCCCTGTACAACCAGTCTAGCCTTGTTCTTAACAATAAGCCCATTTTCATCGGTTTTATTCCTAAACACCCATTTAGTGCCTATTGCACACTTACCTGGGGAAGAGGAACAAGTTCCCACACTTGCTGTTTCTTGAACTGAAGTAGCTCAAGCTGCATAGCTTCAACCCATCCATTGTCTCTCAAAGCAACATGGTAGTTCTTTGGCTCTAGCTGACTGATGAAGAGAGCATAGAAGCAGAAGTTAGACAATTGACTTCTGGTTGAAACACCAGCATTGATATCACCAATAATCTGAGTCATGGGGTGATTCTTCAGTTCTTGATAAACAATGAGATCTGTGCAAGTGTTTGTAGAACCTTCAGCAGCAGCAGATGTTGATGTAGACTCTTGAAACCAAGAATTTGATGGTAACTCAAAAGATGCAGAGGAAACAGAGATCTCATCAGCATTTGTTGTGGATGGAACTGCTGAAGCTACAGGAACATCAAGTTTAGCAGACACAGGCAGTTGGTCACTAAACTTGAATAGGTGAGTATTGATATTATCATCATCATCATCAATACCACCAGGTGGAAGACATGCTGCAGAAGATGATTGAGCCACAGGATCTGCAACAGCTGGAGGTTGATAAGGAACATATTGCAGTATGTCCAAATCAAACAACTCCACAGGGTTTTGTGGAATCTTGTCCAAAGGAGATTCATTAAACTTCACATGCAGACTCTTCAACTATCTTTGTTCTGCAGTTGAAGACTCTGTATGCCTTGCAAGTAGATGAATAACCAACAAAATACCCAGCATCCACCTTAGGATCAAATTTATGGAGTTGATCCTTTGTGTTGAGAATAAAACAGGGACATCCAAATGCTTTGAAAAATGAAATCAGAGGAGCCAAATGATGGAGAACTTCATATGGAGTCTTCATCAACCTCTGATTTACTAAAACTCTATTCTGCACATAGCAAGCTGTGTTGACAGCTTCAGCCCAAAAGGTCAGTGGCAAACCAGAGTCAGCCAACATGGACCTTGCAGCTTCAATGAGGGTCCTGTTCTTTCTCTCCACTACTCCATTTTGTTCTGGAGTCCTGGGGATGCTAAACTGCCTTTTGATTCCCTTTGAGAGATAGAATTCATCAAGTGTATGATTCCTGAATTCAGTTCCATTATCACTCCTGATACACTTGACTGGAAGGGAATACTGCTTCTCAATATACAACACAAAGTTAATAACTTTCTGAGCAACCTCATCCTTTGAATGTAGAAAGAAAGTCCATACAAATCTGGAGTAATCATCCACAATTACCAGACAGTATTTCTTCTTTGCCATGCTCATCACTCTCACAGGACCAAATAGATCCATATGCAGTAATTGCAAGCAGGCAGTGGACTTAGGTTCTTCAATAGGAGGGAATGAGACTTTGTGCTGTTTTCCTTTTAAACAAGCAGTGCAGGTTTCATCACAGTGGAACTCCTTTATTGGTAAGCCTCTGACTAAACTATGTGGATAAGCTGATTCATGTTTTTGAAATTAACATGACCCAGCCTTCTGTGCCACAGTTTAGATTCTTGAGAAGAGGCTTTGGAAAATAGGCAAGGATTGCCTTTGAGATCTATTTTCTTGGAAAGATCTAAGGCATACACTCTTCCTGTCCTGTTGGCTCTCAGGAGAGTGTGATCATCCAACACCTTGTCAATCAAGTGCAAAACTTTGGATGACAGAATCCTACAGTTTTGACTGGTGAAAAGAGCAACATGGCCTTTATCACACATTTGACTGACACTCAAGAGATTGTACTTGAGATTTTCCACATGATTAACATCATCAAATTTGATTTCTCCATTGGAGACAAAGCCCTTACCAATGATGTAACCCCTAGCATCATTGCCAAAAGAAACAAATCCTTCTTTCCTTGAGAGTAGTCATGAAGAAGAGAGCTGTTCCCAGTCATGTGCATAGATCCCCCACTGTCTACATACCAGATGCTACTTTGGCATGTTGGAGAACCCTGCAAAAATAAACAATCAGTTAGTTTTAGAGACCCAAACTTTTTGGTTTTGGGCCTGGTCTCATCAATAGATGGTAAACTAACAGGTTTATTTGAAACAACAGCCTGAGAGGAAGAAGATGGTGAAGAAGAGGAATCCTTTGGCTTGGATCTCCTTTCTGTGGTTTCAACATAGGAGCATCTAGTTGGTTAACTCTACCCAACAGATGTTGAACCATCATAACCAGCTGTGTCTGATTTTGTGATAAAGCTTTCAGCTCATCAGACACATTGCCAGTGGAGTTTGATAAGTTCCTATGTTGCACCTTCTTCTTCTGAGCACTCTCAGCTGTCACCTGTTTAACCCCTTCCTTTTTGGATTTCTTTGAGGACTTAAGGGTTACAGGATTTGATGTTGCTGATACAAATGTGGTCTCAAACTCAGTTTTCATTTTTACCATTTTCTCTTTAATTTCTTCTTTTTGTTTGAGTTTGGAACCTCTTTTGTACCAGCAATCATCTGTAAGATGATTGAACAAACACATACTTCACATGGTTTCTTCTTCATCTTAGGTTGATCATCAACTAAAGAGGGTGAAGCAACTGAAGACTTGCTCTTCAATGCTTTGGAAGCATTGTTTGCTTTCTTGACTGCCTCTTTAGTAGTCTTCAAACTCTTTCTACTGACAGTTTTCTCTCTTCAGTACTGACAGCAGTTGGAGTTTGAACTTCAGGTGTTAAATCCTGCTCTCTAGTCCTTTCAGGACTTTCAAATTAACTCCTGAGTTGATCAACTCATTGATCATGTGAGTGTCAGCATTTGAACCATCAACATCAGCTGATAGGTTCAGAGAGGGCTTGATGCTGACTGCTACTTCTGATTGTGCTGTATCAGAAAGTAGATCACATGATGAGATGGATTGGTTATCACTCTCACCATCAGATTCTACCTCTGCTCTTGGAGTAAAATCTGTAGGTGGAGCAGTGTGATTGTAACCAATGCCAAACTTCACATTGGAAGCAGATTGCTTACTAAGAAGCATTTCAAAACCTTTGCATGATTGTACCCATCTATCACACTCTACCTGGGTAACTGCAAGGGTTTCTTTGAGATCTTTATACTTCTCTAGAAGTATCTCTTCCCTAGCCTTATCATCAGTTATTTGGCATTTCAGTTTGTAAATCTCATCATTTTTATCATTAAGCACAGACTCAAATTCAGCTTTGTTTTTGGAAATTATTTGTTCTAGCTCAATGTTCTTATTGATTAAAGCTACATTTGCTTCTCTAATAGATGCAAATGCTGCTATGCATGTGTCAGAACATAATTTGGCTTTTGCCTCAGAGGATACCTGTGATACCTTTGGTGTAGAGGCATTAGAGGATGAAGTATCAGCAGAATCCAAAGCCATAAGAGCTAGATTTCCAAATGGACTGTCACCACCATGTTGACCAGCACCTGAGAACAGTTGTTCATGACCAGACATGTCATCTGGTAAACTGCTCCAGTCAACAACTCCTGGGGTGAAGAAGCTGTGTTGTTGAGGTTGAGTTTGTTGATGAGATTGGGAAGGCTGTGGTTCAGGCAATGCTTGTGGTTGTTGTGCAATTGGAGCTTGAACAGAATTTGGTTGAGGCACATAATAGCAGGGATAAGGATATGACATTTGACCCTGGGAAACAAAGTATGCAGGAGATCTAGGATGTGAATAATGACCAGAACCAGCAGGATGTTGCCCTCTGTTTTGTGGACTAGTACTAGGAAAAGTCACAAAGGGTGCAGAAGAGTTAGATCCAGTTGATCTACACTCTCTTGCAAAGTGTCCTAGCCTTTGGCATTTGTGACACCTCAACTTACTCTTGTCAAAACCAACTTTGGTTTTGCCAGAGAGTAGGAAATTTCCTGCCAGTTCTCTTGTAGAACTTCTGAGATCTGATATTAATCAGTGCCATTGGCTCAGAATATCCATCTCTTCTAGATCATCATCAGCTATTCCTTTCAGATCATCCATGATGAAGCATAAATTGTCACTATTACTGCCAGAATGACTCTCAATACCAACAAATGCATGATCAGAACTATTTGAAGAGAAATCTATATGCTCATCATAATTGCTTTCAGATGCAGCATATTCTGACTCATGACCAACCAAGGCAGTATTGCCTGGTACAAAGTCATCAGTGAGCTTTCCTGATGAGGACAGTTTCCTCTTCTGCTCTATCTCTCTTCAAATGTAAGCAGTTTCCCATGAAGTTGGGTGAGAGATAGGCCTTCTAGATTTGCACTGGAGCGTAGGACAATAGTGTATGTGTCCCATCTCTCAGGCAGTGATCTGAGGAATCTGTTGTTCATCTGGCTATTGGTGTATTCCTGTTTCACCATTTTCAGCTCAGATATCAAGCAGGAAAAGCGCTCAAACTGTTGAGTCAGTGTCTCACCCTTTCTATGAGAGAATGTCTCATATTGTTGGGCAAGGATCTCTCTATTGTTTGCTAAGACCTCATCAGTGCCACCGAATTGTTCCTTCAGGGCATTCCAGAGATCATGAGCAGTTTCATGATGCATAAGCCCTGAATAGATTTCATTAGGCAGTGCCATGGCCAGAATTCCATGGGCTTTAGCATCAATCTCAAATAGTTTCCGATCTTCATCAGAGTATTGTTCCTTCTTCTTCGGAACCATTTGATTGGTTTCCGGATTGTTCACCATAGGCTTATGTGGTCCATGTACCACAGATGTCCAACAACCTGAACTGTTAACAGACAGGTGATGAAGCATTCTTCGTTGCCATATGTTATACTCGGTCCTAACCAGCATCGGAGGCTTGGTTGAGGAACCGGTATTGTGAGGATCATTAGAAGGAGTCGTCATCTCGGATTCAATCAAATTCAGTTAAGCTAAAACAGATTTAGAACAGACAACGCAACAACCAATTGAACCAGAAGATCTCAAAATAAATGAACGAAAGCGGCAGAAATTCAATTATCTATAACCAGTTCTTGCAAATACGCTAATTCAATCAAACACAGATATCAATTAGCAGTTTCAATGATCAATTGTTAGATCGATCAATGATTAACCTTGCTCTGATCCACTTGTTAGTCGATTCCACCAGAACAAAACGATATTCAATAAAGAACAAAGACGGTTATAGAGAGAAGAATATCTGCAAATATATTTCATTCAATATTCGCTTTCGTGGTAACAGAATGTCACAATTATGATTAGGTCGACACCTCTTATATAAGAGATGTGACGTCTGCTGATGTCACTTGATAGTGACATCTAACAGATTTATTACAACTGAAACACAACTACTGAAGATGTCAAAACAGCTGACATCTTCTTACAAAAGTTCTAAGTGTTATCAGTTGTTATAACTACTGAAATATAAAACTACTGAAACTACAACGACTGAAGAACAAGCTCTTCAGTCGTTTTACAAAACTACTGAAACTAGAAATATAAAACTACTGATATCACAACTACTGAAGAAGTACTCTTCAGCAGTTGTGACAAACTACTAAGGCTTCAGTACTTGATCTTCAGACTTTGACCTTCAGATGTTTCATCAGCTGATGACTTCAGTAGATATCATCAGCTGATGTCTTCAGTCTTTGTCTTCAGACTTTGTACATCAGTTGTTGATCTTCAGCACTTGTAAACTCTTCAGCTGTTGTACTTCAGTACTTTGGTCTTTCAGCTTCAGCACTTGTGTTCTTCAGCTGTTCAGCTTCAGTACTTGTGTTCTTCAGCTGTTCAGCTTCAGTACTTGTGTTCTTCAGCTGTTCAGCTTTAGTACTTGTGTTCTCAGCTGTTGTACTTAGCACTTTAGTTCTTCAGCTGTTAAGTCTTCAGCACTTGATCTTCAGCTGTTGAATTCTTCAGCACTTGTCAAACTGCTGATGAAGCTTTCAGCAGTTGTTATGATACCATGTGGGACTTAGAGATTTTCTGATCTTGGCTCATTGGTTCTTTTGGTCCAACACCACCTACATTTTTACTCCAAACCAATAGTAAAATCTGAAGGCGAAAGTAATTTCAAACCCATCATCATTTGCATCATCCTCAAGTATCACCCAAAATCACAAGATGGATCAGTGCTTATACCTCACAAATCAATTGGCTGATGGTTTAACTACTGATAAGCACATGAACTGAGTACTTTCAGATGTCTTCCCTCAAGTACCTCAAGTACTGAAGGCAGTCACACATCTGAAAAGCATTTTCAAATCAGCTGAATAAAAGATTAACAACTGCTGATAGAGAACAGCTGAAGAACAATCTTTGTTGCTCAGATTCCTTCAGTACTAAACAAAAGTACTGAAAGGAAAGTACTGAAGAGCACACCTTCATAGTTTCCACATCAACATTGATCACTCCAAGATGAAGATAAGCCATGTGAAATATGTGGTAAATTTAATCATCTTTGATGAATGTTGGTCAGAAAGGGTTCCAACTCACACAGATAAGCTCATTAAAATCCAGATGGATGACATGAAAATGAGTTTGAGACTAAGTTTGTACCACAGTCATCCCTTTGTGATAAACCTAAGTCTTCAACCAATCCAAAAAGAAGATAGGGTTTATCATAAACAGCTGATAGTGCCTCATGATAAACATCAGACTAAGTCTGTGAATTTTAAGGAGGAAATGGTGGGTCATAGGAACTCATCAAACACAAGTACTGATATGTCACAAGAGCTGAAAGCTTTAGCTACAAATCAGACACAACTTGTTATGATGGTTCAGCATTTGTTGGGGAAGTTAACCAACTAGATGCACCTGTGATCAAACCACTGAAAAGGCATTCCAGCCCAAATCCAAGGAATCCATTTCAGCACCATCTCCTTCTTCATCATCAGCTGTTAATCATAAGAACAAGTTATGGTTAAATCTGTTGATGAAAAAAACCCAAACCAAAAAGGTTGGGTCCAATGTTGTGGTTTTTACACAATATTTCAGCTTGTTTAACCATTTAAACTGTGAAACGCAGCGGAAGATAATCATTATACATTTTATGTATGAAATTTCAGGTTTATTTTGATGTTATAAGTTGTAAAAACCACAAACCCACAGAGGACCTTTAGTATGTAAGTAATACTAGCTATGCATACATAAACGTACATGATATGGCAGCCACAAAAGGGGCTGCCAAACTACCTTTCTCCAGCAAGAAAAACAACAAAGAAAGGAGGTATTGGATGCTTGAAATCGGCCAAGAGCTCAAAGTAGAGGTCCTCAAACTTGTATACCCAAAGCTTGTTGCAAGAACCCTTCTTGTTAGGGAGAAATTACACCACAAAGAAGCTCCAAGAACTCTTTCTTCTTGCTGGAAAAATCCGAAAGTCTTGAGGGAGAGAGAGGAGCCTTTTTGTCAATCTTGCATGTATGGATTGAAGAGAAGGAAAGAGTGTGTAGCTAGTTAATATTTGTGTGTTTTCAAGACATAAAAATGTCCAATAGAATCAAAGGGGGCGGCCAAAATAAAATATGGAGATTCAAAATCATTTTCCCTCCTTAAAACTACTAACACAATATATTAGAATTAGCCATGTAACATGCATTCAAATGTCACAATTTAGACATATGATTAAATGTGACATATGTCCCTTTTAATTAAACAATTTAATTAAGGTACACTCATATATTATTATTGTTATTTAAACCCCTTTTAAATGACAAGAATAACAATAATTCATCAACAAATTATCCTTATAATTTGTTCCATCTCTCATGCAATTTATTTAGAAAACCCATTTCCTAAATTTGGTGTAAATGTTTAATTGTATGATCATATCATCAATTAAATATCAATTGGTGTTTGCTAAGCTTGTAATTGGGTATAACCCGACTTGGATCATAACGTACTAACCACATCAATATTCTAAGTGTCTTGGGCACATAGAATCCTACAATCTCCCACTTGCCCAAGATTCATAGAAGATTGATGCAAGCAGTAAATACCGCCTAACAACGGTTTACTACCCTTAATATGCATGACTTATAGCCATTCAATAACATCATCCCGTTCAAGTACCCTACTTGAAATGATTTAGGTGAATCAATCATCTATCCTTTTGTTACTGATGTCATGTTAAATCCAAGGACACAGAATGATCATTCCTTGTTGATTTAACTTAATCAGGCCTTAGACATCTAACTCTCAACGAATAAGAGGAACAAATTCCATCTTGACTACACATGTTTCTCACAAACACCTCGTGTTGTACCTGAACATACCCTTATGTACTGTCCACTATTTCAGGACAGTGAAGAATTAGCTCAAGGTATAATACTTGGTGATTATCAAAACCCAATATGTATCTCAGGTCGGAGGATACCAAATGATATTCGCCTTTACTCAAAATTACTTATGATCAATCGATAAGATTCCATGTAGTAAAATTTGAGATGCGGGTTAGTCCAATATTTGTATCCCACAAATATCTATGAACTTTGGTAGCAACCCATTGCTCTATATTCATCCTAATGAATATCAACCAATCCAAGTTCATAATAGTCTTACCCTCATACTTGTTCCCACAAGTCTGAACGACTACAGACATTTAGAGTAAACAATTTACTCATGGATTAAACATGCTAAATTGGAACATTAATTGAAACATTATAACCAAATAATTTTATTCAAATAATAAAGAGTTCCACATATCCAAAACCAAAATTTACAGATCAAATCCAATCACTAGAATATCGAAGTCCCATGGCACAAGTATGACCTTCATGCTTTGCCTTTTCAAGGAGCTTCGTGAGAGGATCCGCAATGTTTTGATCCGTGTGAACTTTGCGAATACATATCTTTCCCTTTTCAACTTCATCTCGTATGTAGTTGAATCTCCGTTCAATGTGCCGAGTCTTTTGATGTGCACGAGGTTCCTTGATTTGTGCAATCGCACCCTCGTTGTCACAAAAGATCTCTAGGGGATCCTGAATGGAAGGGACTACCCCTAGATCAGATATGAATTTCTTCAGCCATGCAGCTTCCTGTGCTGCCATTGAAGCGGCGATGTATTCTGACTCTGTAGTGGACAACGCTACGACTTCTTGCTTTGAGCTTTTCCAAGAAACAGCTCCCCCATTCAGAATAAAGATGTACCCCGATTGAGATCGTGAATCATCTCGATCAGTTTGGAAACTCGCATCTGTGTAACCTTTTACATGAGTTCCTCTTCACCAGACCCGTAGATCAAGAACATGTCCTTAGTCCTCCTTAGGTATTTCAAAATGTTCTTGACAGCCATCCAATGACTATCTCCAGGATTTTGCTGGTATCTACTTGTCATGCTTAAAGCGCATGACAGGTCCGGTCTAGTGCATATCATTGCATACATGATGGATCCTATAGCAGATGCATATGGGATTGCCTTCATTCTATTCTGTTCCTCCTTTGAGCTTGGACATTGAGTCGTACTCAATATTGTCCCTCTTTGAATAGGTACAGTATCTTTCTTAGAGTTTTCCATCTTGAACCTTTTCAAGATTTTGTCAATGTATGCACTTTGATTCAAACCAATTAGCCGCCTTGATCTATCCCTATAGATCTTTATTCCTAGAATATAGGCGGCTTCACCAAGATCTTTGATGGAAAAACAACTTCCAAGCCAGGTTTTTACACATTCCATGGTTGGAATGTCATTTCCAAACAGTAGTATGTCATCAACATATAATACTAGGAAGGTTATTATGCTCCCACTAGCCTTCTTATACACACAAGCCTCATCAGCGTTTTTTATGAAGCCAAAATTTTTTACTTCCTCATCAAAACGGTGATTCTAGCTTCTCGATGCTTGTTTCAATCCGTAGATTGATTTCTTCAATTTGCATACTTTATTAGGATGTTTTGGATCGACAAAACCTTCAGGTTGAACCATATAGACATCTTCCTGAAGATATCCATTTAGGAAAGCGGTTTTGACATCCAATTGCCAAATCTCATAATCATAATGAGTAGCTATGGCAAACAATATCCTTATAGACTTTAGCATCGCTACAGGAGAGAAAGTTTCATCATAATCAACCCCTTGAGTTTGAGTGAAACCCTTTGCTACAAGTCTAGCTTTATAAGTATCCAAGTTTCCATGCATATCGGTTTTCTTCTTGAAAACCCATTTACTTCCAACTACCTTGGAATTAAGAGGTGGTACAACAAGTTCCCAAACTTGATTGTCATACATGGATTGCATCTCAACGTTCATGGCTTCAAGCCATTTGTCACAATCCAAATTGGACACTGCATCATGATATGTGGTTGGTTCATCTGAATCTACCACATAGCATCCATCCATGAAAAATCCATATCTTTCAGGTGGATTACTAATTCTACCACTTCTGCGAATGTTTTGTGTGTATTGATCAACCACTTGATCATCCTCAACATCCTCATGTTGAGTGCTAGTTTCAACCAGATGTGCATCAGGCTGTGGTTCTTGATCTTCCTCAAGATCCACTATTCTACTACTAGTTCCTTCCATAAGGAACTTTGTTTCTAAGAACTCACCCTTTCTGGCAACAAACACCTTTTGTTCCAGTGGATCATAGAAATAATATCCATAGAATCTCTAGGATATCCAATGAAGATACACTTGGTGGATCGGACTTCCAATTTGTTTGTGGTGGGAGTCTTAACATAAGCCTCACAACCCCAGACCCTCAAGTATGATAGGGATGGAACTCTTCTATGCCATATCTCAAAAGGTGTCTTTTCCACCTTTTTGGTTGGGGCTATATTAAGAATACGGGCCGCGGAGAGCAAAGCGAAACCCCAGAATGATAGAGGCAATGTGCTTCTAGCCATCACAGATCGAACCATATCTAATAAGGTTCGATTCCTCCTCTCAGACACACCATTATGTTGTGGTGTTCCAGGTGGAGTGAGTTGTGAGACAATCCCACAACTTCTAAGATGATCTTGAAACTCATCACTTAGGTATTCACCACCTCTATCTGTGCGGAGAATTTTAATTGACTTGTTGAGTTGATTTTCTACTTCATTTTTGAAGATTTTGAACATTTCAAAAGCTTCATCTTTATGCCTTAATAAGTACACATACCCATAGCGACTATAATCGTCGGTAAAGGTAATGAAGTATTTTTCACCATTCTTAGTCATTGGATTAAAAGGACCACATACATCCGAATGTATGATATCTAATAAATCTTTTGCCCTTTCGTTAGTTCCACTAAAGGGTGCCTTAGTCATTTTCCTTGTAAACAAGATTCACATACATCAAATGAATCACATTCATTTGTTTTTAAAAGACCATTCTTTTGAAGTGTTTGTATACGTTTCTTGTTTATATGACCAAGACGACAATGCCAAAGGTAGGTATCACTCAAATCTAATTTGAGTCTTTTGGTGGTTGCTTGGTATATTGAGCTATCATATGTTGTGTTTTCATGAACCAATTCATAAATACCATTACAAGGTATAGCCTTAAAATAAAACATATGATTTAAAGAAACATGAATGTCATTGTCAACAAACTTGAAATCATAATCATATTGTCTTAAACGGGAAACAGAGATAATGTTCCTAGTCAAACTAGGAGCATATAATACATTATGTAAAATGACTTCCAAACCACTTGGAAGCTTCAAAATGTAGTCTCCTTGGGCTTCCACGTGAACCTTTGCACCATTGCCCATGAAAAGACTTATTTCCCCTTTCTCATAATGCTCATTTCTTTTGAACCCCTGCAACAAATTGCAAATGTGAGTTCCACATCCGGTATCTAATACCCATGTGTTAGAAGAAATAACATTTAGCTCAACATATATCATATAAATTATACCTGAGGTTTGCCCCGCATCCCTCTTTTCTCTCAACTCTTTGAGATAGACTGGACAGTTTCTCATCCAATGCCCTATCTCACCACACTTGAAGCATGGGTCGTTTACAGCAACCTTTTGCTTCTTCTCTTTGGGCTTCGGAGGTTCCGTCCTAACAACCATCTTCCCCTTTCCCCTAACTTGCCCCTTTCCTTTTGCAACAATTGCCTTAGGAAGGGGTAGAGACCTTCTCTTTCTCCCACCTTCATTAATGGTGAGAACGGGTAAAACCTTTTACCCATTCCCGCCTCGGCTGTTTTGAGCATTGAATGAAGTTCATTTATGCTTTTGTCCCATCCGTTCATGTTGTAATTCATGACGAACGCCTCAAACCTTTTAGTTAGGCCATTAAGGATCAAATCCGTGGCCAACTCCTTTGAGACAGGACAATTTAGCCTTTGAAGGCGGTCGATGTGGCTTTTCATCTTAAGAACATAAGATGAAACCGATTAGGATTCCTCCATCTTACATGCATGAAGCGCTCGAACCGTTTCGAAGCGTTCCACCCTAGCTTGTTGCTGGAATGTTTCCCGCAACTGAGTGATCATGTCATAAGCTCCATGGAGTTCATACTCCTTTTGGAGGTCGGGTGTCATACTTGCTAACATTAGGCAAGAGACTTGGACGGAGTCTTCCACATATTTAACCCAATCATTATAGGCCTCCACATCCTCCTCGTTAGGTTCATCGGGGATGGGATCATCAAGGATGTAGGCCCGCTTTTCTTGTTTGAGAACAATTCTTAAGTTGCGGTACCAATCCATGAAGTTGTTAGGTGTTAGACGATCCCTTTGAAGGATCACCCTCAGAGATTGGTTGTTTTGGTTTGGTACATCGTTATTAGTGTTGTTGTCGGCCATCTACAAGATATTACAAAGTTCCATTTTAGTAATTGTGATAAAATTTATTTCATTTATTAACACCCTTTATGTCGCATAGACTATTAATAAATAAAATTCTAGAATTGAATGTTATATTTAAATATTGGTTAGGTGACCTTTATCCCATTATTTAAATAAACAAGGCAGTCATGAATGACAATTGCAACCTATTGCAACTTCTAGTGGTATGGGATCGTTTGAGCATCTTATGTTAATCAACGGCATGTTTATCCCATCAACACCTTTTATAAAACATATTTTAGGTGATCCATTCAATATATTTTATAAATCAAGTCGTCCTACTTACACACACATATGAATTTACTACATAAGTGGTTAGGTGACCTTTATCCCACAAACATAGTATTCTCACCTCAAGTTACAAGTTCCCTCAAAGTGGTTAGGTGACCTTTATCCCACTAAGAGTTTGCAAGTAACTTAAGTTTTGTGTAAAAGGATGGTGTTTAACTTATTTTCAAAAGGTTAACAATTTTACAATTCTTGTTAAGAAAGCTCTATGTACTTGTATTTGCATGCTTTCAAATACAAGGTACTCTATGGTCCTTTGATTAAAACTATTTTAATCCTTAAAACCATTAAATCATTTTAATAACCTTTTATTAACTTTTAATGACTAAAACCATCATTATTAGCTTCTTAAGGGTAAATTAGTTTGTAGCACATGTCAAAATATCAACCATACATACAAACAACAAACATACAACCAAGCATAAATATGAACAACCATATGTGCATAACCATAGCCCTTAAATTGACAACACTTGTTTGCCATCACAAGTGTTGTCATTAGGTCTTTTCTAAGGTTACAACAAGAGAACATATAGAAGGCATCCAAAAAACCCACTTGAAACCGCATCCAAAATGCTCCATGTTTCTTTTGTGTCTTCCTTTGTGCTTCCACGGCACATGTCTTCATATTACAAGATATAAAGTCCTAATACATGATATCTAGTAAAATGAAAAATTCACCTAATCTATTTATTACATCCAATAATAAATAAATTACACCTTTTATACTAAGCACAAATAAAATAATATACAACCCATTGAATAAGCCAAAACAACCAATGCATTCATCCAAAAAAAAAACAAGGCCAAATGCTAGGTTATGCACATAAACAACATATGATCATATCATCCAAAAGAATGATGAAAACCCCACTTAAAACCACGAAATTTCAGCCAACATAAACTGAAATTTTAGGTTTTATTTTGTCCAAACAAAACAAATAATAAACATGTATATCTTTCAAAGTTTAATCACAAGCATGTGTGATATGACTTTGAAAGATTGGGGTTTCATATTATATGAACTTAGCAGCCCCTAAAAGGGGTTTTAAAGTCCATAAAACGAAATCATAAGAATCAAAGCAAGCTAGCTACCTACATAACCGGCTCTAGATGCCATTGTTGTGGTTTATTACACAATATTTCAGCTTGTTTAACCATTTAAACTGTGAAACGCAGCGGAAGATAATCATTATAACATTTTATAGTATGAAATTTCAGGTTTATTTTGATGTTATAAGTTGTAAACAAAACCCACAAACAAGAGGACCTTTAGTATGTAAGTAATACTAGCTATGCATACATAAACGTACATGATATGGCAGCCACAAAAGGGGCTGCCAAACTACCTTTCTCCAGCAAGAAAAACAACAAAGAAAGGAGGTATTGGATGCTTGAAGTCGGCCAAGAGCTCAAAGTAGAGGTCCTCAAACTTGTATACCCAAAGCTTGTTGCAAGAACCCTTCTTGTTAGGGAGAAATTACACCACAAAGAAGCTCCAAGAACTCTTTCTTCCTGCTGGAAAAATCCGAAAGTCTTGAGGGAGAGAGAGAGGAGCCTTTTTGTCAATCTTGCATGTATGGATTGAAGAGAAGAAAGAGTGTGTAGCTAGTTAATATTTGTGTGTTTTCAAGACATAAAATGTCCAATAGAATCAAAGGGGGCGGCCAAAATAAAATATGGAGATTCAAAATCATTTTCCCTCCTTAAAACTACTAACACAATATATTAGAATTAGCCATGTAACATGCATTCAAATGTCACAATTTAGACATATGATTAAATGTGACATATGTCCCTTTTAATTAAACAATTTAATTAAGGTACACTCATATATTATTATTGTTATTTAAACCCCTTTTAAATGACAAGAATAACAATAAATTCATCAACAAATTATCCTTATAATTTGTTCCATCTCTCATGCAATTTATTTAGAAAACCCATTTCCTAAATTTGGTGTAAATGTTTAATTGTATGATCATATCATCAATTAAATATCAATTGGTGTTTGCTAAGCTTGTAATTGGGTATAACCCGACTTGGATCATAACGTACTAACCACATCAATATTCTAAGTGTCTTGGGCACATAGAATCCTACACTCAAAACCTAACTAGTTCTTTATGATGAATGCAGGGTTCTTCAGCATGCCAAAGGAGCATCTGGTATATAGACAGTGGAGGATCTATGCATATGACTGTGAGTAGTTCTCTTCTTAATGACTACTCTCAAGGAAAGAAGGGATTTTTTTCATTTGGTAATGATGCCAAGGGTTACATCATCGGGAAAGGATATGTGTCTAATGGACAAATCAGGTTTGATGATGTTAATCATGTGGAGAATCTCAAGTATAATCTGCTGAGTGTCAGTCAGATGTGTGATAAAGGGCATGTTGCACTTTTCACAAGCCAGAACTGCAGGATTCTGTCTTCCCAAGTTCTGAGGCTGATTAACAAGGTATTGGATGAACATACTCTCCTGAAGGCCAACAGGAGTGGAAGAGTGTATGCCTTGGATTTGTCAGAGAAGATTGATTTGAAGGGTCATCCTTGCCTGTTCTCCAAAGCGTCTCCTTAGGAATCTAAACTGTGGCATAGAAGGATAGGTCATGTTAATCTCAAAAACATGAATCAGCTGATCCACAATAGTTTAGTGAGAGGTCTACCAATAAAGGAGTTCCACTGTGATGAAACCTGCACTGCTTGTTGAAAGGAAAACAACACAAAGTCTCATTCTCTCCTATTGAAGAACCTAAGTCCACTGCGTGCTTGCAGTTACTGCACATGGATCTATTTGGTCCTGTGAGAGTGATGTGCATGGAAAAGAAGAAATACTATTGGTAATTGTGGATGATTACTCCAGATTTGTATGGACTTTCTTCTTGCATTCAAAGGATGCGGTTGCTCAGACGATTATAACTTTGTGTTGTATGTTGAGAAGCTGTATTCCCTATCAGTCATGTGTATAAGGAGTGATAATGGAACTGAATTCAGAAACCATACACTTGATGATTTTTATCTATCCAAAGGAATCAAGAGGCAGTTTAGCATCCCAAGGACTCCAGAACAAAATGGAGTAGTGGAGAGAAAGACCAGGACCCTAATTGAAGCTGCAAGGTCTATGTTGGCTAACTCTGGTTTGCCATTGACCTTTTGGGCTGAAGCTGTTAACACAGCTTGCTATGTGCAGAATAGAGTATTAGTAAATTAGAGATTGATGAAGACTCCATATGAACTTCTACATCATTTGGCTCCTCTAATTTCATTCTTCAAAGCCTTTGGGTGTCCTTGTTTCATTCTCAACACAAAGGATCAACTTCATAAATTTGATCCTAAAGTTGATGCATGGTATTTTGAAGGTTATTCATCCACATGCAAGGCTTACAGAGTCTTCAACTGCAGAACAAAGTTAGTTGAAGAAACCTTTCATGTGAAATTCAATGAATCTCCTAAGGATAAAATTCCACAAAACCCTGTGGAGTTGTTTGATCTGGACATACTGCAATATGTTCCTTATCAACCTCCAGCTGTTGCAGATCTTGTGGATAAATCATCTTCTGCAGCAAGTCTTCCACCCGGTGGTACTGAAGATGATGATGGTATCAGTACTCACCTTTTCAAGTTTAGTGACCAACTGCCTGAGTCCACTAAACTTGATGTTCCTATAGCTTCAGCAGCACCATCCACAACAAATGCTGATGAGATTTCTGACTCCTCTACATCATTTGATTTACCTTATCATACTTGGTTTCCAGAGTCTGGATCAACATCTGCTGCTACTGAACCTGCTACAAACACTTGCACTGATCTTATATTGTACCAAGAGCTGAAAAATCACCCCATGTCTCAGATCATTGGTGATATCAATGCTGGTGTCTCAACTAGAAGTCAATTGTCCAACTTCTGCTTCTATGCTCTCTTCATCAGTCAGCTAGAGCCAAAGAACTATCATGTTGCTTTAAGAGACAATGGATGGGTTGAAGCCATGCAGCTTGAGCTACTTCAGTTCAAAGAGCAGCAAGTGTAGGAACTGGTTCCTATACCCCCAGGTAAGTGTGCAATAGGCACTAAATGGGTGTTTAGGACTAAAACTGATGAAAATGGGCTTATTGTCAAGAACAAGGCTAGACTGGTTGTACAGGGTTTTCACAAGAAGAAGGTATTGATTATGATGAAACGTTTTCCCCTGTAGCCAGACTAGAGGCGATTAGATTGTTCTTAGCCTATGCTGCATTCCACAATGTTAAAGTTTTTCAAATGGATGTCAAAAGTGCATTTTTATATGGTAAAATAAAAGAAGAGGTTTATATGTGTCAACCACCAGGTTTTGAGGATAATAAACATCCTGATTGGGTGTACAAACTTGATAAGGCTCTTATGGGTTGAAGCAAGCTCCTAGATCCTGGTATGAAATACTTTCAAATTTTCTTCTTAAAAATAATTTCACTAGAGGCTCTATAGATAAAACTTTGTTTACAAAGAAAGTGGATCAGCATAAGCTACTTGTTCAAATTTATGTTGATGATATTATTTTTGCATCCTCTGATCCCCAGTTGTATGATGATTTTACAAGTTTAATGAAACAAAAGTTTGAAATGAATGTAATGGGAGAATTGCAGTTCTTTCTAGGCTTGCAAATCAAACAAAAGGCTGATGGAACCTTTATTCATCAGTCAAAATATACAAGATTTCTTAAATAAGTTTGATTTACAAAATTGTAAGCCCTGTTCTACTCCCATGTGCAATACCACACAACTGGATGCAGATCAAAAAGGTAAAGCTGTTGATGAAACACTTTACAAATGTATGATTGGTTCCTTGATGTACTTAACAGCTTCTAGACCAGATATTATGTTTGCAACGTGTGTTTGTGCTAGATTTCAAGCTGCTCCTAAAGAGTCTCATTTGATTGCAGTCAAGAGGATCTTTAGATATCTACAAGGTACACAATCTCTAGGTCTTTGGTATTCCACTGGACACTCTTGCAAAATAGTTGCTTTTTCTGATAGTGACTATGCAGGGTGTAAGTTAACTAGAAAGTCAACTTCTGGTGGATGTCAATTCCTAGGCAACTGTTTTATTTCTTGGCAGAGTAAGAAATAAACATCTGTTGCTACATCCACTGTTGAAGCAGAGTACATTGCTGCTGCAAGTTGTACATCTCAGATACTCTGTCTTCAAAACTAATTATTGGATTATGGCATTACTGAGACTAAGACTCCATTATTAATGGATAGTGCTTCAGCTCTGTGTATGGTCAAGAATCCAGTCCAGCACTCTAGGACCAAACATATAGAGATCAGACACCATTTTATTAGGGATTGTCTTGAAAAAGGTCTGATTGATCCAAAGTTTGTGCCTAGTGCTGATGAGCTTGCAGATATATTTACTAAGCCTTTGGATAGCTCAACTTTCCAAAACCTTGTGTTAAGGCTGGTATGCTGCAGCTAGAATAAGTGATAACTACTGATGATCTCAGTAAACAAGTACTGATGATCATTAGTAAACAAATAAAAAATATGTACTAATTCTGTTAAATGAAATTGATGCAGTTACAACTACTGATGTAGTTATAACTCCTGATGTCAGTAAAAAAGATAAGTACGATGTCCTATGAAACAACTGAAATCAGCTAAAAAGTCTGATGAGTAAGTGTTGAGGACAGTATGAAACAGATGAAAAGCTAAGAATTGACGAAAACTACTGATGAGAATTTTCACTTCAGTCGTTTCCACAAACTGCTGTTTCACTCTAAACAGCTGATGACAAAATCATGTCTTTAGTAGTTTCACACTACTGATGACTAATACCAAGTCCTCAGTTGTTTATAACAGCTGAAGACAAAACCAAGGTTTTCAGTAGTTTCACAACTACTGATGACTAAAACCAAGTCTTCAGTTTTTTTCAAACGTCTGATAGTTAAAACCACGTCTTCAGTTGTTTTCATAACAACTGATACCAACACCAACACTTTTAGTCGTTTTCTTTTCAGCCTTTTCTTACCGTATAAATACCTGCACTTATAGACAAACGTTTCATTAGCCGTTTTCAAACCTCTCTCTCTCAACAATGGCGACCATGAAACTCAAAACCCGACACACTATGTTGCCTACCTTTGAAAATCGGTCTTCTGGAACAAGTTTGACACTGCCATCGATCTTATGGTGGATACCCCATATAGAATAGCCTTTCTTCTGAATCCTATCATATATCCTGACTCATTATCCCAGTTCTGGACCAACGTCTCTGTAATAACTGGTGAGAATGATAGACAAATCACTCTCCAGTCGTTGGTGAACCAGAACAGGTGCTCATCACCCCCGACATCATTCGCCAAACCCTAAATTTGCATGATGGCACCTATCCTAAAGAATACCCGAAAGGCATCACTAATATATCTTTTATCCATAACGGGTATGAAGGCGACTTAGTGCTACAACTATACTTAAAAAGCACTTCCATGACGCTGAACGACTTATCTTTCATATGGTGAATGTTTGCCTTGCATCAAAGACATCTTCTTGGGATCAGATGTCTTCCCGATGGCAACATGCATTGTTCTCTATCCTTGAACGCCAAAATCTAAATTTTTCTGAGATAGTGTCCATGGAACTAAAGGATATAGCCCGGAAACCTCTGGCAAATAGATGGATACTTTATCCCAGGTTTCTGATGGCCATAATTTTGAATCAATTACAATCTGATGGCCTTGTTGGTCTTGGAGTCCCTGTTCCAGCTGTTTTAGCTGAGGTATACTCCGACATAACTCAGACCCTACTCTTAAAGGGGCTGCCCAGATGCTAAAACCCAAGCAGAGGGAACCCACAGCCTGCACTTCCAGATCCAAAGTCCCCACCAAACCCAAATCCAAAAAGCCCAAAAAGGCTAGTCAGGGAGATGACTCCTCTGAGGATGCCCCTGTACCACAACGCAGGAAACACATACTGGTTATAACCCCCCAGTTATGTCCAAGACTCAACCTGCTGAAGCCGCACAGGTATCCTCTCAACAGGATCCTGTTGCAACCACAATTGGGGATCCCACATTTCTGGAACCTCTCTCAATTGAGAGGGTTCCATTGAAGAGCACCTCTCTCCCCGGGTGCATTCTGCTTTAGACCAATCTCCACATGCAACCGCCCCTCAAAGCCCAAAACTGATCGTTGCTAAAGTGCTGAGTCAATTGCATTCCTCACCCCCTCCCGAAAAACCACTTATCACTGGGAATACCTCAACTATTGAGGGGGAGGACCAAAATGCTTCTGATATCCCACAGCACAGGGGTTACAATGTTCACTCTCCAAGTGTAGAAACAGAGAATAGAACATCTGGTATGGCTGCCACTTCTACTGATTCAGCAAATGATCAGGATGAAGTTGGTAACATCCATAAGACCTTACCAGAGGCAACTGCCAATGAAGGACACAGTCCTGAGGCAGGAACTCCCCAGTACCAAGAACAAGGGGCACATGCTTTTACTGATCTACACTCAGAGCATGCACATCCTAATTCCATCTGGAGGTCAGGTGATTCCGCACAAACTGATGATGACCTAGGCTTTTTCTATGATGTATTAGCCCATAATACCATCCTTGAGACTGAGGTGAGCAGACTCAAAGAGTTGTTAGCCAAAATGTCTCAGGATCAAAGTCCATCTACCTCACAAACTCCACAGATGGCACCTTCACTTGAAGGTTCCCTAAACACTGACCCAATACACATAACTGAGCCACCAACCACTGCTTTGGGCACCACTCTCAGGGACAGAACCCTCTGAGCAGATGGTTGCTATCTTTCAAAACTCCTTACCTCTCATCCTCCCATCATCACTGACATAGTGCATAAAGCCATTGAAGAGAGGATATCCTCAAATCTACAACCCTCATTGATGATGTTGTTCAAAAATCTCTTTCTGCCTTTCAGCCCCTGATCCCAATGCAACCAAAAAGGGGAGACTTCCAAGTCTAAGGCATTGAAAGAAAAGAAAAGAAATAGAGTTGATGATGAGAAAGAACCTGCAAAAGAGAAGGAGGCGGAGAAAGAACTGATCTCAGAACAGCTGATAACATATAAAAGAAAGAAAAGTGCTGACTCAAAAGCTGATGAAGATAAATCCTTAGAAAATCTTGTCAAAGATGCTGATGAAGCTCACAGCAGATCCATGGATAAAATTATAGATCAGCTCTTTCGACAAGGTCATGACACAGCCACACTAGACACTGAGATCAGAAGGCTAGAAATAGAAGAGATTCAAGCTAGATGGGCCGGTTATAGTGTGTTGGAAAGGGAAAGATTGGAGATAATGATTTGATTCGTTGCCAAATACCTTGGAAGATCATTGATAGAGATAAAGGCCTGGCCCAAAGACAGTATCCTGGAGATAACCAAGAAGATCTGCTCTGCTGGAGGCTATAATAAGGGGTTGATAATTGAAGCACTAGATGAAATAGGTGCAGGGAAGAGAACTGAAATGGCAAAGCTCTCCAAAGCCAAACTCACCACTAAAATGCTAAGTCAGTCTTCTCACACTCCCACTCAAACACAATCCTTATCTCTAAAATCTCCCAAATCTATCCCTAAACCTAAGCCACCCACAACTCAACCCACAAAACCAATCCGTTTACCCTAAAAACCACCTCAAACCTTACCCAGTGATGCACCCAGAAGGAGGAGAAGGGTGTTAAGGGTAGAAGAAGATGAAGAAGAGGATGATGATGATGATAGTCTGCCAATCTCTACTGTTCTCAAACTCAAATCACCTGAGCACAGAAGTCAACAAGTGATTACTCCTGACTTGCAAATGCAGATGGTGAAGGTAAAGATTGAAGATGCAAAACAGTAGAAGCAGCACGATGAGAAGTTTCTCAAGATGGTTGATAAGGATTTCCCTCAGTCCTCATCCATTCAAGAAATGAAGAAACAGGCTCTGAGGCTGTACACTCTTAGACACACTTTTCAACATCAAAAAGAAAGAGTGCGGATCTGGCCAGACCCCAGGGTAAGTTCTAGAATTTATAAGAAGAATATAGCAAGTAGATATCATGGCCAAGTGAAGAAGACTTGAATGCTGCAATTACATTGGCCATGGTAGTCTCACCCTGGGAAATCATTAAAGAATTCAAGAGAGCTCACAAATCCAAGACAACCCCTCAATCTATTCTTGAGAACAAAATGATCAAGAAGGGGTTGTTATACAAAAGACTTGAAGATCTTCAGAAGAGTGAACTCCAGTTGTTGCTTGAAGGCTCTCACCCTGATGAATTTGCTTTAGAGAGATAACAACTGTGGAGTTGAAAAATGGAAAGACACTGAGATACCTGTCTGAGTATTATGGCCCAGAGTTCTTCTTCGAAGGAGAAGCAGAAGAACTCACCAAGGAGGAACAAGTTGTTCTCCTTGAGGCCTATGCTAGTGAGTCTTATAGACTTATTCATGGGAATTAGGTTTCATGGTTGGGATAAGACTCTGTGTTCAGTTTCCCCAAAGAGAGTTCCCTTCCATACTTAGCCAATCAAATGATTAGAAACCTTTTCCCGGCCTGTGCTTAACTGATTACCTCTGAAGCTAATCAAGAGGGTGTTTCTGCCAAGAATAAGTGGGATCATCAATAAGTTTAGAGGTTTTGGCTACATTGGTTCAGGGGAGTTTGTTGGACCAAAAGAACCAATGAGCCTGATCAGAAAAACCTCTAAGTCCCACAGACATCACAACTACTCAAGAAGATCACAATAGCTGAAGACATCAGCTGATTACAAGGTCTGAAGACAAAGTCTGAAGACAAGAACTGAAGACTACTACTAAAGACAAAGTTTGAAAGTAAAGAACTGAAGACAAAGTCTGAAGCTATCAGCTGAAGACAAAGTCTGAAAGTAAAGTACTGAAGACAAAGTCTGAAGCTATCAGCTGAAGGCAAAGTTTGAAAGTAAAAGTTGAAGAACAAAGTCTGAAGAACAAAGACTGAAGACAAAGACTGAAGACCAAAGTAATCAGTAGTTGTCACAACAGCTGAAATTATCAACTTCAGTAGTTGTGATGGTTTCCTTTTAGTACTTGTAATTTACTTTTCAGTAGTTATAGTTTCAGTAGTTTAGTTTTAGTAGTTTTATGTTTTTGTACTTAAGCATTCTCTGAGATGTAATTAGTAGTTGAGAACATTCTCAGTAGTTTGCATAGTTTCAGTAGTTTGAATAATTCTATTAGATGTCACTATCAAGTGACATCAGCAGACGTCACATATCCTATATAAGGAATGTTGACCTAATTGTAATTTGTGACATTGAGCCACCACGAAAGCATATGAATGATATATCTCTTTTGCATAATACTCTTTTTCTATAACCATTTACTGTTACATTGAATATCAAGTGTGTTCTTGTGAATTGTTTAATTTGTTGTTCGTACTCCGCTGCAATTCTCTCTAATTATCAAACTTAGATCACTGATCCTAACAAGAAACAAGAGGGATGCTGGGCAAACCTCAAGTATAACTTTCATGATTCACATTGATTTAAATGTTATTTCTTCAAACACATGGGTATTGGATACTGGATGTGGAACTCATATTTGCAATTTGTTGCATGGGTTGAAAAGAAATAAGCACTTCAAGAAGGGAGACACAAGTCTCTACATGGGCAACAGAGCAAAATTTGATGTGGAAGACCAAGGAGACTATATTTTGAAACATTTAAATATTTGGAAGTTGTTCTTATGAACATTTTGTATGCTCCTAGTTTGACTAGGAACAAGCATCAAGGAGTTGGAATCCACATTTTGATGAAGAGATCAAGAAATTTGGTTTCATCAAGAATGTTGACGAGGCTTGTATATATAAGAAGGCTAGTGGGAGCATAATTACATTCCTAGTATTGTATGTTCATGACATACTACTTTTTGGAAACGATATTCCAACCCTGGAAGGTGTTTAAAACCTGGCTTGGAAGTTGTTTTTCCATAAAAGATCTTGATGAAGCCGCCTATACATTAGGAATAAATATCTATAGAAACAAATCGAGGCGGTTGATATGTCTAAACCAAAGTGCATATATTGATAAAGTCTTGAAAAGGTTCAAGATGAAAAAACTCTATGAAAGGTATGGTACCTATTCAAAGAGGGACAATTAAATAATTACACCAATTTAGAAAATAGGTTTTCTAAATAAATTTCGCACGACTGAAAAGACGACTGGTCCAGTCGCACGAATGGTCCATTCGCATGGTCCAGTCGTACGAATGATCCATTCGCATGGCCCAGTCGCATGAACGGGTCTGCATGCAGATTTTCAGATCTGCAGCCGCCAGGGTTGCCCAAAACCCTAATCTGACGAATTCAACATGAACTGAAACAAAGTAGACATCATCAGATTCGAAAGGGTGATAGGAACGTGGTTTCGAATTTGATTTCAACATAGAAGCAACACACGTAACAAGATCTAAGCAAAACACGAAGAACACGAAGTGGGTTAACGTCAAGATCTCAACTTTGATCCAGAAATCAAGAGCTCGGGTTGCTAAAATGATTGTTAGATTATTCCAGCAGTAACCGACTCTGATACCAATTGTTAAGTCGGTTTCTTGGATCGATAAACATCCGAGCATGTTCTTGACGGAAGGATAAACAACATCAAACCAAAAGTCAAACAATAATACGAACTATAATTGAATGGTTTCATTGATAAAACCTAACGATTACAAGCTCGTTACAACACAAGAATCAAGACTCTTGGCAAAGGGAAGATCGAGCATGATCTCCCCTCTCATCCGACAGCCCTAGGCTCCCGGGCACACACTTTCTAAAACCCTTAGCAATCCTTCCATTACTACACATTGAAACTGGTATATATAGGCCTCGGCCCATATTAGATTCGACTGGGCCCAATCGTACGACTGGACCATGCGTATGGTTCAATCGTACAACTGGACCATACTTATGGTTCAGTCTTACGAATGTCCCAATCGCATCTCTCAGTCGCACGGCTGGTCCATTAGCATGGCTTAGTCGTACGACTGAGTCTCATTCGCATATGCTCCTGCGAATGACCCAGTTTCATGTGTTTACAACATATTAGGCGTATAACATTAAGCCTAGACTATTTGACAAGCGACGGACACACTATATATGACTATATATGCTCCAACACCTTCCACAATCTCAGCCACCAAACACTTGGCTAATCTCTTCTCTCGTCTCTTCAGCTTTAGCACTCCATCAAAATTAGAAATCGAAACTGTCTCTTTCTTGTGACTCATTTTCTCTTTACTCCCGTTTGAAACTAGTCGTGGAACTCCTGAATTATTAGGATCAATGATGATTGGCAATGGACATTCACGTTTGAAGTGTCCTAACAGTTTGCAATTAAGCACCTTAGCTTAGACTTGTCAAATCCCAATTTGGAGTTAGAGTTTTGACCTTCAAGATTCTTTCTTCCGTTGCGCTCCATGAATCTTCGGGCTCTAAGTGTTAACATTCCTATTTGCCATTGAATGTTAGTCTCTTCAAAATCATCAAGGTCCACCTGATACATATCTTCCATCATCATTCCCTTGCGTTTCAATTGCCTTGCCACTAAAGCTTCATAACTCTGAACAAACATAAAAACAATCCATTGTCTTGGATGGAACTAAAGTTTCAACATTTACTTTCAAGTTAGATTGATCTCTCCTAGCATTACCATAACCTCTAGAATAATCAACAATATTTACTCCTCCCTGACGAGATGCCTACATTAAAGAGCTTGCAGTAGAAAATAATATTGCAACATTTTAAGTGAAACCAAATATACGAATCATGGTTTGGTTACATTCCTTCTCTGCATGTCTAACTCGAAAGATTTGAGCTTATTGATTATGTCCATAAGCTTGTAGTCAGTATAACCTCTTTCCTTCTTTAGCATTCTCACTGTAGGCTCCACTAAGGTGGGAGAGAGTTGTTGCACCCTGAAAGGATCATACATGCCAATTCAATGGGTGATTTGATGATTGCTTTGCTGGAATCCCATAAGTCCAAGAATAAATGCGGATAAAGATACTGCTGAAGAAAAACCAAGTATTGTCTTCCGCATTTGTCAGTGGGGAAGATATAAGACAAATACAGACTCGTATTTGTTCTTCCGCATTGACAAATGCGGAAGACCAAGTATTAATGCGGACAAGACTTTGCTCCTCCACATTTGACGAATGCGAATGACCAAACAAATGCGCATAAGTATTTGTTCATCCATGTTAACCAATGCGGATGACCAACTGTTAGGATAAGTGATCTAAGTTTGATTAATTAGAGAGTATTGCAGCGGAGTACGAACAACAAATTAAACAATTCACAAGAACACACTTGATATTCAATGTAACAGTAAATGGTTATAGAAAAAGAGTATTATGCAAAAGAGATATTTCATTCATATGCTTTCGTGGTGGCTCAATGTCACACTTTACAATTAGGTCAACATTCCTTATATAGGATATGTGACGTCTGCTGATATCACTTGATAGTGACATCTAACAGAATTATTCAAACTACTTAAACTATGTAAACTACAAGAATGTTCTCAACTACTGATTACATCTCAGAGAATGCTTAAGTACAAAAACGTAAAACTACTGAAACTAAACTACTGAAACTATAACTACTGAAAAGTAAATTACAAGTACTGAAAGGAAACCATCACAACTACTGAAGTTTATAACTTCAGCTGTTGTGACAACTACTGATCACTTTGGTCTTCGGTCTTGTCTTCAGTCTTTGTTCTTCAGACTTTGTTCTTCAGACTTTACTTTCAGACTTTGTCTTCAGCTAATAGCTTCAGACTTTGTCTTCAGTACTTTACTTTCAGACTTTGTCTTCAGCTGATAGCTTCAGACTTTGTCTTCAGTTCTTTACTTTCAGACTTGTTTTCAGTAGTCTCTTCGTTCTTGTTTTTAGACTTTGTCTTCAGACTTGTAATCAGCTGATGTCTTCAGCTGTTGTGATCTTCTTCAGCAGTTGTAATGTCTGTGGGACTTAGAGGTTTTTTGCTCAGGCTTATTGTCTTTTGGTCCAACAAACTCCCCCTGAACCAATGCAGCCAAAACTCTAAACTTATTGATGATCCCACTTATTCTTGGCAGAAACACCCTCTTGATCAGCTTCAGAGGTAATCAGTTAAGCACAGGCTGGGAAAAGGTTTCTAATCATTTGATTGGCTAAGTATGGAAGGGAACTCTGTTGGGAAAACTGAACACAGAGTCTTATCCCAACCATGAATCCTAATTCCCATGAATGAGTCTATAAGACTCACTAGCATAGGCCTCAAGGAGAACAACTTGTTCCTCCTTGGTGAGTTCTTTTGCTTCTCTTTCGAAGAAGAACTCTGGGCCATAATACTCAGACAGGTATCTCACTGTCTTTCCATTTTTCAACTCCACAGTTGTTATCTCTCTATAAGCAAATTCATCAGGGTGAGAGCTTCAAGCAACAACTGGAGTTCACTCTTTGAAGATCTTCAAGTCTTTTGTATAACAGCCCCTTCTTGATCATTTGTTCTCAAGAATAGATTGAGGGGTTGTCTTGGATTTGTGAGCTCTCTTGAATTCTTCAATGATTTCCTAGGGTGAGACTACCATGGCTAATGTAATGCAGCATCAAGGTCTTTTCACTTGGCCATGATATCTACTTGGTATATTCTTTTATGAATTCTAGAATTACCCTGGGGTTTAGCCAGATCCGCACTCTTTCTTTTTGATGTTGAAAGGTATGTCTAAGAGTGTACCACCTCAGAGCCGTTTCTTCATTTCTTGAATGGATGAGGACGAGGGAAATCCTTATCAACCATCTTGAGAAACTTCTCATCGTGCTGTTCTACTGTTTTGCTTCTTCAATCTTTACCTTCACCATCTGCATTTGCAAGTCAGGAGTAATCACTTGTTGACTTCTGTGCTCAGGTGATTGAGTTTGAGAACAGTAGAGATTGGCAGACTATCATCATCATCATCTTCTTCATCTTCTTCTACCCTCAACACCCTTCTCCTCTGGGTGCATCACTGGGTAAGGTTTGAGGTGGTTTTTAGGGTAAAGGGATTGGTTTTGTGGGTTGAGTTGTGGGTGGCTTAGGTTTAGGGATAGATTTGGGAGATTTTAGAGATAAGGTTGTGTTTGAGTGGGAGTGTGAGAAGACTGACTTAGCATTTAGTGGTGAGTTTGGCTTTGAGAGCTTTGCCATTTCAGTTCTCTTCCCTGCACCTATTCATCTAGTGCTTCAATTATCAACCCCTTATTATAGCCTCCAGCAGAGCAGATCTTCTTGGTTATCTCCAGGATACTGTCTTGGGCCAGGCCTTTATCTCTATCAATGATCTTCCAAGGTATTTGGCAACGAATCTGATCATTATCTCAATCTTTCCCTTTCCAACACACTATACCGGCCCATCTAGCTTGAATCTCTTCTATTTCAGCCTTCTGATCTCAGTGTCTAGTGTGGCTGTGTCATGACCTTGTCGAAAGAGCTGATCTATAATTTTATCCATGGATCTGTGTGCTTCATCAACATCTTTGACAAGATTTTCTAAGGATTTATCTTCATCAGCTTTTGACTCAGCACTTTTCTTTCTTTTATATGTTATCAGCTGTTCTGAGATCAGTTCTTTCTCCACCTCCTTCTCTTTTGCAGGTTCTTTCTCATCATCAACTCTTTTCTTTCTTTTCTTTCACTGCCTTAGACTTGGAAGTCTCCCCTTTTTGGTTGCATTGGGATAGGGGCTTGAAAGGCAGAAAGAGATTTTGAACAACATCATCAATGAGTAGTTGTAGATTTGAGGATATCCTCTCATCAATGGCTTTATGCACTATGTCAGTGTGATGGAGTGATGAGAGGTAAGGAGTTTTAAAAGATAGCAACCACTGCTCAAGGGGTTCTGTCCCTGAGAGGTGGTGCCAAAATCAATGGCTGGTGGCAGTTATGGTGTTGGCTAGTGTTTGGGGAACCTTCAATTGAAGGTGCCATCTATGGGTTTTGAGGTAGAGGACTTTGATCCTGAGACATTTTGGCTAACAACTCTTTGAGTCTGCTCACCTCAGTCTCAAGGATGGTATTATGGGCTAATACATCATAGAAAAAGCCAGGTCATCATCAGTTTGTGCTGAATCACCTGACCTCCTGATGGAATCAGGATGTACATGCTCTGAGTGTAGATCAGTAAAAGCATGTGCCCCTTGTTCTTGGTACTGGGGACTTCCTGCCTCAGGATTGTGTCCTTCATTGGTAGTTGCCTTTGCTAAGGTCTTATGGATGTTACCAACTTCATCCTGATCATTTGCTGAATGGTAGAGTAGCAGCCTTACCAGATGTTCTATTCCCGTTTCTACACTTGGAGAGTGAACATTGTAACCCCTGTGCTGTGGGTTATCAGAAGCATTTTGGTCCTCCCCCTCATATTGAGGTATTCCCAGTGATAAGTGGTTTCTGGGGAGGGGGTGAGGAATGCAACTGACTCAGCACTTTACAACGATCAGTGTTGGGCTTTGAGGGGCGGTTGCATGTGGAGATTGGTCTGAAGTAGAATGCACCCGGGGAGAGAGGTGCTCTTCAATGGTAACCCTCTCATTGAGGGAGGTTCCAGAAATGTGGGATCCCTAATTGTGGTTGCAACAGGATCCTGTTGAGAGGATACCTGTGAAGCTTCAGCAGGCTGAGTCTTGGACATAACTGGGGGTTATAACCAGTTGTATTTCCTGCGTTGTGGTACAGGGGCATCCTCAAGGGACTCATCTCCCTAAGTAGCATTTTTGGCTTTTTGGATGGGTTTGGTGGGGACTTTGGATCTGGAAGTGGAGGCTGTGGGTTCCCTCTGCTTGGGTTTTAGCATCCGGGCAGCCCCTTAAGAGTAGGGTCTGAGTTATGTCGGGAGTATACCTCAGCTAAAACAGCTGGAGCAGGGTTCCAACCAACAAGGCCATCAGATTTTAATTGATTCAAAATTATGGCCATCAGAAACCTGGGAAAGATCCATCTATTTGCCACGGTTTCTGAGCCAGATCCTTTAGTTTCATGAACACTATCTCAGAAAAATTTAGATTTTGGCGTTCAAGGATAGAGACCAATACCTGTTGCCATCGGGAAGACATCTGATCCCAAGAAGATGTCTTTGATGCAAGGCAGACATTCACCATATGAAAGATAAGTCGTTCAACGTCATGGAAGTGCTTGTTAAGTATAGTTGTAGCACTTAAGTCGCCTTCATACCTGTTATGGATAAAAGACATATTAGTGATGCCTTTCGGGTATTCTTTAGGATACGTACCATCATGCAAATTTAGGGTTTGGCAAATGATGTCGGGGGTGATGAGCACCTGTTTCTGGTTCACCAATGACTGGAGAGTGATTTGTCTATCATTCTCACCAGTTATTACAGAGACATTGGTCCAGAACTAGGATAAGGAGTCAGGATATATGGTAGGATTCAAAAGAAAGGTTGTTCTGTATGGGGAATCCACCATAAGATCGATGGCAGTGTCAAACTTGTTCCAGAAGACCGATTTCGAAAAGTAGGCAACACAGTTGTGTCGGGGTTTGAGTTTCATGGTCACCATTATTGAGAGAGAGGTTTGAAAATGGCTAATGAAACGTTTGTCTATAAGTACATGTATTTATAGGTTAAGAAAAGGCTGAAAAGAAAACGACTGAAAGTGTTGGTGTTGGCATCAGTTGTTATGAAAACAACTGAAGACGTGGTTTTAACTATCAGACGTTTGAAAACAACTGAAGACTTGGTTTTAGTCATCACTAGTTGTGAAACTACTGAAGACATGGTTTTGTCATCAGCTGTTTAGAGTGAAACAACAGTTTGTGGAAACGACTGAAGTGAAAATTCTCATCAGTACTTTTCGTCAATTCTTAGCTTTTCAGCCGTTTCATACTGTCCTCAATACTTACTCATCAGACTTTTTAGCTGATTTCAATTGTTTCATAGGACATAAGTACTTATCTGTTTTTACTGACATCAGGAGTTATAACTACATCAGTAGTTGTAACTGCATCAGTTTCGTTTAACAGAATTAGTACATATTTGTGGCATGTTTACTAATGATCATCAGTACTTGTTTACTGAGATCATCAGTAGTTATCACCTATTCTAGCTGCAGCATACCAAGCCCTAACACAAGGTTTTGGAAAGTTGAACTATCCAAAGGCTTAGTAAATATATTTGCAAGCTCATCAGCACTAGGCACAAACTTTGGATCAATCAGAGCTTTTCAAAACAATCCCTAATCAAATGGTGTCTGATCTCTATATGTTTGGTCCCAGAGTGCTGGACTGGATTCTTGACAATACATAGAGCTGAAGCACTATCCATTAATTATGGAGTCTTAGTCTCTGTAATGCCATAATCCAATAATTGGTTTTGAAGCCAGAGTACCTGAGATGTACAACTTGCAGTAGCAATGTACTCTGCTTCAGCAGTGGATGTAGAAACAGATGTTTGTTTCTTACTCTGCCAAGAAATCAAACAGTTGCCTAGGAATTGACATCCACCAGAAGTTGACTTTCTGGTTAACTTACCCCTGCATAGTCACTATCAGAAAAAGCAACTAGTTTGCAAGAGTGTCCAGTGGAAACCAAAGACCTAGAGATTGTGTACCTGCAGATATCTAAAGATCCTCTTCACTGCAATCAAATAAGACTCTTTAGGAGCAACCTGAAATCTAGCACAAACACACGTTGCAAACATAATATCTGGTCTAGAAGCTATTAAGTACATCAAGGAACCAATCATACATCTGTAAAGTGTTTCATCAACAGCTTTACCTTTCGGATCTGCATCCAGTTGTGTGGTGTTGCACATGGAGTAGAACAGGTTACAGTTTTGTAAATCAAACTTATCAAAAGATTTTTTGTATTTTGTCTGATGAATAAGGTTCCATCAGCCTTTTGTTTGATTTGCAAGCCTAGAAAGAACTGTAATTCTCCCATTGCACTCATTTCAACTTTTGCTTCATTAAACTTGTAAACTCATCACACAACTGGGGATCAGAGGATGCAAAATAATTCATCAACATAAATTTGAACAAGTATCTTATGCTGATCCACTTTCTTATAAACAAAGTTTTATCTATGGAACCTCTAGTGAAATTATTTTAAGAAGAAAATTTGAAAGTGTTTCATACCAGGCTCTAGGAGCTTGCTTCAACCCATAAAGAGCCTTATCAAGTTTATACACCCAATCAGGATGTTTATTATCCTCAAAACCTGGTGGTTGACACACATAAACCTCTTCTTTTATTTTACCATATAAAAAATGCACTTTTGACATCCATTTGAAAAACTTTAAGATTGTGGAATGCAGCATAGCTAAGAACAACTAATTGCCTCTAGTCTGGCTACAGGGGCAAAGGTTTCATCATAATCAATACCTTCTTCTTGTGAAAACCCTTGTACAACCAGTCTAGCATTGTTCTTGATAATAAGCCATTTCATCAGTTTTATTCCTAAACACCCATTTAGTGCCTATTGCACACTTACCTGGGGGTAGAGGAACCAGTTCCCACACTTGCTGCTTTTTGAACTGAAGTAGTTCAAGCTGCATGGCTTCAACCCATCCATTGTCTCTCAAAGCAACATGATAGTTCTTTGGCTCTAGCTGACTAATGAAGGGAGCATAAAGCAGAAGTTAGACAATTGACTTCTAGTTGAGACACCAACATTGATATCACCAATGATCTGAGACATGGGATGATTCTTCAGCTCTTGGTACACTATAAGATCAGTGCAATTGTTTGTGGCTGGTGCAGCAGCAGATGTTGATCCAGACTATGGAAACCAAGTATGATATGGCAAATCAAATGATGTAGAGGAGTAAAAATCTCATCAGCATTGTTGTGGATGGAGCTGCTGAAGCTACAGGAACATCAAGTTTAGTGGACTCAGGCAGTTGGTCACTAAACTTGAAAATGTGAGTACTATATCATCATCATCTTCAGTACCACCAGGTGGAAGACTTGCTGCAAAAGATGATTTATCCACAAGATCTGCAATAACTGGAGGTTGATAAGGAACATATTGCAGTATGTCCAGATCAAACAACTCCCATTTTGTGGAATTTTATCCTTAGGAGATTCATTGAATTTCACATGCAAGGTTTCTTCAACAACTTTGTTATGCAGTTGAAGACTCTATAAGCCTTGCATGTGGATGAATAACCTACAAAATACCCTGCATCCACCTTAGGATCAAATTTGTGGAGTTGATCCTTTGTTTTGAGAATGAAACAAGGACACCCAAAGGCTTTGAAGAATGAAATTAAAGGAGCCAAATGATGTAGAAGTTCATATGGAGTCTTCATCAACCTCTGATTTACTAATACTCTATTCTGAACATAGCAAGCTGTGTTAACAGCTTCAGCCTAAAAGGTCAATGGCAAACCAGAGTCAGCCAACATAGACCTGCAGCTTCATTAGGGTCCTGTTCTTTCTCTCCACTACTCCACTTTTTTGTTCTGGAGTCCTTGGGATGCTAAACTGCCTCTTGATTTCTTTTGATAGATAAAATCATCAAGTGTATGGTTTCTGAATTCAGTTCCATTATCACTCCTTATACACTTGACTAATAGGGAATACTGCTTCTTAACATACAACACAAAGTTTATAATCGTCTGAGCAACCTCATTCTTTGAATGCAAGAAGAAAGTCCATACAAATCTGGAGTAATCATCCACAATTACCAGACAGTATTTCTTCTTTGCCATGCTCATCACTCTCATAGGACCAAATAGATCCATGTGCAGTAACTGCAAGCAGGCAGTGGACTTAGGTCTTTCAATAGGAGGGAATGAGACTTTGTGATGTTTTCCTTTCAAAACAAGCAGTGCAGGTTTCATCACAGTGGAACTCCTTTATTGGTAGACCTCTCACTAAACTATTGTGGATCAACTGATTCATGTTTTTGAGATTAACATGGCCCAGCCTTCTATGCCACAGTTTAGATTCTGAGGAGAGGCTTTGGAGAACAGGCAAGGATGACCTTTCAAATCAATCTTCTTTGACAAATCCAAGGCATACACTCTTCCAATCTTGTTGGCCTTCAGGAGAGTATGTTCATCCAATACCTTGTCAATCAGCCTCAGACTTGGGAAGACAGAATCCTACATTCTAGCTTGTGAAAAGTGCAACGTGCCCTTTATCACACATCTGACTGACCTCAGCAGATTATACTTGAGATTCTCCACATGATTAACATCATCAAACCTGATTTGTCCATTAGACACATATCCTTTCCCGATGATGTAACCCTTGGCATCTTTACCAAATGAAACAAATCCCTTCTTTCCTTGAGAGTAGTCATTAAGAGAGAACTGCTCCCAGTCATATGCATAGATCCTCTACTGTCTACATACCAGATGCTCTTTTGGCATGCTGAAGAACCCTGCATTCATCATAAAGAACTAGTTAGGTTTTGAGACCCAAACATTTTTGGTTTTGGGTCTGTTTTCATCAACAAATTTAACCATAACTTGTTTCTTATGATTAACAGCTGGTGAAGAAGGAGATAGTCCTGAAATGAATTCCTTGGATTTGGGCTTGGAATGCCTTTTCAGTGGTTTGATCATAGGTGCATCTAGTTGGTTAAATCTCCCCAACAAATGTTGAACCATCATAACAAGTTGTGTCTGATTTGTAGCTAAAGCTTTTAGCTCTTGTGACATATCAGTACTTGTGTTTGATGAGTTCCTGTGACCCACCATTTCCTCCTTAAAATTCACAGGCTTAGTCTGATGTTTATCATGAGGAGCACTATCAGCTGTTTTATCATAAACCCTATCCTTCTTTTTGGATTTGGTTGAAGGCTTAGGTTTATCACAAAGGGATGACTGTGGTACAAACTTAGTCTCAAACTCATTTTTCATTTCATCCATCTGGATTTTAATGAGCTTATCTCTGTTGAGTTTGGAACCCTTTCTGTACCAACATTCATCAGAAAGATGATTGAATTTACCACATATTTCACATGGCTTATTCTTTATCTTGGAGTGATCAACTGCTGATGTGGAAACTACTGAAGGTGTGCTCTTCAGTACTTTCCTCCTTTCAGTACTTTTGTTTAGTACTGAAGGATCTGTAACAACTGAAGACTTGTTCTTCAGCTGTTCTCTATCAGCAGTTGTTATTCCTTTTATTTCAGATGTTGTGACTTGCCCTTTAGTACTTGAGGTACTTTGAGGGATAACATCTGAAGTACTCAGCTTCATGTGCTTATCAGTAGTTAACCCATCAGCCAATTGATTTGCTGAGGTATCAATACTGATTTCATCTTGTGATTTTGGGTGATCAGTTGAGGATGATGCACATGATGATGTGGTTTGGAAATTACTTTCACCTTTAGATTTTACTATTGGTTTTGGAGTAAAATCTGTAGGTGGTGCAATGTGGTTGTAACCTATTCCAAACTTCATTCGAAGCAGATTGCTTGCTGAGCAGCATTTCAAATCCCTTGCAGGATGATACCCAGCAGTCACACTCAACTTGGGTAACTGCAAGTTTTCTTTGAGATCTCTATGGTTCTCAAGAATGACCTCTAGCTTAGCCTTTTCATCATTTAATTGACATTTAAGCTTATAAATCTCATCATCTTTATCCTTAAGGACAATACTCATATTCAGCTTTTCTTTTGGAAAGGGTTGCTCAAGCTCTAGATTTTGATTTATTAAAGCTACATTTGCCTCTCTAATAGAGATAAATGCAGCTATGCAAGATTCAGAACATAGCTTGGCCTTAGCCTCAGAGGATACGTGGGTTACCTGTGATGAAGATGCATTGGAGCATGAACTATCAGTAGATTCCATGGCCATGAGAGCTAGATTCCCAAAAGGATGTTCACCACCATGTTGACCACACCAGCATAATTGCTCATTACCAGAGAGATCATCTGGTAAACTACTCCAGTCAACAATACCAGGGGTGAAGAAGCTATGATGAGGTTGTGATTGAGATGGTAGAGGCTCAGGTAGGGCTTGAGGTTGTTGTGCATTAGGAACTTGAACTGGATTTGGGTGTGGCATGTAATAACAGGGATATGGATATGACATTGAACCCTGAGGGATAAAATATGCAGGAGATTTAGGTTGTGAATGATGACCAGAACTAGCAGGATGTTGCCCTCTGTTTTGTTGACTATTGCTTGAAAAAGTCACAAAGGGTGCAGAGGAGTTAGATCTAGATGATCTACACTCTCTTGCAAAGTGTCCAAGCCTGTGGCATTTGTGACACCTCAACTTACTCTTGTCAAAACCAACTTTGGTTTTGCCGGTGAGTCCTGGGAATTTCCTACCAGTTCTCTTGTAGAACTTTTGAGATCTGATATTAATGAAGGCCATTTGGCTCAGAATATCCATCTCTTCTAAGTCATCATCAGCAATACCCTTTAAATCATCCATAATGAAACACAAATTATCACTATTACAGCCTGAATGACTGTCAACACTAACAAATGCATGATCTGAACCGTTTGAGAGAAATCTATATACTCATCATAATTGCTTTCTGATGCAGCATATTCTGACTCATGACCAACCAAGGCAGTGTTCCCTGGTACAAAGTCATCAGTGAGCTTTCCTGATGATGCCAGTTTCCTTCTTTGCTCTATCTCTCTTTCAAATGTAAGCAGTTTCCCATGGAGTTGGGTGAGAGATAGACTATCCAGATTTGCACTGGAGCGTAGGACAATGGTATGTGTCCCATCTCTCAGGCAGTGATCTGAGGAATCTGTTGTTCATCTGACTATTAGTGTATTCATGTTTGACCATTTTCAGCTTAGAGATCAAACAGGAAAAATGCTCAAACTGTTGAGTCAGTGACTCACCCTTCCTATGAGAGAATGTCTCATATTGTTGGGCAAGGATTTCTCTGTTGTTTGCTAAGACCTCATCTGTTCCACCAAATTGTTCCTTCAATGCATTCCAGAGGTCATGAGCAGTTTCATGATGCATAAGCCCAGAATAGATTTCGTTCGGTAGTGCCATGGCCAGAATTCCATGCGCTTTAGCATCAATCTCAAACAGTATTCGATCCTCATCTGAGTATTGTTCCTTCTTCTTCGGAACCATTTGGTGGGTTTCTGGATTGTTCACCATAGGCTTGTGTGGACCATGTACCACAGATGTCCAACAACCTGAACTGTTAACAGACAGGTGATGAAGCATTCTTCGTTGCCATATGTTATACTCAGTCCTAACCAGCATCGGAGGCTTGGTTGAGGAGCTGGTATTGTGAGGGTCATTAGAAGGAGTAGTCATTCTCAGATTCAACCAAATTCAATTAAGTTTTAACTGATTTAGTGCAAAACATAACAAACTCAATATGAACCAAGAGAAAACTCAAAGCAGATAAACGAAAGCAGCAGAAATTCAATGATCTATAACCAATTCTTGCAAATATTGTAATTCAATCAAACTTAGATATCGAATAGCAGTTTCAATGATCAATTGTTAGATCGATCAATGATTAACCTTGCTCTGATACCATTTGTTAGGATCAGTGATCTAAGTTTGATTAATTAGAGAGTATTGCAGCGGAGTACGAACAACGAATTAAACAATTCACAAGAACACAATTGATATTCAATGTAACAGTAAATGGTTATAGAAAAAGAGTATTCCGCAAAAGAGATATTTCATTCATATGCTTTCGTGGTGGCTCAATGTCACACTTTACAATTAGGTCAACATTCCTTATATAGGATATGTGACGTCTGCTGATGTCACTTGATAGTGACATCTAACAGAATTATTCGAACTACTGAAACTATGCAAACTACTGAGAATGTTCTCAACTACTGATTACATCTTAGAGAATGCTTAAGTACAAAAACATAAAACTACTGAAACTAAACTGCTGAAACTATAACTACTGAAAAGTAAATTACAAGTACTGAAAGGAAACCATCACAACTACTGAAGTTGATAACTTCAGCTGTTGTGATAACTACTGATCACTTTGGTCTTCAGTCTTTGTCTTCAGTCTTTGTTCTTCAGACTTTGTTCTTCAGACTTTTACTTTCAGACTTTGTCTTCAACTGATAGCTTCAGACTTTGTCTTCAGTACTTTACTTTCAGACTTTGTCTTCAGCTGATAGCTGCAGACTTTGTCTTCGGTTCTTTACTTTCAGACTTTGTCTTCAGTAGTAGTCTTCAGTTCTTGTCTTTAGACCTTGTAATCAGCTGATGTCTTCAGCTGTTGTGATCTTCTTCAGCAGTTGTAATGTCTATGGGACTTAGAGGTTTTTCTGATCAGGCTCATTGGTTCTTTTGGTCCACCACCAACATTCTAATGTGGATGATCAAGTGAAGAAATGTTGATCAAGTCAACTCATCCGCATTTGCCAATGCAGATGAACAAGCAAAGATGCGAATAAAGACTTAGACTAGTTCTGATGTAATAGGTCAGGGGTAGTTTAGTCATTTTGTAAAAGGCATCTTGTCTGCCTATAAATAGAATAGATAACCTCGTATATGAGGTGATGGCTGATAGACATAGAGAATTTTTGTTGTCATTTATTCTCTGTAATCAATCAACTTTCATATATATAATACCAAAAACATTTATAAGTATAATTATTGCATTGAATGGTCTTCGATTGTTTGTTTCCGCCATTCAATCATTGACTTGATTACCATATTCGATTTTCAGTAAGAATCTCAATCTTACTTACCTGGTGAATTGGTATCAGAGCTTTGGCTTTGGTTCTCTTTTAGATCTGCGCAAGAAGTTAATAGAATTCGATTGATATAGTAATCTAGTTGCTAGTAGATTATATCATCATCTCTACTTAGTAAACAATAGAAAATACTCTTGTCAACACATTCTCACCAAATATTCTGAACATCAAGAAACTCACTACAATCACAAATCTGACTCTAAAATCCGTTAGAACTATTTGGACAAGTTCAACTAATCAATCTTAAAAATCACCATAATCTATATTCATAAAATAGATTCTAACTAGTTACTCAAAACTTGGTCATACACCTAAACCTCCTATGCTTAAACACAAATCTGATTTTAAACAGTGGAAAATCAGGTTTAGGAATTACATCACAGGTGTAGATCCTGATTTCTGGATCTCAATATGCAAGGGGCCACACATCCTTGTCACTCTGTCTGCAGATTAAGCTGCAATTTACAAAACTGCAAGAATACCTATTGAAGATCTAACTCTTGATGATGAAGACTATAAGAAAATCAAGATTGACCTCAAAGCTTACTCCATTATAACTCAAACACTCAATATGGATGTGTTGAAAAGATTGGAGAAGTATTGTACTGCAAAAGCTGTGTGGGATGCATTGAAAATTATGTGTGAAGGAAGAAATGAGGTAGCAGAAATTAACAAGATAAGCTTGTTAGTCGGTATGAAACATTCCACCGCACCAAGGGATTGTCCATATCCAAACAACAGCACAGATTGGTACAGTTGGTAAATGATTTGGAAATCATTGGAGTCACTTAAAAGATCAAAGAATTAAACAAGAAAATGCTTCACAACCTCCCTGAAAGCTGGAAACAGAATGTAACAATGCTGAAAAATACTCTTGATCTTGAGAGTACTACTTTGGATATCATGATAGCCAAAATAGAAGCATTAGAACTTGATGAAAGAAGTAGAAATCTTGGTGGACCAAGAGTGATTGAGGGTTACAAATTTCCATAAGAATCTCATTCTGTGGAAAATGCCTTTATCACCGAGGAGGATGATTTCATCTCATCACGAGATCAACTGAATAACACTATGTTCATTGCAACTCCACCAATCAATCATCCATCAACATCATCTCAAACATCCAGAGTCACTGCTGCTCCTCAACCCACTCCTAAAGACACAAGATCAGAAGAAGAAAAGGCAAATTACAATGCCTTTGTTGCAAGCTTTGAAGCATACTTAGGAGGAAGACTCACTTCTGCTCATCTAATTTAGGAAAATCTAGAGGAAATGGATCCTGATGATGTGGAAGAAATGGATCTACAATGGCAAATGGCCATGATTGCCATGAGAGCCAAGAAATTCTTTAGAAAAGGCAGAAAGCTGAGCCTAAATGAAAATACAAAACATGGGTATGATAAATCCAAGGTGAAATGTTTTAATTGTGGCATGGCTGGCCACTTCTCTAGAGAATGCAATGCCCCCAAGAGAAACAACTATCAAAGGACTCTCAAGGCCAATCATTCTCACAGCCTAACTCAAGCTTTCACTCCAACAACCAATAGCAGCAGTATCATCATTCTCATCAACACCAAGCATATCAAAATCCACCCCAACTGACAAATCAAGCTCATGGAAGCAGTCAGTCTTTTGCCATTGCTCCCATGATAAAGCAAGATGGGATATGTGACTGGAGCGTGTATGCAGAGGAAGTCAAGCCTCAATTTCAGAATCATGCTCTTATGGTTCACATCAATGATGCTCCATCTCTAATGCCGACTGAGGTAAAATCTAACCTTTGTAGTGAAAAATGTATTCATGAGATGCAAGGTTATAGGGAGCATAACCATAAACTGGAAGATAAAATTAAAGAAGAAAAGGTAAAGTCAGAGATGATGAAGAGAGAAATAAAAGGCATTGAAATCAAAATCAAATCTCTTATCTCTGACATAGAAAAACTGCATGGTGAAAAGCACACTCTTGCAGATGAGAATGAGCTCCTTACTGAAAAGTTAGCTCAATCTAAGGTTGAACATTCACTAATTGAAGTGAAACTTGAAAAGTATCAAATGTCTTCAGTCAAGCAGCAAGAGATGCTTGATTCTCAAAAGGATCCAAAGGACATGTCGAGGATTGGGTATAATTCATGTCCTCCACCATACAATGACAACTACACTGTCATGCCTGAATTTGTCTCACTCACTGAAGAAATTGAAACTAAAACTATGGAACCTAAATCTATAGTAAAACAAGTGACTGATCCTTGAAACAACCTGATATTTATGTTGAAACCACTAAGGATAAAATCAAGTTAGGTCACCCAATCAAAATCAAAGAGTGTTCGGTCAAGACAGTGAGTGTAATGAAACCCTCAAGCCCTGTAAAAGCAATTGTTCCTTTTATAAAATTCATACCTCTGTTTTACAAGGTAAAAAGAAATATGTGATGTCAGTGAAACCCACTGCTGAGAGCAGTTCTGATAATGAGATCATATCTCAAAAAAATTCAAGCAAATCAGAAAAGGTTTCACTACAAAAGAAACAAACAAGATCACTGAGTTCAACACATAAAACATTATCAGACCCTCAGTCTTCAAGATTAAGGCACGGAGTTAGGTTTGATATCTACAACAAGAAACATGTTGACCAGTTTGAGAAAGAGGTGAAAAATGGGTTGAAGAAATAGAAACATCCCAGAAAATTAAACAAAGGTAGTGTTGTGAACCAAACTACAAAAATGGCTGATTCTGATTCATCCCGTAAAGAAAAGAAAGTTATTCAGCAAAAGAAAATATATCTAATTCAAGACACAAACAAATGTATTGTGAAATTTGTGAAATGTTCAATCACAACACAGATGAATGCTTTTTTAATCAATATTGCTCTATCTGTGATATGAACAATCACTCCACCAAAAACGGCTATTTCAACAAGTATTGTTCAATCTGTGACATGAACAATCATAATACATCTGATTGTTACTTTAATCAGAAGGGTTTGAGAATTCCCCAACACAAGCACATCTAGAAAACATCCACTGTGACAAATTCTCTCAAACCTCATTTACACAATACTCAATCTAGGACATCTAGATCAACAAATGACAGGAATAATTTGAAGGAATTGTGGACGGGTCAAAGAAAAAATCTCACAATGAACCACAAAATTGACCTTCCAAAATAAAAACCTACTTTTGATAATGAAAAACACGATAAATTTCTACAAAGAAAAAGAGACCAACGATTTCATTACTCATTTGAATATTCAGTAGATGTTGATGAGATGACTTAACCTAGTCATTACCAAAAATCTCCCAAGACACCTCCATCTAAACCACAATTTAGAGGGAAATACCAAGAAGTCACTATCATGAACAGGAACGGGAAACCCAGACCATCATGGCTTGGGTTGCTTGGGTTCCGTATTGTAATTAGTTCTTTTTGCTTGCAGGTTCATCCACACAGGTCCAATAGCATATGGTACGTGGACAGTGGATGCTCCTGACACATGACTGGAGATCGTTCCCTCCTTCATGACTTCAAGCATGTACAAGGAAATACTGTGGCATTTGGTGGAGATTCACAGGGTGGTACAATTACAGGTGAAGGATCTGTGACAAACGGGATACTGAGCTTTGATAGAGTGATCTACTGTGAACAGCTAAATTTCAATGTGCTAAGCGTGTCTCAAATCTATGATAAGAAATATTCCATTCACTTTACAAACACTCATTGCTACATTCTGAAACCTAGATTTCAGATCCCTGAGGAATGGGTTGTCTTAAAGACCCCAAGGAAGAACAATACATATATCTTAAATTTATGTTATGTATCACCTAAAGGAGAAACACGTCGTTTGTCAAAAGCATCATTTGATGAGTCATAACTTTAGGATAGACATTTGGGCAACACAAACTTTAAAAACATGAACAAGTTGGTCAAAGGAAACCATGTCATTGGTCTTCCTCAAAAATAATTTTATTTTATTGATCACTGTTCAGCGTGCCTCAAGGGAAAACAACATAAATCGTCTCACAAAACCAAGCTGGTCAACACTAACAATACTCCATTGAAGTTACTTCACATGGATCTGTATGGACCAACTCATGCAATGAGTATTGGAAAGAAACAATATTGTTTAGTGATCATTGATGACTTTTCACGATTCACATGGGTTTTTTTTCTTACTTCACAAAAATGAGGCATCCCAAATCATACAAGAATTTATCACTAAAATTGAAAATCAACTCGATCTTAAGGTCAAAATAATAAGAAGTGATAAAGGTACTGAATTCAAAAATGAAAGTGTGAGTTCTTTTTGTTCAACCAAAGGCATTGCTCATCAATTCAGTGCAGCTAGAACTCCTTAACAAAATGGGGTAGTTGAAAGGAGAAATAGAATCCTGATTGAAGTAGCAAGAACGATGCTAGCCATTGCTAAACTGCCAATCACCTTCTGGGCAGAGGCGGTTAATACATCGTGCATTCTACAGAATCAAACTCTACTTGTTAAAGAAAATAACATGACTCCTTATGAGTTGCTCTTTTATAGAAAACCATTCATTGGATTTCATAAATCAGTTTGTAGTCTTGTCTTAATACTAAAAACTCAAGAATATCTGGGAAAGTTTTCATCCAAGTCTGATGAAGGATTCTTTGTAGGTTATTCTTCTGTTTCAAAGGCTTACAAATTGTTTAATCCTAGATTAAACATTATTGATGAATCAACAGATGTTCAATTCAAGGAACAGTCATTTCCCAAATCTAAAAATGGTCCCGACTTGTTGTTTGATATTGACACATTTACAAAATCATTTGATCAATTTCACTTGTCTGATGCAGGAAATATACATTCAAGTGATACTTCGTCAGCTGTAGAAAGAAGAGATAATTTTCCATTGATTCCTCCTACATTTTATGAATGCATGAATGAAGATGTTCCTCTTCAAGATGATCCCATCAGAAAACCATCACAAAACCTTAGTGTTTCTTCTAAAGGAGGTCCAAGCCTGGTACCATCTCATGCAAATGATTTGTCAAATGAGACCAGAAATAAAAAATAGGCTACTCCTCCAGTTGAAACACAAAGGACATCAAATGATGTAAGCAATCACAGTGCTGCTGAAGCTGTAGAAGGAACTAAAACAGAGTCTGACAATCTTCATAATTCAACAATAGTACCAGATGAATGTACCTCTGACCATAATTAACTGAATGTCTCCAATCTTGATGTAACAATTGCTAGTGACTCCATTCCAACCACAAGAATACACAAGAATCTTCCAGTTGAAACCATTATTGGTGATCTTAATACGAGGGTAACAAGAAGCAAATCCAGTATTGCAAACATCTATTTGTTCTCATGCTTTCTGTGTCAAACAGTACCCAATAACATCAAAGAGGCACTTCAAGACAATAGCTGGATTAAAGCAATACAGGAAGAATAGATCCAATTTAAGAAGCAAGAAGTATAGCAACTGGTAGATTTTCCCGATGGACAATACCCTATCGGTACCAGATGGCTGTATAGGAACAAGACTGATGATAGAGGGATCATCATCAGAAACAAAGCAAGACTAGTGGCATAGGGATACACTCAAGAAGAATGAAACGACTATGACGAAGTGTTTGCTCCTGTTGCCAGACTAGAAGCAATCATAATCTTTCTAGCATATTCTGCATCCATGAAATTTATTGTTTATCAAATGGATGTAAAGTGTGCCTTGCTGTATGGAAAGATTGCTGAGGAGGTCTATGTGAGTCAACCACCTGGGTTTGAAGATCTAGATTTCCCTAACAAAGTTTACAAGCTTGACAAAGCTCTGTATGGTCATCATGAAGCCCCAAGAAAGTGGTATTAGACTTTATCATCCTTTCTTCTTGAACATGGATATGAAAGAGGAAATATTGATCAGACTCTGTTTAGAAGAACAAGAGGAAAAGATATCCTGTTAGTCCAGATCTATGTGGATGACAATATATTTGGCTTTACAAACAAGCAACTCTGCAAAGAATTTGAAGACCTCATGCACTCAAAATTTCAAATGAGTGCTATGGGGGAACTCACCTTCTTTCTAGTGGTGGAAGTCCAACAGACAGTAGATGGAATCTTCATCAATCAATCTAAATATGTGGAAACCATGTTGAAGAAATTCCACTTTACTGACTGTCAGTCTATCAGAACTCCTATGTATATTAAAGTAAAGATTGGACCTGATCCTGAAGGCAAACCAGTGGATCAGACTCATTATCGATCAATGATGGGTTCACTTATGTATCTAACAGCCAGTAGGCCTGACATTATGTTTGTTGTATGTTATTGGGTTTGTTTGACACATTATCAAAGAAGTTTAACCATTTAAACTTGAAAACGCAACGGAATAAAATCTGAATATCATGTTTATAATCTGAAAATTAAAACAAATAACTTAATTTTAACAAACCCAAGAACATAGGATCATTTATAAGTGTATGAACAAGCTACCAAGAAGAATAAAACAACCAAAAACACACAAAAGTTACAACCTTTGTAAAGCTGTCAAAAACGTGAGGTTTGTTGAAGATGGTAATGTCCTTGAGCGACTAAAACACCAAGGATAGGTGTCCTCAAGCTTCCATACCCACAAGCCTCAAGCTTCCATACCCACAAGCCTCAAGCAATCACCCTTTTGCTAGGATTTTTGACACCAAAACGACCAAGAAGGGCTGAAATCAGATTTTCAGCTTTGATTTTCTTCTATAAAGTAAAGAGAAAACTTGTTCTTGGTAGTCCTTTTCATGTATGAGAGGGAGAGAGAGGTTGAGTGTGTGTGTATTGAAGAGTAACAAGTTTCTAGACCAGGAAAACCCCACCCATAAAGGGGTTGCCGAAAATTTGCTTTCAAAAGGGGTTTTCCCCCTTAAATTCTTGAAACATTTTATTTAACTTGTCACTAGTTAAGTTATAAAATTATCCTTTTAATTTTACAACTCTTACACACTTTATTACTTGATGTTACTTAACCAATTTAAATAACATTATAAATAATACCCTTGAACAAAATATCCCTATAAGTTGTTCTATCTCATATGCAACTTATTTAGAAAACCCATTTTCTAAATTGGTGTGTTTATTTAATTGCATGATCATATCATCAATTAAATATTTATATTGGTGTTTGCTAAGTTTGTTGTTGGGTATGACCTGACTTGGATCATTACGTACTAACCACATCAATATTCTATGTGTCTTGGGCATAAAGAATCCAACAATCTCCCACTTGCACAAGATTCATAGAAGATTGATGCAAGCAGTAAATACCACCTAACAACGGTTTACTACTCTTAATACGCATGACTAAAAACCATTCAATAATATCATCCCCTTCAAGTATCCAACTAGAAATGATTTAGGTGAATCAATCGTTTATCCTTTTGTTACAGATGTCATGTTAAATCCAAGGACATAGAATGATCATTCCTTGTTCATCTAACTTAATCAGGCCTTAAATATCTTGCTCTCAAAGAATAAGAGGAACAAATTCCATCTTGACTACATATGTTTCTCATAATCACCTTGTGTCATACCTGAACATAGCTTTATGTGCTATCCATTATTTCATAGCAGTGAAGAACTAGCTCAAGGTATAACATTTGTTGAATATCAAAACCCAATATGTATCTCAGGTTCGAGGATACCAAATGATATTCGCCTTTACTCAAATTTACTTATGATCAATCTAGAAGATTCCATGTAGTACAGTTTGAGATTCAGGTCAGTCCAATATTTGTATCCCACAAATATCTATGAACTTTGGCAGCAACCAATTGCTCTATATTCATGCCTTATGAATATCCACCAATCCATGTTCATAATAATCTTATGTTCATGTTTGTTCCCACAAATATGACCGACTACGGACATTTAGAATAATAAACATATTCATGGATGTATACATGCTAAAAGGGAACACAACTCAAAATATCACAAATATATAAAGAGTTAAACATTACATTGTTCCAAACATTTAAATACTAAACAAATCAATTCCAATCACTAGAAAATCAAAGCCCTAAGGCACATGTATGACTTTCATGCTTTGCCCTTTCAAGGAGCTTTGTGAGTGGATCTGTATTGTTTTGATCGGTGTGAACTTTACGACTACATATCTTTCCTTGTTCAACTTCATCCCTTAGGTAGTTGAATCTCCGCTCAATGTGTCTAGTCTTTTGATGTGCACGGGGTTCCTTGATTTGTGCAATTGCACCCTCGTTATCACAAAAGATTTCTAGGGGGTCTTGAATCGTAAGGACGACCCCTACATCAGTGATAAATTTCTTTATCCATGCAGCTTCCCGAGCTGCTAATGAGGCGGCTATGTATTCGGATTCTGTAGTGGACAATGCTACCATGTCTTGTTTTGAACTCTTCCAGGACACTGCCCCTCCATTCATAACAAAAACATACCTCGATTGTGATCGAGAATCATCTCGATCAGTTTGGAAGCTCGCATCCATGTAACCCTTTACAACGAGTTCCTACCCGTATATTTGAAACATATCCTTGGTCCTCCTAAGGTATTTCAATATACTTTTAACAACCATCCAATGGCTATTACCAGGATTCTACTGATATCTGCTCGTCATGCTTAACGCGCATGACACGTCCGGTCTAGTGCATATCATCGCATACATGATGGATCCTATAGCAGAAGCTTATGGGATGTCCTTCATTTGATCATGCACATCCTTTGCGTTTGGACATTGATATGTACTCAATATTGTCCCTCTTTGAATAGGTACCATACCTTTCTTAGAGTTTTCCATCTTGAACCTTTTCAAGACTTGTAAGGCCTTGTTTCTACGACGCTTACAGTTGGTCAACCATTGCACATAAAACATACATTTGTTGTTATTTCACATAAAAATTCGCAGCGGAAACATTAAAAAATGGCATTTCATTTCATCATAAAAGCTTTTGCAAAATAATGCATTGTTTGTCGGTTACAAAATCACATTTGTTGTATTACATCACAAAAGCTTTAAATAAATAGATGCCATCCAAAAGAGCTGAGCAGCTGCCTCGTGCGATCCTCAGCAACCTTACCTGCCAACTGGAAACACATAAAAGTCAGCATTGCTGAGTGAGTCCTAGTTTTATGATAAAACTTGCTTTTCTTTCATAAAACCATCCTTCCACTTAAAATCATATTATACTTTACATTTGTTTGTGATCATGCATCGTGCGTACATACCGATAATATAATTATTATCATCATCATTCTTTCGTTCATACTTTCATTCATTCTTCCGTACTTCCAGTGAAATGTACATTACCCCGAACATTGTGCACGAAGCGGGTAACTGGGCCTGAGATCTCTCATAGACCTTGAACATTGTGCACGAAGCTGACTCCACTACCTAGGTTAAGTACATTCACCATTATCTTTTCTCTTTCATTCTGGATCAATGCCTTATGCTATACACCGGACATTGTGCACGAAGTGGGTAACTGGGCCTGACGTCATTCATGGACCTCGAACATTGTGCACGAAGCTGGCTCCAGTACCTAGGGCAAGCAACAAGGATCCCATACGTATGGTCAATCACAAAGATTAGACCCTAGTGTGTTCCTTCTGGGGTAGCTAACCCGCACACAGTTGAGCTAACACCCTTCATTGGTTGTGAACCTCCATACATTGCTTGAAAGGCTTTCTTACATTTATTCATTCATTCATTAATGCATGCATTCATCATCATATTCCTCTTTCATTATCTTTCACTCTACGTTACATAATACTTCGTTCGTTCATTATCATAACACGTAAAGTCATAGGAAAGATAATCGTACATCATCACAAGGAACATAAACATATCATTCATACATCATCATGCAGGGCATCATACGTACATAACATACATCATCATGCAGGGCATCATACGTACATAACATACATCATGCATAACGATGCAACATCATCATCATAAGCATCAAGCACACAACATTACATGCCCATCATACCATCTATGACTCCAAAAGTCAACTTTCATAACTCCCAGGAATCTCCTAGGTCAAAGCTTACATTACCTATTTTCCCCAGAATGTCAAAATTTTTCTATGTGTTCATCCGCATTGGCACTACTGCTCATCCGCATTTGATTTCCTTCATCTGCATTAACTTACTCTATCCGCATTAGCTTACTCTACCCGCATTTGCCATCCACATTTGCCTAACTCATCCGCATTTCCATACTTAACCAATGCTCATCTGCATTTGCCCGCATCCACATTGACTTACTTTGCTCATCCGCATTTCCCAGACTTAGTCAAATGCTCATCCGCATTTCCCAGACTTAGTCAAATGCCCATCCGCATTTCCTGCACTTAGTCAACGTTCATCCGCATTGACTTCATCCGCATTGACTTACCCATTGGTTAATGTTCATCCGTATTAACCCTTTTCATCCGCATTTACTTCCAAACACTTAGGCAGATTTACAAAGTTATCAAGTGGGTCTAAAACATCAGATTCAATTTCCATGCACCATTCATCATGTTCTAAGCTTAATTCTTACCCTCTAAGCCTTAGAAACACAATCATACATCATCAAGCATGAACATAGTCACACATCACATCAAAACATCATCATACACACATTCAAGCACACGGGTCCGAAACCCAGTTTAATAAAAACATACATTCATGCATTTCCAGCCCCAAAATCAATTAAAAACCAATAAAAGAGGGGTCCTAGAACTCACCTTTGCAGATTTTGAGTATGGCTTCCTCCAAACTCGTTTGCAAATTGAATTCAACTGCTTAGAAACCCACTAAAAACATACCCGAACACATACAAACACACATAAGCATAAACCCGAGGATATGACCAGTCAAGAACACCATAAAAGCATGAATTCTTACCTAGAATTCAAATTCCTTCAAGTTTTTCCTTCAAAGCCGAGAACTTGCTGCTCTTTCTCTCTCTATAATCCGAAAATCAGTGGTGTATTGACATATGGGCGGCCATACCATCTTTTACACCCACTTTTTAAACATTTTGTCCTTTTGGACACTTTTTACCTCGAGACTTGGGTTTTATTTCTTTTCCCTTCTTTTCTTTCACTTTATTTATTCTTTTCTTTGACTTTAACAATAACCGGGTGTTACAAGTCCACTCCCCTTAAATAGGTTTCGTCCTCGAAATCTGTTATTCCTCAAAGAATTGTAGGTAATGCTGTATCATCTCTTCCTCAGAGTCCCACGTAGACTCGGATCCATTCCTGTGCTTCCACTGTACACGCACAAGGGGAACCACTTTATTTCTCAGCCTCTTTTCCTTCCGATCAATGATTGCCACTGGTTGCTCCACATAATTGAACCGTTCGTCTACTTGAATATCCTCTAGTGGAAAAATCATGCCTTCATCAGCTAAGCACTTCCTCAGATGAGATACATGGAATGTCGAGTGAATTCCACTTAACTCGTCGGGCAAATCTAGTCTATAGGCTACCTCTCCTACTCGAGCACTGATTCGGAAAGGGCCTATGTATCTCGGGCTCAACTTGCCTCGCTTTCAGAAACGAATAATGTCCTTCCAAGGTGAGACCTTCAACATAACCCGGTCACCCACCTGGAACTCAATCGGTCTACGTCGTTTATCAGCATACGACTTCTGTCTATCTTTGGCTGCCTTCATGAAGGCCTTGATCTTCTCAAGCTTCTCAGTCATAGCCTCGATTACCTCGACGCTCCCTAACTCTTTTTGAACAATATCACCCGAATAGACGGGAGTTCTGCATCTCTTATATAGCATGTCGTAAGGGGGCATACCAATGCTGGCATGATAACTGTTGTTGTATGAAAATTCGGCTAACGGTAGGTGGTCATCCCAACTTCCACCAAAATCAATCACACATGCCCGAAGCATATCCTCCAACGTCTGAATGGTCCTCTCTGACTGACCATCAGTTTGGGGATGAAAAGTCGTACAAATGTGTAACCTCGTCCCCATTGCGTTGTGGAATTTCTTCCAGAATTTAGATGTAAACCGGGTGTCACGATTAGACACAATACACACCGGCACACCGTGATGAGTTACGATCTCCTTGATGAACAGGTCGGCCAACCTCTCAGATGAATATGTCTCGCGGATCAGTAGGAAGTGAGCACTCTGCGTCAGACGTTCCACAGTCACCCATATGGCATCGTATTCTTTCGGAGTACGTGGCATCTTCGTAATGAAATCCATGGTGATGTGCTCCCACTTCCATTCTAGTATATCCAAAGGTTGGATTTTCCCATATGGCTTTTGATGCTCGGCCTTCACTTGCAAGCAAGTAAGGCACCTACTCACATACCCCACCACGTCGCGCTTCATAACCGGCCACCAATAATCTTTCTTCATATCTTGATACATCTTTGTGGCACTAGGATGAATGGAGTATTGAGTCTTGTGAGCCTCATCCAAAATCCTCACACGTAGATCCCCAAAATGAGGAACCCACACTCGTCCAAATCGGGTTTTAACACCGAGTGTGTTTTCACCCAATTCTCCAACCAGACCTCTCATTCTTTCAGAGTTAAGATGATCTTCTTTTAGTGCGTCATCTTGAAACTCTTTAACTTGCTTCATTACATCAGAGGTCATGATCAGTTGGTATGCTTTCACCTGAATCGGCCCAGGTCTCTCTTTTCGGCTAAGGGCATTAGCCATCACACTGGCCTTGCTCGGATGGTAATGAATCTCACAATCATAATCCTTTATCAGTTCCAACCACCGTCTCTACCTCGTGTTCAGATCCTTCTGCTCGAAGAAGTACTTCAAGCTCTTGTGGTCAGTGAAAATGGTGCACTTCGTACCATAAAGATAGTGCCTCCAAATCTTTAGTGCAAAGTCCCTGGCTGCTAGCTCCAAGTCATGAGTAGGGTAGTTAACCTCATGAACCTTCAACTGTCGGGACGCATAGGCTATAACCTTCCCTCTCTGCATTAACACACACCGCATACCCGAGTAGGAAGCATCAGAATAAACCACCAGATCTTCGCTCCCATTGGGTAATGACAGAACAAGAGCTTGAGTCAACGTCGCTTTAATTCTTCAAATGCCTTCTCTTGAGCTTGACCCCATATGAACTTCATATCTTTTCGGGTCAACTTGGTTAGTGGAGAAGTGATCTATTAAAAGTGTTGAATGAATCTTCTATAGTAGCCCGGCAAACCCAAGAAGCTACGAATCTCGGATGGCGTCTTCGGTGACTTCCATTGCATAACCACCTCCACCATTGCTGGGTCCACCATGATCCCCTCGGGGTTCACCACACGACCAAAGAACTGAACTTCACGCAACCAAAATGCACACTTGGAGAATTTAGCATACAACTTCTCCTTTCTTAGCGTCTCCAGAACCTCCCGAATGTGACTGGCATGCTCCATCTCGTTCTTCGAATAAATCAGGATATCATCAATGAACACAATCACTAATTTATCCAGCATCGGCCGACACACCCGATTCATCAGATCCATAAAAGCAGCTGGCGCATTGGTCAAACCAAAGGACATGACAAGAAACTCATAGTGACTGTAGCGCGTGCGAAAATTTGTTTTAGGGATATCCGACTACTTCACTTTCAACTGTTGATAACCAGATCGGAGGTCGATCCTTGAAAACCAACTAGCACCTTGAAGCTGATTGAACAAATCATCTATTCTCGGTAAGGGGTAGCGGTTCTTCACTGTCAACTTATTCAGCTCACGGTAGTCAATACACATCCTCATACTACTTCTTTCTTCTTCACAAACAAGGAGAGATACTCGGACTGTTAAACCTAAATCAAACAAAGAACCAAATGATAATGAAGGACACAAAAATTCGATTTATTGATGTAAGATAATACACCTTTTTGACTTCAAAGAACATGCAAACTAATAAAAATTTTACTCATCATGAATTCCTTTATAGTCATGTTTGGTGCAAGAACAGAGCATGATGAAAAATGAAAATGTGTAATAAATCAATGAAATAACATCTAATAAATGGTTCAAACATAGAAACTGTGATTGTTGAACAACAAATTCAACATTTGATATGACAACAATGATACAGTAACGTCAAAAGTTCATCTTTGAGCATTTAATGTCAAACTGATAAAACGATACTCATGAGTTCTCATTAAAACTGACACAAATGTTGTTGGACCAAAAGAACCAATGAGCTAGATCAGAAAAACCTTTAAGTCCCACAGACATCAAAACAACTGAAGTGGTCTACAACAGCTGAAGATAAAGTCTGAAGACAAAGTCTAAAGACAACTGCTGAAGACAAAGTCTGAAGACAAAGTTGACAAAGTCTGAAGACAAAGTCTGAAGACAAAGTCTGAAGACAAAGTCTGAAGACAAAGTCTGAAGACAAAGTCTGAAGACAAAGTCTGAAGACAAAGTCTGAAGACAAAGTCTGAAGACAAAGTCTGAAGACAACTGCTGAAGACAACTGCTGAAGACAAAGTCTGAAGACAAAGTCTGAAGATAGCAGCTGAAGACAACAACTGAAGACAAAGTCTGAAGACCAAGTTCTCAGAAGTTGTCACAACAGCTGAAGTAGTTCTCTTCAGTAGTTGTGATGGTTTACTTTTCAGTAGTTTCTAATCAGTAGTTTTATATTATGTAAAACATCTGAATTTCTTACACTTTAGATGTTATAACTTCAGTAGTTGTAATGTTAGGGTGTACTTAGCATTTTGTGAAGGTGTCCTCAGTTGTTGACATCTTAGTAGTTTAGTTTACTTTCAGTTGTTTGTATAAATCAGTTAGCTATCACTATCAAGTGATGTCAGTTGATGTCACATTCCTTTATAAAAGGAATGTTGACCTAATTTCCTCGATTGGAAGCATGTGCGTGAATGAAAACATTCTTTTTGCAAAAAACTTTCTCTCTCTATAACTGTTACTGTTTGATTAAAAATTCATATTATTCTTGCTTAAATTTCGTCTAATTCGTGTGCTATTTCGCTGCAAATCTTAATCTAATTGATCAAACTAGATCCCGATCCCTTTCAAATGGTATTAGAGCAGGTTAACCATTGATCGATTTAACAATTGATCATTGAAACTGCTATTTTGATATCTAAGTTTGATCGAATTAGCAAATTTGCAAGAATTGGTTATAGAGTTTGATTTCCTGTTGCTTCTGGTGAATTAATTTGAGATTCGTCTTGTTTCAAACTGTGTTGTTGAGTTTTTGAGCTAGATCTGTTAAAATCTCATTGAACCTATTTGAATTGGTGAAAATGGCTACATTAATCAATGATCCTCACAATACTGGCTCCTCAATAAAGCCTCCGATGCTTGTTAGGAGTGAGTATAACATATGGCAATGCCGAATGCTCCATCACCTGTCTGTCAACAGTTTAGGTTGTTGGAAATCTGTGGTTCATGAACCATATAAGCCTATGGTGAGTAATCTGGAAACCAATGAGATGGTTCCGAAGAAGAAAGAACAATACTCAGATGAAGATCTAAAACTGTTTGAAATTGATGCTAAAGCCCATGGAATTCTGGCCATGGCACTGCCTAATGAATTCTATTCTGGACTTATGTATCATGAAACTGCTCATGACCTCTGGGTTGCTCTGAAAGAACAATTTGGAGGAACTGATGAGGTCTGGGAAAAAAATAGGGAGATCCTTGCCCAGAAATATGAGACATTCTCTCATAGAAAGGGTGAGTCACTAACTCAACAGTTTGAGCGTTTCTCCTGTTTGATATCTGAGCTGAAAATGGTTAAACCTGAATATACAAACAGTCAGATGAACAACAGATTCCTCAGATCCCTGCCTGAGAGATGGGACACATATACTATTGTCCTACGCTCCGGGGCAAATCTGGAGAATCTATCTCTCACCGAACTTCATGGGAAACTGTTAACATTTGAAAGAGAGATAGAACAGAAAAGGAAACTGGCTTCATCTGGGAAGCTCACTGATGATTTTGTACGAGGGAATACTGCTCTGGTTGGTCATGAGTCAGAATATGCTGCATCAGAAAGTTCTTATGATGAGCATATAGATTTCTCTTTAAACAGTGGAGATCCTGCTTTTGTTGGTGTTAATAGTAATTCAGGGTGTAATAGTGATAATTTGTGCTTTTTGATGGATGATTTGAAAGGAATTGCTGATGATGATTTGGAAGAGATGGATATTTTGAGCCAAATGGCATTAGTCAATATCAGATCTCAAAAATTTTACAAAAGGACAGGTAGAAAATTTCCTGGTCTCTCTGGAAAAACCAAAGTTGGTTTTTGACAAGAGCAAGTTGAGGTGTCACAAGTGCCATAGACTTGGACATTTTGCAAGAGAGTGTAGATCATCTGGATCTAACTCTTCTGCACCCTTTGTGACCTTTCCAGGAAATAGTTCACAAAATAAAGGGCAACATTCTACCAGTTCTGGTCATCATTCACAAATTCAATCATCTCTTGCATATTTTGTTCCTCAAGGTCAAATGCCATATCCTTGTCCTTGTTTTTACATGCCTCAGTCCAATCAGGTTCCAGTACCCATAGCTCAACAACCACATGCCCTACCTGAGCCTCAACCATCTAAATCAAATTAACAATCTCAATCTCAATCACATCAAAGCTTTTTCACTCCTGGAGTTGTTGACTGGAGTAGCTTAACAAATGATCTTTCTGGTTATTCTGAACAAGTGTTTTCTAGTGCTGGTCCACATGGTGGTGAAAATCCTTTTGGAAATCTTGTTCTTATGGCCCTAGAGTCTACTGATGGTTCATGCTCAAATGCTTCATCATCACAGGTACCACATGTATCTTCTGAGGCTAATGCCAAGTTGTGTTCTGAGTCATGCATAGCTGCTTTTGTCTCAATTAGAGAAGCAAATGTAGCTTTAATTAATCAAAATCTTGACCTAGAGAAAGTGATTTCCAAAATAAAAGCTGAGTTTGAGTCTTTTTTAAAGGAAAAAGATGATGAGATTTAGAAATTAAAATGCCAAATCACTTATGAAAAGGCAAAGGTAGAGGTCATTTTAGAGAATCATAAGAATCTCAAAGAAATACTTGCAGCTACTCAGGTAGAGTGTGAACGTGGGTAACATCTTGCAAGGGATTTGAAATGCTTCTCAGTAAGCAAACAACTTCAAATGTGAAGTTTGGGATTGGGTATAATCACACTGTACCTCCTATAGATTTTACTCCCAAGACAGAAGTAAAATCTGAAGGTGAAATCAATTCCCAAACCACATCATCATGTGTCTCATCCTCAAGTGATAATGCAAAATCAGAAGATGAAGTCAGTAGTACTACCTCAGCTAATCAATCTACTGATGGTCTTACTGTTGATAAACACATGATGAAAAAAAAGCTGAGTACTTCAGGTGTTTTCTCACAAAGTATTCAAAGTACTGAAGAGCAAGTAACAACACCTGAAGAACATTTCAAACCAAATGAAAAGAAACATGGTTTGACAACTGCTGAAAAGTCTATCAGGAAATTCAAAAATACTGATAGAAAACTTTTGAAGAACAAGTCTTCAGTTGTTACAAATCCTTCAGTACTTCACATAAGTACTGAGAGGAAGAAAGTACTGAATAACACACCTTCAGTAGTTTCATCTTCTTTAGCAGTTGAACAACAGAAGATGAAGAAAAAGCCGTGTGAAATATGTGGTCTATTCAATCATCTCACTGATGAATGTTGGTACAGAAAGGGTTCCAAATTCAATAAAAATAAAATCATTAAAAAGAAAATTAATAAAATGAAAGATGAATTTGAAACCAAGTTTATGCCACAAACATCTCAAACTGATAACCCAAAGTTTTCACAAAAATCTAAAATGAAGGAAGGGTTTATCATAAAACAGCTGAAAATATTCCTCAAGGAGTATCAAAACACCAGACTAAGTCTGTGTCTTTCAAAAAGGAGGACATGGTGAGTCACAGGAACCTATCAAAACAAGTACTGATGTGTCTGCTGAGCTAAAGGCTTTAACAACCAATAAGACACAACTTGTTATGATGGTTCAACATCTGTTGGGGAGAGTTAACCAAATAGATGTACTTGTGATTAAACCACTGAAAAGGAAAACTATGCCAAAATTAAAGGAATCCTTTTCAGCACCATCTCCACATTCAAAGGCTGTTAATCATGACAAATCAGTTAGTATAAAATCTGTTGATGAGAACAGACCCAAAACCAAAATGGTTTGGGTCTCAAAAGCTAACTAGTTTGTTGTGACAAATGTAGGGTTCTTCAGCATGCCATAGAAGCATCTGGTATATGGATAGTGGAGGATCTATACATATGACAGGGAGCAGTTCTCTTCTTCTTGACTACTCTCAAGGACAGAAGGGATTTGTATCTTTTGGTAATGATGCTAAGGGTTACATCATCGGCAAAGGCTTTATGTCAAACGATGAGATAAGATTTGATGATGTTAACCATGTGGAGAATCTCAAGTACAACTTGTTGAGTGTCAGTCAAATGTGTGATAAAGGGCATGTTGCACTTTTCACTAGTCAGAACTGTCGGATTCTGTCTTCCAATGTTTTAAGAATGATTGACAAGATATTGTATGAAAATACTCTCCTGAAGGCCAACAGGATTGGAAGAGTATATGCCTTAGACTTATCAAAGAAAATTGATCTACAAGGCTATCCATGTCTGTTCTCCAAGGCCTCTCCTCAGGAATCTAAACTATGGCACAGAACGCTTGGTCATGTGAATCTTAAAAACATGAACCAACTTATTCATCATGGTTTAGTGAGAGGTCTGCCATTAAAGGAGTTCAAATGTGATGACAACTGCTCTGCTTGTTTAAAAGGAAAGCAACATAAAGTATCATTCCCTCCAATAGAAGAACCAAAGTCCACTGCCTGCTTGCAATTACTGCATATGGATCTTTTTGGTCCAGTAAGAGTGATGAGCATGGCAAAGAAAAAGTATTGTCTCGTAATTATGGATGATTATTCCAGATTTGTATGGACTTTCTTCTTACATTCAAAAGATGAGGCTGGTCAAATCATCATCTACTTTGTGTTGCATGTGGAAAAGCAGTACTCCCTTTCTTTCAAGTGTGTGAGGAGTGATAATGGCACAAAATTTAGAACCACACACTTGATGAATTCTATTTCTCTAAGGGAATCAAGAGGCAGTATAGCATTCCAAGAACTCCTGAACAAAATGGAGTGGTGGAGAGAAAGAATAGGACTCTTATTGACGCCGCAAGGTCAATGTTGGCTGATTCTAGTTTGCCACTAACCTTTTGGGCTGAATCTGTCAATACAGCTTGCTATGTGCAAAATAGAGTGTTAGTAAATCAAAGGTTGATGAAGACTCCTTATGAAGTGTTACATCATTTGGCTCCTCTGATTTCCTTTTTTGAGCATTTGGGTGTCCTTGTTATATTCTTAACACAAAGGATCCACTTCAGAAGTTTGAATCAAAGGTGGATGCAGGGTACTTTGTTGGTTATTCATCTACTTGCAAGGCATACAGAGTTTTTAATTGCAAAACAAAGATAGTTGAAGAAACCTTGCATGTAAAGTTTAATGAATCTCCAAAGGAGAAAATCCCACAAAACCCTGTGGAGTTATTTGATTTGGACATACTGCAATATGTTCCTTATCAGTCTCTAGCTGTTGCAGATTCTGTGAATCCATCATTTCCTGCAACTTGTTATCCATCTGTTGGTATAAATGAAAGTTTTAGTGATCAACTACCTGAGTCTACTAAACTTGATGTTCCTATAGCTTCAGCAGTTCCATCCGCAACAAATGCTGATGAGATCTCTGAATCCTCTACTTCATTTGAATTGCCATCTCATTCTAGGTTTCAAGAGTCTGGATCACCATCTGTTGCTGCTGAATTACCTACAAACACTTGCATAGATCATTGGTCTAAAGAGTCTGGATCACCATCTGAAGACAAAGTCTAAAGACAACTGCTGAAGACAAAGTCTGAAGACCAAGTCTGAAGACAACGTCTGAAGACAACGTCTGAAGACAAAGTCTGAAGACAAAGTCTAAAGACAAAGTCTGAAGATAACAGCTGAAGAAAACAACTGAAGACAAAGTCTGAAGACCAAGTTCTCAGAAGTTGTCACAACAGCTAAAGTAGTTCTCTTTAGTAGTTGTGATGGTTTACTTTTCAGTAGTTTGTAATCAGTAGTTTTATATTATGTAAAACATCTGAAGTTCTTACACTTTAAATATTATAACTTCAGTAGTTGTAATGTTAGCGTGTACTTAGCATTTTGTGAAGGTGTCCTCAGTTGTTGACATCTTCAGTAGTTTAGTTTACTTTCAGTTGTTTGTATAAATCATTTAGTTGTCACTATCAAGTGATGTCAGCTGATGTCACATTCCTTTATAAAAGGAATGTTGACCTAATTTCCTCGATTGGAAGCATGTGCATGAATGAAAACATTCTTTTTGTAGAAAACTTTCTCTTTCTATAACCGTTACTCTTTTATTGAATATTCATATTAATCTTGCTTAAATCTCGTCTAATTCGTGTGCAATTCCGCTGTAAATCTTAATCTAATTGATCAAACTAGATCCCGATCCCTTGCAAATCTTAAAACTGACACACATGTCTTTTATGCAGATTATATGGCAAATCTTTGATTGAGAAAGCTGCATAATGTCAGCGGTTATTTAAACCCTGATGTGCCAGAAGCTGAGGGACTTAGAGATATCATCAGATTCATCTCTACAACAAGGGTAGCTTATGTTATCACTGTTAGACCCACCATCTATGAGAACCTCATTAGGTCTTTATGGAATTCAGCTGGGTTAATTGAAGCAGATTGTGTTAGAACTCTATCTGGAAGAATTGACAATGATCACACTTGAGCATCACTGAAGATTCTGTTAGAAGATGCTTGCATTTTGGTGATGATGCCAATGCACCTCTAGAGCTGGATGATGATGAAATAACCACATTCTTTGCTGAGATTGGTTATGAAGGAGGATTTGAAGCTAAACAAATTGTTAAAGGATTGGTTGATCTGCCTTGGAGATTTCGAATCCATATGTTTCAGCACTACTTATCCAAGAGAAAAACAAGTTGGAATGTATTCCAATCACCACTTCCTCAGCAATCTGTGCTCTCTGTACAAACAGGCCATTCAATATGTCTGCCTATGTTTTAATGGCCTGACTTCAAACATACAAGATGGGAGAAGATACAAGTTCTTGATGTATCCAAGATTCATCCAGTGCATGATAAATGAAGCATTTCAACATATTGCTACTAAGGGACCAGTGCTTGATATTCCTGATTATGATGCAAGATCATACAAGTACATTAAGAAGAGGGACCACAGAAACTTTTACAGTGGAGCTCACTCACCACTTCTTCCTTGGATGATTCAACAGATAAATCAAGAAGATCAAGGACAAGAACAGACTGCTGATGAGCAAGCTACACAATCATCTCCACCACCATCACCACAACCAACACAACAACCAACACAACCACCATCACCACAACCAACACAACAACGAACACAACAACCAACACAACAACAAAACACCACAACCAACACCACAACCAACACCATAACCAACACCACAACAAACACCACAACCAACATCACAACCAACACCATAACCAACACCACAAACAACCCCACAACCATCACTAATATCACCACCTCATCACTCACCAACATCACCACACCAACCATTGCCCACCCATGATAACCCAACTAAATTTGGAGACTCAACTAGCACTTGTAAAGCATCCAAATCATCTTCAGATGAGAAGGATCAACATCTCAAATGCCTGTAAAGAGAGCAACTTCTGAGACTGCTCCCTCGGAAAGCTTTGTTGAATCTAATATAAACAGGCCTGATGAAAAGGATAAGTTGATATCTGAGCTCATACAAAAGGTGGAAAGGATGGAAAGAATACTAAATAGGAGGGCTAGAATCATTGATGACAGGATTCTAGAGATTGATGAAAAGGAGCAAGAATTAAAAGAACTAAAAGAAAAGTATGAAGCTAAAAAGAAAGAGAAAGAGAAAGAAATTGACCACTTGAAAGCTGCCCTAAACCATTCCATAGAAGAAGTGAATGGCCATGTTGACACTCTTGCCATTCAAACCATAGCTATGGAAGCAGAATAGAACATTATTGAAGAACAAGCTAAAATCATCTCCAATCTCCAAAGTAAAGTTAAAACTCAAACTAAAAGGATCTCTGAACTTGAATTGTTAATTGAAATTCAAAGAAGTGTTGTGATTGGAGAAAAAAAAATGATGAAGAAAAAGTTATTGATGATGAAAAACAATCTTCCTCTCACACTGATGAACAAGGAGAAGATGAAAGCCAAACAAAGAATGAGGAACAAAGCTTAGAAATGGTGGATTATTCTGGGCAATCAGAGGCTACTCAAACTGAGAAAGATGAATTTGAAGAACTAATCAGTGCTATGGATAAGCTTTACTTTTGAAGAATTCACAATAGATGAAGATTTTTGGGATTTTGTTGCAGACCAAAGGACCAACTCTGAACCTATTGTAGTCGTTCCTCAATCTCCAGTTCCATTGGAGAACGAGTTGAGCATGCAAATTGTAATTGCTTTATCACTATCAGAAGAACAAAAAGATACGATTAAACAGTTTTGTGAAAAAGAAAAAGAGAGGAAAAAGAGGCTGATGATCAAGAAAAATACAAGAAGGGGCTTAAAACCTGCTTGAGGAGATGTAACAAGCTAAATCCTCTTCTCGTCCTCTATTTCAAACTTATACCAGAAATAGGAAATACTTATTTGAGAAAGCTAAAGGAAAAAGACCCATGAAAGAATAAGAACTAGCAAAGAAAGCCAAACTAGATGACCCAAGAAGTCTTGCAGCAATAGTAGAATTCCCGGAAGAACATGAAAAAGCAAAAGCTGAGGCACAATTGAAGAAACCAGCTGTATTCATTGATTTAGAAGAATGAGAGATTGAGGGAGGATATAATGCAGATGAGCATGAAGATGTTGATAGCCCTGTGGCAAAAGAGAGATGTGTGGAAGAAATGGTGTCAAAGGCTCAGACTGATGACCTGATGATAAAAGCAATGCTTTGATCAATCATGGGTATGATCCAGATGAAGTCTTTGGCATGACATATGAAGGAATGAAGGAAGAAGAAGAAAAGGTGAATAAGCTACTGGATCCCAACTTCAAAACTGAGTATGAAAAATAAATCACCAGAAAGGCTCCTGTGCCAAAAGTGTGTGCTATTAAGAAATCAACCTCAACTGAGTATGAAAGATCATTATGAAGAAAGGTTCCTCTGCCTAAACTATCATCCATGAAGAAATCAAACCCAACTCCTGAACCACTATTTCCTCATCCTTATAGCATGTCAGATAGGGAAATGAAGGATTATCTTTCAAGCCAAGGATTCACAAGAAGAAAGATTGGGAATATGAAAATAAACTCATTAAGGGTTGCTACTCTACAAATGATTAATGAAAAGAAAGATATGCTCAAGCGGTTAGAAGAAGAAATCCTAAACAAGAAGCCAAGATCTACAGTATCTGCTCAGACATGATCCTAAACCAGAAAGATCAAGAATTGTTGGCTCCTATAGTTCACAAATACCTTGAATGGTTTGCAGAACCCTCTCTGTTAAAACTAAAAGAAGGATTAACCACTTCTGAGTTAATCAAAGGGGTGTCTACTCTCAAAGGCAAAGTTGATCAGAAAATAACTACATGGAAGTATGACAACATGTGGAATATGTTCATGGTGAAAAGGATCTCCGGGCTGGTCGAATTCTTTACAGAGTACTCAGCTCTTCTAAATGCCCTGGAGATCCATGACATAAAAGAACTAGCTCAACTGGAACTAATCAATCACTTAGCTATGTTTAGGGGATATGAATTTGAAAACATACTCATAATGTTCAGAAGGACTGACAATTTCAATTCATTAAAGATAATATGCATGAGAAAACATAAGACTTTTATTAATCCCCTTGAGAAGAAGAAGAAAATGCAAGTAGAAGAAGTTGTGTTTCCTGAGTTGAAGGTGAAACCAACAGAATCTTTATAGAGGAAAATGGTGTCTCGTACTCATTCCTCCACACCCATCTCAAATGTGTACTATGATGAAAAAACTTATGAGATGATGATTGAAATAAAGGGGAGGAAAGGACAGCGCTCAAATAAGGCTGTTTAGTGGATATGAAGTAAGGTTGCTTGATGAATCCAACATTCACTGTATCTATACCAGACAGTTCAGGGAAATAAACAATAAACTGGGTGAATAAGATATGCACTTCTTCCTAAAGTGCATGAATTTGTTAAAATTGGCTTATGATCGTACCAATACCAAAAGAGACAAAAGAAAGAAAAAGAAGACACCATTGCAACTTGGGAACATTGTCAAACTTGAGGTAGATGTGGGTGGAAGCTTACTTATTCATAGAGATGGTCTCTCTACTATTTCTATTTGGGAACCTATTTCTTTGAAGATGTTACCAATAGAAGCCATCTACAATATGAGTAAAATGAAGATACATGTGCTAAGTAGGGACAGAATGTCAGAAGCAACAGATTTTGTCAACATGATTAAAGCTATTCTGGATCCAACTAAAGCTGCATTTTTACTACCTCCACAAGACCCAGCAAATCCTCACAACATCAATCACCTCCCAAACATTGAAGAACATAGGCTGTATAATCCTTAGGAGGACTATTGTTGCACCCTGAAAGCATCATACATGCCAATTCAATGGGTGATTTGATGATTGCTTTGTTGGAATCCCACAAGTCCAAGAATAAATGCGGATGAAGATCCTACTAAAAGAAAACAAGTATTGTCTTCCCCATTTGTCAATGCGGAAGATATAAATGTTGGATTCTTTATGCCGAAGACACATAGAAATTGATGTGGTTAGTACGTTATGATCCAAGTCGGGTCATACCCAATAACAAGCTTAGCAAACACCAAATAATATTTAATTGATCATATGATCATGCAATTAAATAAATACACCAAGTTAGAAAATGGGTTTTCTAAATAAGTTGCATATGAGATTGAACAACTTATATGGATATTTTGTTCATGGATGTTATTTGTAATGTTGTTTAAATTTGTTAAATAACATCAAATAATAGGAGTGTGTATATATGTTATATAATTAAAAGGTTAATTATATATCTATATTTAATCAAACATTTTTAACATTGATTAAAAGGTTTTTTGGGGGGGAAAACCCCAAAGGTTTAAGGGGTTTCGGCCGCCCCCTTTGGCCCTAACTCCTTATGTTTTCTTTGAGGTCTAGAGAAAAACTCTCTCCAAGAATACACATACACTCTCATTTTCAGATCTCTCTCTCTCTCAAACATGCAAAATGGTCACAAGAACATCAACTCTTCTTATGGAAGAAAGAGTTCAAAGCTGAAAAGGGTCCAGCACCCTTGCTGGTTGTTCACGGCTGGAATAAGAGTTCAGCAGCTTCTTTGACCCGATTTTGGTGCTCAAATCCTAGCAAAGATGGTGTTTACTTGGAAGCTTGTGGGTATGAATGCTTGAGGACACCTATTCTTGGTGTTTTGGTCATTCAAGAAGCTCATTTTGTTCCTTCATCATGTTTTCAGCAGCTTGCTAAAGGTAGTTTGTATGTCTATTTGGGTTGTTATATGTTGGTGATAACTAGTTCAAACACATATATAAGATCCTTATGTTCTTGGGTTTGTTGTTGTTATGAAATAAGCCTTCATTTTTCAGATTATTAATGATAAACTTTAAGGTTACTTCCGCTGCGTTTTTCATAGTTTAAAGGTTAATCCTGTTAGACTAAGGTCCAACAAACCCAACATTGGCATCTAGAGCCGGATATGTGGATGATAGTTTCATGTGTTCTTGTAAAATTGGTTTTATGAGGCTTCAACAACCTAATAGGGGTTTTTGTGATGATATGATGATACCCCAACCTTTCAAGGTTATATCTTGCATGCTTATGATTAAATCTTGAAAGGATGACATCAAATGGTTGATTGTGTTGTTTGGACATAACCTAAATGTTTTGGTTCATGTTGGCCAGAACTTTAAGGCTATAAAAGGGGTTCATTTTTTTTTTGAAATGATGTATATGGATACATATTTTAGTGCATAACATAGCCTTGACCATGTGTGTTTTGGATTTGGTTGATTGTGATTTTGTCATGTTGGTTGTATTCATTCAAAGGGTTGTAATAATTTCTTTTGTGTTTGTATTTGGGTAGTAATTTATTTATTCATTGGATATGTAATAAATAGAATAGGTGCATTTCTTTTATTAGAAAATGTATTAGGATATGATTTTGTAAAAGACGATGCACAAGATGAAGACCCAAAAGGAAGGACACAAAGACATGGACACTTGAAGCATTTGGATGTGGAATCAAGTGGGAGTTCATGGACACATATGATGTGTCATTGTTAACCCTTAGGAAAGACCTTATGACAACACTTGTGATGGCAAACAAGTGTAGTCAACTTAGTGGCTATGGTTATGCACATATGTTTGTATGATTATGCTTGTTTGGTTGTTTGTTGTATGATTGTTGTTTGATATTTGGATATGCATAACAAATTCATTTGCAAACTTAACACGCTGAAAATTTATGGTTCTTAATCATTAAGTGGTTAATAAAAGGTTATTAAAAGGATTAATAATTTTAATAATTTTTTTTATTAAAAGGAAGAACCATAGGGTACCATATTTTGAAAGCATGCAAATACAAGGTACATAGAGTTTTCAAAACTAGAATTAATGAAAACTAAAATCCCTTTGGAAACAAGTTTAACACCATCCTTTTACACGACACTCGAATCACTTGAGAACTATTGTGGGATAAAGGTCACCTAACCACTTTTAGGGAACTTGTGTTTTGAGGTGAGTCTAACGTACTTGTGGGATAAAGGTCACCTAACCGCTGTATGTGAAAACTCACACGTATGTGTAAGTAGGACGACTTGAATTGGAAACCATGTGATTAGGGTCACTGAAGCATGGCGTACAATGGTGTTGATGGGATTAAACCTGCCGACTAAACATATGATGCTTAACCGATCCCATAAGACTAGAAGTTGCAATAGGTTGCAATTGTCAACTGTTGACTACCTTGTTAATTTAATAATGGGATAAGTCACCTAACCATCATTTAAATGTAACGTTGGATTCTAAATTTAATTGTTAATTGTCTATGAGACATTTAAGGGTATTAACGATTAAAATAAATTTATCAGAAATACTAAAATGAACTTTGTCAATTATTGTAGTGATGACCGCTAACTATTACGCTACCACCCCGATCGTCCCTTCCCTATCACTGAGATCTATTCTCGAGGAGGGTCCTAACCATAATTACCTTATGGACTCAATTTCGAAACTTGAGAATCATTCTCAAGAATGAGTAAAGACCTATGTCCTTGACGATCCCATACCTCACCAACCAACGCTGTTGATGTTAAGGCCTTTTGACGATTGGCTTAGGCACACTAAGGATTCTGTGCAAGTATCCTACCTCATGTTGGGAATATGATTCCCAAACTCCAAAAGGGTTTGGAGCATTATGGGCATATGACATGATAATCTATTTGAAGGAAATGTTCCTTCAACAAAGTTTAGTAGATTGCTTCGAAACGGTTCGAGCACTTTATGCATGTCACATGGCAGAAACCCAATCGATATCATCTATATATTCTTAAGATGAAAGGCCACATTGATAGCCTCAAGATGCTTAAATGTCCTATCTCAAAGTAGTTGGCCAAGGATTTGATCCTTGATTGCAAACTAAAGGTTTGAGACATTCATAATAAACTATAATATGAATGGTAGGACAAGAGCATTGGTGAACTTCACGTAATGCTCGAAGCAACCGAGGCAGGATGGGTAGAAGGTTCTACCTATTCTCTCGATCAATAAGGGAGGCTATAAGAAATGGCCAATCCCGATCCTAAGGTAATTGTTGCCAAAGGAAAGGAATACATCAAAGCAAAGGTTAAAGCGAAACCTCGAAAAAACCTAAGCTTATGAAGCCTAAGGTAACATAGAACGATCCAGCTTTGAGTATGGAGAGATAGGATAATTCCTATCTCAAGGAGTTGAAAGACAAGAGGGATGTTGGGCAAACCTCAAATACAATCTCCATGATTCACACATTGTATTAAATGTCATTTCTTCAAACACATGGGTATTGGATACCAAATGTGAGACTCATACTTGCAATTGTTGCAAAGGGGTTCAAAAGAATGTGTGCTTCAAGGAAGGAAACTCTATTTTGAGACTTTCAAATGGTTTGGAAGTAGTTCTCAAAACATTTTGTATGCACCTAGTTTGACTAGGAACATAATTAATGTTTCCTATTAAAACAATATGATCATGATTTAAAGTTTGTAAATAATGCTATTAGTTTTATGGATGATGTATTTCATTTTAAGGATATGCCTTTTAATGATATCCATGAATTGGTTCATGATAATTCGTCCTATAATAACTATTATACACATTAAGCACCAAGAAACTTAAAATGGGTTTAAGTTATTATTATCTTTGACATTGTCATCTTGGTCACATAATCAAGAATTGGATTCAAACACTTCAAAAGAATGGTCTTTTGGAAACAAATGAAAATGTTTCATTTGATAAGTGTGAACCAAAAGACTTATTAGGAATGATACATTTGGATGTATGTGGTCCTTTTAAGACACATGACAAGATTGGTGAAAGATACTTCATTACTTTTACCGACGATTACAGTCGCTATTATTGTGTGCACTTGATGACACATAGATATAAAGCTTTTGAAATGTTCAAAATCTTTAATAATGAAGTAGAAAATCAACTCTATATAACTATCTATGTTCTTCATTCTGATAAAGGAGAAACTGAACCCTATTTGGATATGGTTCATTTATTATGGTTATGAGCTTACCATCTTTATCATTTTGGGTTTTTGCAATGCTCTTTAAGGCTCATATTATGAATATGACTTGACCAAGAAAGTGTAGATTAGTTGAATATCCTAGAGACTGTATAGGATACTGTTTCTTCGACTAAACAGAGCAAAAGTATTTATTGCTCGAAAGGCTAAGTTCTTGGAAACCGAGTTCCTTATCGAAGGAATGATATATATAGAACTGTGGAACTTGATAAGGATCAAGATCCACAAGCCGATACACTTATGGTTGACACTAGCTATCAACAAGAGGTTGTTGATGATAATCAAGAGGTTGATCAATACACAAAAACGTTCACAAATCTAGTAAAGTTAGTATTCCATCTAAAAGATATGAATATTCCAAGAATGGATGTTGTATGGTTGACCCCTGTAGGCTAACCATATACCAAGATGCTATGTCCAATTTGGATTGGGACAAATGGCTAGAAGCCATGAACGTAAGGATGCAATCCATGTATAACAACCAAGTTTGGGAATTGGTTGACCCTCCACTTAACTCCAAAACGGTTGGATACAAGTGGGTTTTTCAAGATGAAAAAAGATATGCATGGAAACTTGAATACTTATAAGTCAAAGACTTATAGCATAAGGTTTCCATCAAACTCAATTGGTTGATTATGATGAAACTCTTGCGCCCATGGCAATGCTAAATTCGATTAGGATATTATGTGCCATAACTGCATATTCTAAATATGAGTTTTGGCAAATGGATGTCAAAACCGTTTTTCTTAATGGACATCTCGAAGAGACTGTCCATATAGTTCAGCATGATGGTTTTGTCGATCCGCGACATCCTAATAAAGTATACAAGTTAAAGTGATAAATCTATGGATTGAAACAAGCATCGAAAAGGTTGTGTATATATGAAAGCTAGTGGGAGCATAATTGTTTTCTTAGTGTTGTATGTTGATGACACACTACTATTTGGAAATAATATTCCAACCTTGGAAGGTGTTAGAAATTGGAAGATGTTTTCATATAAGATCTCGTTTAAGCCGCCCATATTTTGGAATAAGGATCTGTAAGGATAGATTGAGGTGGTTGATAGGGTTAAACCAAAGTGCATATATTGATAAAATCTTGAAAAGGTTCAAGATGGAAAAACTCTTAGAAAGGTATGGTACCTATTCAAAGAGGGACAATGTTGACTACGTCTCAATGTCCAAGCTCATAGGATGAGCAAGATCGAATGAAGGATATCCCATACGCATCTGATATAGGATCCATCATTTGTGTGATGATATGCACTAGGCCGGACGAGTCATGCTTATTAAGTATGACAAAGTAGATACCAATAGAAATAACCATTGGATGGCTGTTAAGAGTATATTGAAATACCTTAGTAGGACTAAGGATATGTTTCTAATATACGGATCTTTGAAGAGGAAGTCGTTGTAAAGGTTACACGGATGCAGGCTTCCAAAACTGATCGAGATGATTTTCGATCACAATCGGGGTATACTTCCATTATGAATGGAGGAGAAGTGTCCTTGAAAGGTTCAAAGCAAGACACTGTAGCATTGTTCACTACAAAAAATCCAATACATAGCCGCTTCATTGGCAGCTTGGGAAGCTGCATGGATAAATTTGTCCATTGCTTATCTAGGGGTGGTCTCTACCATTCAAGACCCCCTAGAAATCTTTGGTAATTACATGGGTGGGATTGCTCAAATCAAGGAACCCCGTACTCATCAAAAGACTAAGCACCTTGAGCGGAGATTCAACATCATAAGGGATGGAGTTGAAAAGGGTAAAGATATGTATTCGTAAAGTTCATAAAGATCAAAACATTGCTGATCCACTCACGAAGTTCCTTGTTGAGGGCAAAGTATGAGGGTCATACTTGTGCCTTAGGACTTTGATTTTCTGGTGATTAGAATTGATCTGTTTAGCATATAAAATATGGAACAATTGTAATATTTGAAATCTTTTATATATTGATTTATGTTCCCTTTTAGCATGTTTATATTCATGAATATGTTTATTATTCTAAATGTCCGTAGTCGGTCATATTTGTGGAACAAATATGAATGTAAGACTATTATGAACATGGATTGGTAGATATTCATAAGGTATGAATATAGAGCAATTGGTTGCTACCAAGGTTCATAGATATTTGTGGGACGCAAATATTGAACTGACCCGTGTCTCTAATTTTACTACATAGGATCTCCCTGATTGATCATAAGTAATTTTGAGTAAAGGAGAACATCATTTGGTATCCTCCAACCTGAGATACATATTGGGTTTTGATGTTCGCCAAATGTTACACCTTGAGTTAGTTCTTCACTATTCTGAAATAATGGACAGTACATAAGGCTATGCTCAGGTGTGACACAAGGTGATTGTGAGAAACGTATGTAGTCAAGATGGGATTTGTTCCTCTTATTCATTGAGAGCAAGATGTCTAAGGCCTGATTAAGTTAAATCAACAAGGAATGATCATTCTATGTCCTTGGATTTAACATGACATCTGTAACAAAAGGATAGATGATCGATTCACCTAAATCTTTTCAAGTTTGGAACTTGAAAGGGAAGATGTTATTGAATGGCTCTAAGTCATGCGTATTAAGGGTAGTAAACCGTTGTTAGGCGGTATTTACTGCTTGCATCAATCTTCTATGAATCTTGTGCAAGTGGGAGATTGTTGGATTCTTTATGCCCAAGACACATAGAACATTGATGTGGTTAGTACGTTATGATCCAAGTCGGGTCATACCCAATAACAAGCTTACCAAACACCAATAATATTTAATTGATGATATGATCATGCAATTAAATAAATACACCAAGTTAGAAAATGGGTTTTCTAAATAAGTTGCATATGAGATTGAACAACTATATGATATTTTGTTCATGGATGTTATTTGTAATGTTGTTTAAATTTGTTAAATAACATCAAATAATAGGAGTGTGTATATATGTTATATAATTAAAAGGTTAATTATATATCTATATTTAATCAAACATTTTTAACATTGATTAAAAGGTTTTTTGGGGGGGAAAACCCCAAAGGTTTAAGGGGTTTCGGCCGCCCCCTTTGGCCCTAACTCCTTATGTTTTCTTTGAGGTCTAGAGAAAAACTCTCTCCAAAACACAACACACTCTCATTTTCAGATCTCTCTCTCTCAAAAAGCAAAATGGTCACAAGAACATCAACTCTTCTTATGGAAGAAAGAGTTCAAAGCTGAAAAGGGTCCAGCACCTTGCTGGTTGTTCACGGCTGAATAAGAGTTCAGCAGCTTCTTTGACCCGATTTTGGTGCTCAAATCCTAGCAAAGATGGTGTTTTCTTGGAGGCTTGTGGGTATGAATGCTTGAGGACACCTATTCTTGGTGTTTTGGTCATTCAAGAAGCTCATTTTGTTCCTTCATCATGTTTTCAGCAGCTTGCTAAAGGTAGTTTGTATGTCTATTTGGGTTGTTATATGTTGGTGATAACTAGTTCAAACACATATATAAGATCCTTATATTCTTGGGTTTGTTGTTGGTATGAAATAAGCCTTCATTTTCAGATTATTAATGATAAACTTTAAGGTTACTTCCGCTGCGTTTTTCATAGTTTAAAGGTTAATCGTGTTAGACTAAGGTCCAACAACCCAACAATAAAACAAATACGGACAAGTATTTGTTCTTCAGCATTGACAAATGCGAAAGACCAAGTATTAAGCGGACAAGACTTTGCTCATCCGCATTTGACAAATGCGGATGACCAAACAAATGCGCATAAGTATTTGTTCATCCACATAACCAATGCGGATGACTAACATACTAATGTTGATGATCAAGGGAAATGCTGATCAAACTCATCCGCATTTGCCAATGCGGATGAACAAGCAAAGATGCGGATCAAGACTTAGACTAGTTCTAATGTAATTGGTCAGGGGTAGTTTAGACATTTGTAAAAGGCATCTTGTCTGCCTATATAGAATAGATAACCTCGTACATGAGTTGACGGCTGAGTGACGACTGATAGACATAGTGAATTTTTGTTGTCATTTATTATCTATAATCATTCAACTTTCATATAATAATACCAAAAACTTTATAAGTATAATGCTTGCATTGAAGGTTCTTTGCTTGTTTGTTTCCGCCATTCAATCATTACTTGATTACCATATTCGATTCTCAGTAAGAATCTCAATCTTACTTACCCGGTCAAGAGTCTAGCAACCTGTTGAGTTGCTCACTATTAGAAAGTTGTTCATTTTATTTTTTAGTGTGTTTGAAACTATTAGAAAACGATTTATGAGATCTATAAGACTCTCAACCTTGTATCCCACAAAGGATTTGAATTCATCTTAGCTTTAATACTCTTGTCTTTCACCAGCTTGTCACTACCATCATAGAACTCACACAATGCATCGAAGAGAGACTTAGCATTTTTATGCTAACCAAATTGATTGTAGATGTCTGATGCAAGACGTTGAGTTAATGATCCAAAAGATTTTTGGTCTCCATAAATCAGTTTTAGATCCTTCTCGTTGATTGGTTGGGTTCTTGTTTTAAGATACAATAGCACCAAAAGTGATAGTTGGTATGTGTGGACTAGAAATGATAGATTCCCATTGATCATGGTCGGTGCAGAAGAAAAAGACTTTGAGACATCTCTTCCAATCTTCGAAGTTATCCCCATTTATGAGTCTTAGAGGTCTGTTTGGAGCTACACTCTCAATATATGAAAGGGTGAGGGAAGTCATCTTGGACATACTAGTTTCGCTAAAGAAGATCTAATTTCACAGAAAAATAGTAGTTTCGTAGAACAATTTTGCAGAAAAACTAGTTTCATTGAGTCGCTGTGTTTCCCAGACCATTTCGACAGCAGTTCGCTAGCAAAATGCTTGAAATTGCTTAGTTTCACTGACAATTTTGCACGAAACGAGCTTAAACTTTCGATCAATGATAATTTCAACACCAATTCACTTTTAAGAAGCACACATGATTTGTTGAACTTTTGTTAATAAAACTAGATTCACTGGAATGCTGAAAACATCTTCAATGTGGATAACACAGGTAGTTTCGCTGAAAGATCATCATAGTTTGGCTGGATGAATTAATAGTTTCGCTGGACGAATTGATAGTTTCACTGGATGAAGCTGAAAAGCTTTTTCAACACGAAATCAATCTGAAATCACCAAAATCTCAATGGATTTGAGATCTGATGTCTAATAGAGCTTTACCATCCAATAACAAGCAAACTTCAATCAAATTCCATATCAATAACACTCAAATTTGATCCGGAATAGATGAAATATTGATATTGAACAAAAACAACCAAAAACCTCAACAAATCATCAACACTAAGGCTCTAATACCATATTGTTGGACAATTTGATCGATTTGAAGTACAAATGCGATGTTGATTCATTCAACATTAGATACAATAAAGAGATAACAAAAATGAATAACAATAAGAACAATCTCAATGTCAACAAATAAGAACAATAATGATCAATACCATCAATAATAACAAAGCACACATATATTTCAATGAATAAATTGCATACAAAGAGCTCCAACAACAATGATAATCGATTAGGATTTTGCAAGGATACCCAACAATGAACAAAATCAAATCTATATATAGCAGTCCTAGTATCGCAGACAAATTCGCTATCAGCAAAGCTGTGTTGCTGAAACTATAGTTTGGCCGAGTACAAACAATAGTTTCGCCTGGAGAACTAAACAGCTGACTATGAGCGAAACTGCAGTTTCGCTCATAGTTTCGCTCGACTACAATACCAAAAAAAGTGAACAACATTAAAAGTAAACTAATATTAAACCTATTACAATGTAATATAAACATAATCTAATCTAAGGTGAGTCCAACCTATACCTGATCTTCAAAACCCCCCTTATTTTCATAAACAATTCAAAAGGAAAACTATCAAAGTTGATTTCTGATTGTATATATTGTGTGTGTATGATAAAAAGAAAGGAAAATACAATATTAGAATGTTGCAAAATCAAAAGAAAATATACAAATGAAAACACCAAAAATATAGTTTAGTTGTTTAACTCTTTAGAATTGAATTTGCCATTGCAAAATGTGAGAATGATAGTATATTGGTGTAATCAGTTGCATACTTCACTCGCTAATAAAGTCTGACGTGATCATATATGATGTGAAGGCAAGGTCATGCACTTATACTAAAAAGGTAAATTCTTGTGATCAAACTAAATCAATTATGCATTTATGTGCATCATTCTTAGTACTAATGAGTGGTGTTGACTTATCTGATTGATTGCTTGCCTAGTCACAACCTCACACTTGAGATCTGCTTAAAGTATTTATTCAATTCTCTTTTATGAGTCATCATAGACCTGAAGTGTCGATATATCCTCTATTGTAAGTCATTACAGACCTTGATATTCTCACATAATGCAAAAGATGCCAATGTGCACACTTTTGATAATGAATAAATCATTGTTTCAAAACATGAGATTTGGTTATAAGTATATATCAGGTTAATAAGTTGAGTAAAGTACTTACTTGGATACCTTGATGAGGGTCAGACTCTCTAAGTCTTAGTATAGGTCACATGATTTCATAGCTAATCAAACTTTAATCAATCCAAGAATTGAAAAAGTAAGTGTGTTGATTCTTATACCACAACACTCATTATCTATCCTTAGATCTAGTGTCTCCTTTGCTGCATAATGTTGACCCGGAAAACACTATATCAGGATTTAATCTTTATTCATGACTATTCACTTTATGTTTATTTAATGTTATGATTATTATCTGATATGATCTCACTGCAGGCATGTGATTCAATATGAATATAGTAGATTTTTATTCTACTTTATTTTGATTTTTGTATGATTTTCTGTTGCAGGCATGTTGATAATGTCTGGTTTTTCTCAAATTTTCAACAAATATAAACTTCTAAGTTTGTGAACTTAAAATTTTAAGGGGAGTAAAGATTTAAATAAAGAAAATCAAAATAAATGTTTGGATGAAAATGATAAAGCTAAAATATTCAAGAATGTGTGTGTTTGATTTGTTTCAAAGTGAACCTGAAAAGATTTCAAATTATTTGAAATATGGAAAAGCTTCGTGTAATTTTAAACTAAAAGAATTGAGATTGTTTGATTTTAAAATAATTTTTGAGACTAAAATGATGGGAAAATAATTTATATTCAAAATAAATGTCAGGACCATGTATGTACAAAATACTAACAGATTCTACCATTATACCGAATCCAATAGTGCGGAATCCTATTTGATTGGCTATCCAATGAGTGATAACAATTATCCGATCAATATAATATTGAAACTAAACATTATAAATGAGTAGAGATCCATCAGGATTGATCTATGAAGTTGGACGGGATTCCTTGGACGTTCTAAACGGCTAGGATTCGTAAGAGTATCAAGGTTTCTCAAGTGTTTTGTTTTTCCACGAATTAGGTGGTATTTATAGGTTATGGGTTTCCAATTGTATGACTGAACCATTAGCATGGTTCAGTAGTGCGACTGAATCATTTGATTGATCCATACGCACGACTAAAGGTTCAGTGTGCGACTGAGTCAATCTTATGTCTCAATCGTGCGACTGATCCAATCTCCTGGTTCAGTCGTGCGACTGGTCCATTAGCATAATGTATTCATGCACATGGTCCATAAGCATGGCCCATTCTCATGAAGAATCATACGACTAAGTTTGAACACATTTCACAATCATTATTGACTAAGAACTATGCATAACAACCTCAAACCTATAAACTAAGTTCATACTTTAACACACAATAATACTATGAAATATTAAACATTATAAACATCAACCACATATTATATTTCATTTAACCCATTCATTACATATGTGTAAGACATGAAAGACTTTTACATGAAGCACATAAACTAGGGACATATGCATCAACAAATTCCCCCTTGGACCTAGTTTACTCTATTGTCTGACATCCTTCATATGCTCTTCAAACTTCTTGTACTTCTCCTCTCTTGTGAATCCTACGTGTATTTCAAACGCAAAGCAGAGCCATATCACATTTTGGAATTGGAGGGCTTGTATAAAATCTTGCCTGTCATAGAACAGTGCCCACTTGTATAGAGTGTAGACATCTTCAGCCGATAGGTTGGTAAGCCATATTGGGTCAAATACCCTAATAGTTTCCATTTTGCTCTCTCTGTTTAGAACTATGACCGCTTCACCCGTCCTACGGTCATAATACTACCATTTGAAATGTGGAGTGAAGTCCTGACGCATTTTTCTTGTAAGGGAATCTTTGACATTGTGCGTGGGGGACTCCACTTCAACACTACTTTTGGCTCCCAGATACAGGATCCACTTCAGACCTACGGATGTACCTCTTTGGATGTTGAGGTCTGAAGTTTACCCACCTAGTGTGATATTCTTTCTTCAAAGCCGCTTCAAACCAACCTGACATCTTCCTTGGATTAGCATATAGAAGATCTAAGCACGCCACTTGGTTGAGCTCAAAACCAGGAAGAGTCTTCAGATCACGGGATATCTAAAGTACTCAATCCCCTTCTCTTTACAAAACACCTCCATCCACTGGTTCTTAAACTCTGTGTTGTTGTCTAATCGAATCTGTCTAACTTTCAGCTTGTAGAGTGATTCAAAAGTAGTTACACTGTTTGAATGATTCAAATGTCTCTGACAGGATGAGTGATCACAAGTTTGATGTATCAGAATACAAAGCAGCGGAATACAAACTAGAATTAGACAAATTGTAGCAAGCAATCGATACTTGTAAGCATTAAGATCGCATACGGTTATAGGGAGAGAATATGTATTTTTGATTTCTAGGAATGTTTATAGATGTAGAATATTTCTAATCAAATCAATCATTCATTCCATTCATTCACTCATTCCTCACAGATTACAATAGGTTGTCACTCCTTATATAGAGTGAAACAATCACTGCTGTTATCACGGAAAGTGACAACTGGCAGATCCAATACAAAAATAACTAATTCTTAACAAACTACTGAAATGTTCACAACTACTGAGAACATATCAGCATGTTAAGTACAAAATATAAAACTACTGAAACTACAACGACTGAAGAACAAGCTCTTCAGTCGTTTTACAAAACTACTGAAACATAAAAAAAATAAAACTACTGATATCACAACTACTGAAGAAGTACTCTTCAGCAGTTGTGACAAACTACTGAGGCTCAGTACTTGATCTTCAGACTTTGACCTTCAGGTGTTTCATCAGCTGATGACTTCAGTAGATATCATCAGCTGATGTCTTCAGTCTTTGTCTTCAGACCTTGTACATCAGTTGTTGATCTTCAGCACTTGTGAACTCTTCAGCTGTTGTACTTCAGTACTTTGGTCTTTCAGCTTCAGCACTTGTGTTCTTCAGCTGTTGTACTTCAGCACTTTGGTTCTTCAGCTGTTAAGGTCTTCAGCACTTGATCTTCAGCTGTTGAAGTCTTCAGCACTTGTCAAACTACTGATGAGGCTTTCAGCAGTTGTTGTGATACCATGTGGGACTTAGAGGTTTTCTGATCTTGGCTCATTGGTTCTTTTGGTCCAACAAACTCCCCCTGAACCAATGCAGCCAAAACCTCTAACTTATTTATTCTCCCACTTATTGATGGCAAAATGTTGGTCTTTTTCCTTCTTGATCAGTAGAGAAGATGACCCATGTAAGCTCCGGCCTGGGAAGAAATCTCAAATATTTGTTTGGCAGAGTATGAATGGGAACTCTGTTTGGGGAACTGGACACAGAGTTGTTATCCCATTCATGAGATTTACTTCCCCGTATGAGTCTGTATGACTCACGAACATAGGTCTCAAGGAGAACAACTTGTTCCTCCTGAGAGAGTTCTTCTGCTCCTCCTTCAAGAAGAACTCTGGACCATAGTACTCTGATAAGTACTTCATGGTCCTGCCATTTTTCAGCTCCACCATAGTTACCTCCTATATACAAATTCATCAGGATGGTTGCCTTCAAGGAGTAACTGGAGCTCATTCTTCTGGATGTCTTCAAGCTTTTATATAACAACCCCTTCTTAATCATCTTGTTTTCTAGTAAGGCTTGAGGGGTCTTCTTTGCTTGGTGAGCTTTCTTGAATTCATCAATGATTTCCCAAGTGAGACTACAACGCCCATGATGGTAGACTCTATTGTTTTTCGTACCTGGCCGTTGTATCTGTGTGGGATAGTTCTTTTATGGATTCTAGAACCTCACCCTGGGGTCTGGCCATACTCTCACTCTCTCCTTCTGATACTGAAAGGTGTGCCTGAGAGTGTACAGCCTTGAGCATGCCCTTTCATGGCTTGAATAGATGATGACTGAGGAAATTCCTTGTCAACCATCTTCAACAGTTGCTCATCGTGCTGTTTCTGCTGTTCTTCTTCTTCTATCTTGACTCTGACCATTTCCCTTTGAGAGTCAGTGTGATCATGGTTGACTTCAGTTTTTGGTGCTTCAGAACAGCAGAGAGTGGCAGACTATCATCTTCATCCTCTTCTTCTTCTCTTCTTTCTTCCATCCTCAGCACCCTTCTCCTCCTTCTAGGTACATCACTGGATGATGGTTGGGTTGGTGAAGGAATTGGTTTTGAAGAATGAGGATGTTTGGATTTTGGCTTAGAGGTTGGTTGGGAGATTTGAGGGATAGATTCTGTTTTAGTGGGTGGAAGGGAAGGTTGATCTAGCATCCTTGTAGTTAGTTTCGCCTTGTGAGTTTAGCCTCTCTAACCTTTTACCAGCCCCAGCCTCATCAAGGGCTTCCACAATAATCCCTTTGTTGAATTGCTCAGACAGACAGATTCTGGTGGCTATAGCCAGAATGCTGTCCCTGGTCCATGCGCGGATCTCCATTAATGATCTTCCCAAGTATTTTGCAATAAAGCGGATCATTATTTCCAATCTCTCTTCTCAAGAGCATCATCCCTGCCCATCGGGGTTGTATCTCTTGTACTTTCTACCTTCTGATCTCACTATCCAGGTGGCTGTGTCAAACCCCTGCCTGAAGAGTTGTTCATTATTTTATCCATGGATCGGCTGTGTGTGGTGTCAGCTTCTTTGACCAGCTCCTCCAAGGATTTGTCTTCCAGTGTGATCATCAGCACTTCTCTTTCGCTTGTAAGTGAGCAGAGGTGCTTTTCTTTTTCCTCCTCTTGGGCTTGCTTCTCTTCCTTCTTTCTCCTCTGTTCTTTTCCTCTTCTTTTCTTTCACTGCAGTACTCTCCCCCTTTTTGGTTGCATTGGAGGAAGGGTTTGTACCGCAGAAAGAGTCTTTTGGACAGCAGCATCAACCAAGGGCTGTAATGTTAAGGAAAGCCTCTCATCAATGGCTTTGATCACTATATCAGTGATTATGGGTGTGATGAGAGGGAGGGAATTTTGGAGGACAACACCTATTTGCTCAGGAGGATCTGTTCCTGAGAAGTAGGGCCTGAAGCAGAGGCAGGTGGTTGATTTTGGGGTGGCTCGGTGTTTGGGAAACCTTCAAGGGAAGTGCCATCTGTGGGTGGATAGAGGCAGATGGTCTTTCTCCTTGTGAGAGTTGGTCAAGTAGGTTTTGCAGCCTACTGACTTTCTCTTCCAGGATTGTGTTCTGGGCAAGAACATCATAGAAGAAGCCCAGGTCATCATCAGCCGAAGCTGAATCAGCTGACCTCCTGCTTAGAGCAGGATTTACATGCACTGGGTGTAGACCAGTTGGTGCATGTGCCCCTTGTGCTTGGTACTGGGGACTTCCAGCCTCAGGACAATGTCCATCATCAGCTATTGCCTCTAGGGAGGTCTTAGCAATGTTACCAGCCTCACTCTGGTCATGTGCTGAGTCAGAGGAGGTGGCAGCCTCACTAGATATTCTAAGCTCCTTGTCTACACCAGGAGATAGAATTGGGAAACCCCTGTGCTGTGGGTTCTCAGGTGCACTGTGTTCCTCCCCCTCAATTGTAGAGGTATTCCCAGTAGTAAGTGGTTTCTGGGGAGGGGGTGAGGAGTGCAATTGAGTCAGCACTTGTGCAACTATTAAAGTTGCCTGTGAGGGGCGGTTGTTTGGGGTGAAGGGTTAGAAGCAGTGTGCACCTGGGGAGGATGGTGCTCTTCAATGGCAATCTCCTCAAGTGAGTAAGATCCCAGATAAGTAGGTGCCCCTTGGGGAGTTGCTGCAGGCTCCTGTTGAGAGGAAGCCTGAGCGGCTGTGGCTGGAGGAGTCATTGTATCCACTAGGGGGTTTGGACTAGTGGATATATCCTGCGTTTGTGTTGCAGGGGCATCCTCAGGGGACTCAATTCCCTGAGTAGCCATTTTGGGTTTCTTTTTGGTGGGTTTGGTAGGGACTTTGGATTTGGAGGTGGTGGCTGTGGGTTCCAGCTGCGTGGTTTTCGCAGCTTGGCAGCCATTTTTAGTGTCCGGTCAGAGTTGTGCCGGGAGTATACTTCCGGCAGAACAGCCGTAGCAGGGACTCCCAAGCCAACAAGTCCCTCAGCATTAAGCTGGTCTGTAATAATGGCCATTATGAACCGTGGATAGAGTATCCAACGGTTAGCAGTTAGTTTTTGAGCCATATCTTTGAGCTCTGAAAATATAATTCTGAAAAGTTTAGTGGTTGTTGCTCAAGATAGAATACATTACCTGCTGCCATTTGGTGGACATTTGATCCCAAGACGACGTCTTAGGGGCCAAACATACATTTACCATGTGAAAAATCAGGCGCTCAACGTCATTAAAGTGTTTCTTCATGATGGTGGTGGCACTGAGATCGCCTTGATATCCATGCTGAGCAAAGGATAGATCTATGGTGCCCTTCGGATATCCAGCAGGAGAAGTAGCATCATTCAGTTGAAGAATTTACGGATTGTTGCAGGAGTAATGACTACTTCTTTGTGGTTGACGACTGACCGGAGGGATGGTGTGTTGTTCTCTCCTCAGTGGTAACAGTAACGTTCATCCAAAATTGGTTCAGGATTCGGCATGTAAGACGGGGTTCAGAAGGAATGCCTTGTTGTATTGGGACTGAACCATAAGATCGATAGCAGTATCGAACTTAGTCCAGATCGGCGATTTAGTGAGGTAGGCAACACAGTTGTGTCGCGGTTTAATTTGCATAGACGCCATGGAGAAGAGGGAAGTTTTGGAGAGGAACGTTAGGTTTGAAGAAGATGAAGCATGGAGAGCTCAGGTTAGGGGTATTTATAGGGTACGGGTAAGGAAACGACTGAAGGATGTGGTGTTAGTCATCAGTAGTTTTAAACGACCGTTGACATGGTATTATCCTTTCAGACGTTGAAACAGCTGAAGTCGTGGTGTTAGGCATCAGTAGTTTAGAAAACTACTGAAGACCGTGGTTTTGACTTCAGATGATTGAAACAACTGAGGACTTGGTGTTTGTCATCAGTAGTTATGAAACTACTGAAGACAGTGGTTTTGTCATCAGCTGTTGTAAACAACTGAAGACTTGGTATTAGTCATCAGTAGTTATAAAACTACTGAAGACGTGGTTTGCTTCGGTTGTTTAGAATGAAACAGCAGTTGTACAAACGACTGAAGAGAAAGTTCTCTTCAGCTATTTTCGTCAATTCTTAGCTTTTCAGCTGTTTCAAACTGTCCTCAACACATTCATCATCTTTTTGGCTGATTTCAGTTGTTTCATAGGACATCAGTACTTATCTGTTTTTACTGATTGCAGTAGTTGTAACTGCATCAGTAGTTGTAACTACATCAGTAGTTTAGAACAGATGAAGTACTTCAGTACTTGTGAGACATTTAGCCTTCAGTAGTTATAAAACTACTGAGGTTAAAAGAGCTCATCAGTACTTATATGTGACATAGGTACTCATGATCATCAGTATGAATTACTGAGATCATCAGTAGTTGTCACTTATCTCTTGCAGCATACCAAGCCTTAACACCAGGTTTTGGAAAGTTGAACTATCCAAAGGCTTAGTAAAAATGTCTGCAAGCTCATCAGCACTAGACACAACTTAGGATCAATCAGACCTTTTTCAAAACAATCCCTTATAAAATGATGTCTGATCTCTATATGTTTGGTCCTAGAGTGCTGGACTGGATTTTTGACAATACAAAGAGCTGAAGCACTATCCATTAACAGTGGAGTCTTAGTCTCTGTAATGCCATAATCCAAAAGTTGGTTTTGAAGCCAGAGTACCTGAGATGTACAGCTTGCAGCAGCATGTACTCTGCTTCAGCAGTGGATGTAGCAACTGAGGTCTGTTTCTTGCTCTGCCAAGAAATCAAGCAGTTGCCTAGGAATTGACATCCACCAGAAGTTGATTTCCTGGTCAACTTACACCCTGCATAGTCACTGTCAGAAAAAGCAACTAATTTACCAGAATGGCCGGTAGAATACCATAAACCTAGAGATGGAGTGCCTTGCAGATATCTAAAGATCCTCTTGACTGCAATCAGATGAGACTCTTTAGGTGCAGCCTGAAATCTAGCACAAACACATGTAGCAAACATAATATCTGGTCTAGAAGCTGTTAATACATCAAGGACCTAATCATACATCTGTAAAGTGTTTCATCAACCACTTTACCTTTCTGATCTGAGTCCAGTTGGGTGGTGCTGCTCATGGGAGTAGAACAGGGCTTACAGTTTTGTAAATCAAACTTTTGCAAAAGATCTTTTGTATATTTGGACTGATGAATAAAAATTCCATCAGCCTTTTGTTTGATTTGCAACCCCAGAAAGAACTGTAATTCTCCCATGGCACTCATTTCAAACTTCTGTTGCATCAACTTTGTAAAGGCATCACACAACTTTGGATCAGAGGATGCAAAAATGATATCATCTACATAATTTGAACAAGTAGATTATGCTGCCCAGCTTTCTTAATGAATAAAGTCTTGTCTATGGAGCCTCTAGTGAAATTGTTTTCCAGAAGAAAGTTTGATAATGTCTCATACCAGGCTCTGGGAGCTTGTTTTAACCCATAAAGAGCTTTATCAAGCTTATACACCCAATTAGGATGTTTATTGTCCTCAAAGCCTGGAGGTGACATACATAAACCTCTTCTTTAACTTTTCCATACAAAAATGCACTTTTGACATCCATTTGAAACTTTAAGGTTTTGATAAGCAGCATAAGCTAAAAACAATCGAATTGCTTCCAGTCTGGCTACAGGGGCAAAGGTTTCATCATAATCAATACCTTCTTCTTGTGCAAACCCCTGAACAACCAGTCTGGCCTTGTTCTTAACAATAAGCCCATTTTCATCAGTTTTGTTCCTAAACACCCATTTAGTGCCTATTGCACACTTACCTGGAGGTAGAGGAACCAGTTCCCACACTTGCTGTTTCTTGAACTGAAGAAGCTCAAGCTGCATGGCATCAACCCATCCATTGTCCTTTAAAGCAATGTGATAATTCTTTGGCTCTTGCTCACTGATGAAGAGAGCATAGAAGCAGAAATTTGACAATTGACTTCTTGTTGATACTCCAGCAGTGATATCACCAATGATTTGAAACATAGGGTGATTCTTCAAATCTTGATACACAATGAGATCTGTGCAAGTGTTTGTAGCCGGTTCAGCAGCAACAGATGGTGATGGTGTATCATTTCCTTGAAACCAATCAGTGGATGGTAATTCAAAGGAAGTTGAATTTGAAGAAATCTCATCAGCATTTGTTGTGGATGGTGCTACTGGCGCTACAGGAACATCAGGTCTAGCTGAGTCAGGCAGCTGATCACTAAACCTGAAGAGGTGAGTACTGCAATCATCATCATCATCAGCAGTACCACCAGGTGGTGAACTGTTGACAGGAGCAACAGCAGGAGTTTGATAAGGAACATATTGCAGTATGTCCAAATCAAATAACTCCACAGGACTTTGTGGAATCTTGTCCTTTGGAGATTCATTAAACTTAACATGTAGAGTTTCTTCAACCATCTTTGTTCTGCAGTTGAAGACTCTGTATGCCTTGCAAGTAGATGAATAACCCACAAAGTATCCTGCATCCACCTTAGGATCAAATTTGTGGAGTTGATCCTTTGTGTTGAGAATAAAACAGGGACACCCAAATGCTTTGAAAAATGAAATCAGAGGAGCCAAATGATGGAGAACTTCATATGGAGTCTTCATCAACCTCTGATTTACTAAAACTCTATTTTGCACATAACAAGCTGTGTTGACAGCTTCGCCCAAAAGGTCAATGGCAAACCTGAGTCAGCCAGCATGGACCTTGCAGCTTCAATGAGGGTCCTGTTCTTTCTCTCCACTACTCCATTTTGTTCTGGAGTCCTGGAATGCTGAACTGCCTTTTGATTCCCTTTGAAAGATAGAGTCATCAAGTGTATGATTTCTGAACTCAGTTCCATTATCACTCCTAATACACTTGACTGGAAGGGAATACTGCTTCTCAATGTACAGCACAAAGTGGATAATCTTCTGAGTAGCCTCATCCTTTGAATGTAGAAAGAAAGTCCATACAAATCTGGAGTAATCATCCACAATTACCAGACAGTATTTCTTCTTTGCCATGCTCATTACTCTCACAGGACCAATAGATCCATATGCAGTAATTGCAAGCAGGCAGTGGACTTGGACACTTCAATATAGGGAATGAGACTTTGTGCTGTTTTCCTTTTAAACAAGCAGTGCAGGTTTCATCACAGTGGAACTCCTTTATGGTAAGCCTCTGACTAAACTATTGTGGCTAAGCTGATTCATGTTTTTGAGATTAACATGACCAACCTCCTGTGCCACAGTTTAGATTCTTGAGAAGAGGCTTTGGAAAATAGGCAAGGATTGCCTTTGAGATCTATCTTCTTAGAGAGATCTAAGGCATACACTCTTCCTGTCCTGTTGGCTTTCAGGAGAGTGTGATCATCCAACACCTTGTCAATCAAGTGCAAAACTTTGGATGACAGAATCCTACAGTTTTGACTTGTGAAAAGGGCAACATGGCCTTTATCACACATTTGACTGACACTCAAGAGGTTGTACTTGAGATTTTCCACATGATTAACATCATCAATTTGATTTCTCCATTGGAGACAAAGCCCTTACCGATGATGTAACCCTAGCATCATTGCCAAAGAGACAAATCCCTTCTTTCTTGAGAGTAGTCATGAAGAAGAGAGATGTTCCTAGTCATGTGCATAGATCCCCCACTGTCTACATACCAGATACTACTTTGGCATGTTGAAGAACCCTGCAATAATAAACAATCAGTTAGTTTTAGAGACCCAAACCTTTTTGGTTTTGGGCCTGGTCTCATCAATAGATGGTAAACTAACATGATTATTTGTAACAACAGCCTGAGAAGAAGAAGATGGTGTAGAAGAGGAGTCCTTTGGCTTAGACCTCCTTTTCTGTGGTTTCAACATAGGAGAATCTAGTTGGTTAACTCTACCCAACAGATGTTGTAACCATCATCACCAGCTGTGTCTGATTTTGTGATAAAGCTTTCAGCTTATCAGACACATTGCTAGTGGAGTTAGATAAGGTCCTATGTTGCACCTTCTTCTTTTGAGCACCCTCAGCTGTAACCTGTTTAACTCCTTCCTTTTTGGATTTCTTTAAGGACTTAAGGGTTACAGGATTTGATGTTGCTGATACAAATGTGGTCTCAAACTCAGTTTTCATTTTTACCATTTTCTCATTAATTTCTTCTTTTTGTTTGAGTTTGGAACCTCTTTTGTACCAACAATCATCTGTAAGATGATTGAACAAACCACATACTTCACATGGTTTCTTCTTCATCTTAGGTTGATCATCAACTAAGATGGTGAAGCAACAGAAGACTTGTTCTTCAATGCTTTGGAAGCATTGGTTGCTTTCTTGACTACCTCTTAAGTAGTCTTCAAACTCTTTCTACTGCCAGTTTTCTTCTCTTCAGTACTGACAGCAGTTGAAGTTTGAACTTTAGGTGTTAAATCTTGCTCTCCAGTCCTTTCAGGACCTTCAGGATTAACTCCTGAGTTGATCACCTATTGATCATGTGAATGTCAGCATTTGGACCATCAACCAGCTGATAGGTCAAAGAGGGCTTGATGCTGACTGCTACTTCTGATTGTGCTGTATCAGAAGGTAGATCACATGATGTGATGGATTGGTTATCACTCTCACCATCAGATTCTACCTCTGCTCTTGGGGTAAAATCTGTAGGTGGAGCAGTGTGATTGTAGCCAATTCCAAACTTCACATTTGAAGCAGATTGCTTACTAAGAAGCATTTCAAAACCTTTGCATGATTGTACCCATTATCACACTCGACCTGGGTAACTGCAAGGGTTTCTTTGAGATCTTTGTACTTCTCTAGAAGTACATCTTCTCTAGCCTTATCATCAATTATTTGGCAATTCAGTTTATAAACTCATCATTTTTATCTTTGAGCACAAACTCAAACTCAGCTTTGTTTTTGGAAATTATTTGTTCTAGCTCAATGTTCTTATTAATTAAGCTACATTTGCTTCTCTAATGGAAGCAAATGCTGCTATGCATGGTTCAGAACATATTTGGCTTTTGCCTCAGAGGATACCTGTGATACCTGAGGTGTAGAGGCATTGAAAATGAAGTATCAGCAGACTCCAAAGCCATAAGAGCTAGATTCCCAAAGGGACTGTCACCACCATGTTGACCAGCACCTGAGAACAGTTGATCATGACCAGACAAGTCATCTGGTAAACTCCTCCAGTCAACAACTCCTGGGGTGAAGAAGCTGTGTTGTTGAGATTGAGGTTGTTGATGAGATAGGGAAGGCTGAGGTTCTGGTAATGCATGAGGTTGTGGTGTCATAGGAACTTGAACTTGATTTGACTGTGGCATGTAATAACAAGGGTACTGATATGGCATTTGACCCTGAGGAACAAAATATGCCGGAGATTGTTGTTGAGGATGATGACTAGAGGTGACAGGATGTTGCCCTCTGTGTTGTTGACTATTGCCAGGAAAAGTCACAAAGGGTGCAGTAGAGTTAGATCCAGTGATCTACACTCTCTTGCAAAGTGTCCAAGCCGTTGGCATTTGTGACACCTCAACTTGCTCTTGTCAAAACCAACTTTGGTTTTGCCAGAGAGTCCTGGGAATTTTCTTCCAGTTCTTTTGTAGAACTTCTGAGATCTGATATTTATCAAGGCCATTTGGCTCAAAATATCCATCTCTTCTAAGTCATCATCAGCAATCCCCTTGAGATCATCCATAATGAAACATAGATTGTCATTATTACACCCAGTAAACTTACCATGAACACTTACAAATGCAGAATCAGAAGTGGTTGAAGAGAAATTAATATGCTCATCATACTGGCATTCAGAAGCATATTCTGACTCATGACCCACCAAGGCAGTGTTGCCTTGTATAAAGTCTTCAGTGAGCTTTCCAGATGAAGACAGCTTTCTCTTCTGTTCTATCTCTCTCTCAAAAGTGAGCAATTTCCCATGGAGTTGGGTGAGAGATAGTTTGTCCAAACTTGCACTGGAGCGTAGGACAATAGTATATGTGTCCCATCTCTCAGGCAGTGATCTGAGAAATCTGTTATTCATCTGAATATTGGTGTATTCAATTTGACCATTTCTAGTTCAGAGATCAAACAAGAAAACCGCTCATATTGTTGAGTCAGTGTCTCACCCTTTCTATGAGAGAATGTCTCATATTGTTGGGCAAGAATTTCTCTATTATTTGCCAAGACCTCATCTGTTCCTCCAAATTGTTCTTTCAAAGCAATCCAGAGGTCATGGCATTTCATGATGCATTAGCCCAGAATAGATTTCATTGGGCAATGCCATCGCCAGAATTCCATGGGCTTTTGCATCAATCTCAAGCAACTTCTTATCCTCATCTGAGTATTGCTCCCTCCTCTTCGGAACCATTTGATTGGTTTCCGGGTTATTCACCATAGGCTTGTGTGGACCATGTACCACTGATGTCCAACACCCTGCGCTGTTAACAGACAGGTGATGGAGCATACGTCTTTGCCATATGTTATACTCATTCCTAACCAGCATAGGAGGCTTGGTTGAGGAACCAGTATTGTGAGGATCATTGGAAGGAGTGGTCATTTTCAGTTCAAAAACAGTTTAGTTCAAGTTTTAAAAAGTTTTAGACAGACCACAACAAACTCAATGAGAACCAAGAAAAGATCTCAGGATGAATGAGCCGAAATACAGAAAATTCAATCTCTATAACCGTTTCTTTCAAAAATAAAGGCTAATTCAATCAAACTTGATCTTGAATAGCAGTTTCAATGATCAATTGTTAGATCGATCAATGATTAACCTGCTCTGATACCATTTGACAGGATCAGTGATCACAAGTTTGATGTATCAGAATACAAAGCAGCGGAATACAAACTAGAATTAGACAAATTGTAGCAAGCAATCGATACTTGTAAGCATTAAGATCACATACGGTTATAGGGAGAGAATATGTATTTTTGATTTCTAGGAATGTTTATAGATGTAGAATATTTCTAATCAAATCAATCATTCATTCCATTCATTCACTCATTCCTCACAGATTACAATAGGTTGTCACTCCTTATATAGAGTGCAACAATCACTGCTGTTATCACGGAAAGTGACAACTGGCAGATCCAATACAAAAATAACTAATTCTTAACAAACTACTGAAATGTTCACAACTACTGAGAACATATCAGCATGTTAAGTACAAAATATAAAACTACTGAAACTACAACGACTGAAGAACAAGCTCTTCAGTCGTTTTACAAAACTACTGAAACATAAAAAAAAATAAAACTACTGATATCACAACTACTGAAGAAGTACTCTTCAGCAGTTGTGACAAACTACTGAAGAAGTACTCTTCAGCAGTTGTGACAAACTACTGAGGCTTCAGTACTTGATCTTCAGACTTTGACCTTCAAGTGTTTCATCAGCTGATGACTTCAGTAGATATCATCAGCTGATGTCTTCAGTCTTTGTCTTCAGACCTTGTACATCAGTTGTTGATCTTCAGCACTTGTGAACTCTTCAGCTGTTGTACTTCAGTACTTTGGTCTTTCAGCTTCAGCACTTGTGTTCTTCAGCTGTTGTACTTCAGCACTTTGGTTCTTCAGCTGTTAAGGTCTTCAGCACTTGATCTTCAGCTGTTGAAGTCTTCAGCACTTGTCAAACTACTGATGAGGCTTTCAGCAGTTGTTGTGATACCATGTGGGACTTAGAGGTTTTCTGATCTTGGCTCATTGGTTCTTTTGGTCCAACAGTCTCTAATTTGGATTTCAGAAACATCACCCAGAAAATCTTGAGTAATCATTCGTAACTACATAGTAGTACAAATCACCAGCAATACTTTTAGCATGATTTCCAAGTCATTTTCCAAGTGTACAAATCTGTGAAGTTGTTTGGATATGGACTCTCCCTTGGTGTGGTGGAATGTTTCATACTAATTAACAAGCTTATCCTTGTTAATTTCTTCTACCTCACTGCTTCTTTCTCACATGATTTTCAATGCATCCCACACAGCTTTTGCAGTACCATACTTCTCTAATCTTTTCAGCATATTCATCTTGAGTGCTTGAGTTAGAATGGAGTAAGCTTTGAGATCAATCTTGATTTTCTTATAATCTTCATCATCAAGAGTTAGATCTTTAATTGGTATTCTTGCAATTTTGTACATTGTAGCTTGATCTATAGACAGAGTGACAGGGATATGTGCCCCTTGCATATTAAGATCCAGAAATAAGGATCTACACCTATGATGTAATTCCTAAACTGATTTTCCACTGTTTAAACTCAGATTTGTGTTTAAGCATAGGAGGTTTAGGTGTACGATGAAGTTCTGAGTAACTGTTAGAATCCATTTTATGAATATAGATTAAGGTGATTTTTAAGATTGATTAGTCCAACTTTGTCCAAATAGTTCTAACTGAATTCAGAATCTGATTTGTGCTTGTAGTGAGTTTCTTGCTGTTCGGAATATTTTGGTGAGAATATTTTGATAGGAGTATTTTATGTTGTTTACTAAGTAGGGATGATTGTATACTCTACTAGAAACTTAATTAGCAGATCAATCGAATTCTATTCTGTTCTTGCGCAGATCTAAAAGAGAACCCAGAGCCAAACCTCTGATACCAATTGACTCGGTAAGTAAGATTGAGATTCTTATTGAGAATCAAATATGGTAATCAAGTCAATGATTGAATGGCGGAAACAAACAATCAAAGAACATTCAATGCAATAAATATACTCATAAATGCTTTTGTATTATATATGTGAAAGTTGATTGATTATAGAGACTAAATTACAACAAAAATTCTCTATGTCTATTAGCCATCACCTCATGTACGAGGTTATCTATTCTAATTATAGGAAGACAGGATGACTTTTACAAAATGACTAAACTACCCCTGACCTGTTACATCAGAACTAGTCTAAGTCTTCATCCGCATCTTTGCTTGTTCATCCGCATTGACAAATGCGGATGTGCTAACTTGATTAGCATTTCTTCACTTGATCATCCACATTAGTATGTTGGTCATCCGCATTGGTTAATGTGGATGAACAAGTACTTATGCGAATTTGTTCGGTCATTCGCATTTGTCAAATGCGGATGAGCAAAGTCTTGTCCGTATTAATACTTGCTCTTCCGCATTTGTCAATGTGGAAGAACAAATACTTGTCCGTATTTGTTTTATGTCTTCCGTATTGACAAATGCGGAAGACAACACTTGGTTATTCTAAGAAGGATCTTCATTTGCATTTCTTCTTGGACTTGTGGGATTCCAGCAAAGCAATCATCAAATCACCCATTGAATTGGCATGTATGATCCTTTCAGGGTGCAAAAATACACCCCCTAAGGATTATACAGCCTATGTTCTTCAATGTTTGGGAGGTGATTGATGTGGTGAGGATTCTGCTGGGTCTTATGGAGGTAGTAAAAATGCAGCTTTAGTTGGATCAAGAATAGCTTTGATCATGTTGACAAAATTTGTTGCTTCTAACATTCTGTCCCTACTCAACACATGTATCTTCATTTTGCTCATATTGTAGATGGCTTCTATTGGTAACTTCTTCGATGAAATAGGTTCCCAATAGAAATAGTAGAGAGACCATCCCTGTGAATCAGTAAGCTTCCACCCACATCTACCTCAAGTTTGACAATGTTCCCAAGTTGTAAGGGTGTCTTCTTTTTCTTTCTTTTATCACTTTTGGTATTGATACGATCATAGGCCAATTTTAGCAACTTGATGCACTTTAGGAAGAAGTGCATATTTTGTTCACCCAGCTTATTGTTTATTTCCCTCAAGTGTCTGGTATAGATATAGTGAATGTAGGATTCATCAAGCAATCTTACTTCATATCCAGTAAATAGTCTTGTTTTAGCACCCTCCTTTCCTCCCCACTTCCTTTCAATCACTATCTTATAAGTTTTTTCATCATAGTATACATTTGAGATAGGTGTGGAGGAATGAGTACCAGACACCATTTTTCTCTTTAAAGATTTAGTTGGTTTCACCTTCAACTCAGGAAACACAACTTCGTTTGCTTGCTTTGTCTTCTTCTTCTCAAGGGGGTTAACAAATGACTTATCTTTTTGCATGCATATTGTCTTTAATGAATTGAAATTGTCAGTCCTTCTGAATATTTTGAGTATGTTTTCAAATTCATATCCCCTGAACATTGCTGAGTGATTGATTAGTTCCAGTTGAGCTAGTTCTTTTACGTCATGGATCTCCGGGGCATTTACAAGAGCTAAGTACTCTGTAAAGAATTGGACCAGCCCGGAGATCCTTTTCACCGTGAACATGTTCCACATGATGTCATACTTCCAAGCAATTATTTTCTGATCAACTTTTCCTTTGGAAGTAGACATCCTTCTGATCAACTCAGCAGTTGTTAATCCTTCTTGTAGTTTCAACTAAGAGGGTTCTGCAAACCATTCGGGGTATTTATGAACTACAGGAGCCAGCAGTTCTTGATCTTTCTGATTTAGCATCATGTCTTGAGCAGTTACTATAGATCTTGGCTTCTTGTTTAGGATTTCTTCTTCTAACCTCTTGAGCATATCTTTCTTTTCATTAATCATTTGTAGAGTAGCAGCCCTAATAAGTTTGTCTTCATATTCCCAATCTTTCTTCTTGTGAATCCTTGGCTTGAAAGATAATCCTTCATTTCCTTATCTGACATGCTATAAGGATTAGGAAATAGTTGTTCTGGAGATGGGGTAGATTTCTTCATTAATAATAGTTTAGGCAGAGGAACCTTTCTTGAAAATGATCTTTCATACTCAGTTGTGGTTGATTTCTTCATAACAGACTCTTTAGGCTCAGGAGCTTTTTTGGTGACTGATTTTTCATATTTAGTTTCTAAGTTTGGATCTAGTAGCTTATTCACCTTTTCTTATTCTTCCTTCATTCCTTCATATGTCATACCAAAGACTTCATCTAGGTCATACCCATGATTGATAAAAAACAATGCTTTTATCATTAGGTCATCAGTTTGGGCCTTTGACACCATTTCTTCCACTGGTTGTTCAATTTTCATAGGACTGTCCATATGAACATCCTCTTTAGCATCATAACCTCCAGCTATCTCTCCTTCTTCCAAATCAATGAATACATCTGGTTTCTTCAATTGTGCCTCAGCCTTTTCATGTTCTTCCAATAATTCTCCTATTGTAGCAAGACTTCTTGGGTCATCTAGTTTGGCTTTTTTTGCTGGTTCTTCTTCTTTCATGGGACATTTTCCTTAAGCTTTCTCAGATAAGTATTTCCTCTTTCTCATATAAGTTTGAAGCGGAGGACCAGAAGAGGATTCACCTTGTTTCATCTCCTTAGGCAATTTTCAGCCTCTTCTTGTATGTTTTCTTGATCATCATCCCTTTTTTCTTTTTCTTTTTCTTTTTCATTCTTTTCCTTTTCTTTTTCCCACAATTCTCTTATCATTTCTTTTTGTTCCTCAGATAGTGCCACAACAGGTACAATCTGCCTACTCAACTCTTTCTCCAATTGAAACGGAGATTTAGGAATGAATACAATAAGTTCAGAGTTGGTCCTTTGGTCTGCAACAAAGTCCCAAAATCTTCATCTATTGTGAATTCTTCTGAAGTAAAGCTATCCATAGCATTGATTAATTCTTCGAATTCATCTTTCTCAATTTGAGTAGCCTCTGATTGCCTAGAATAAATCACCATTTCTAAGCTTTGTTCCTCATTCTTTGTTTGGCTTTCATCTTCTCCTTGTTCATCATTATCAGGGATGATTGTTTCTCATCATCAATAACCTTTTCTTCATCATTTTTGTTTTCTCCAGTCACAGCACTTCTTTGACTTTGAAGTAATAATTCAACTTCAGAGATCCTTTTAGTTTAAGTTTTAACTTGACTTTGGAGATTTGATGTGATTTCAGCTTGTTCTTCAATGATGTTATCTTGCTCTTTAGTTTGAATGGCAAGAGTATCAACATGGCCACTCACTTCTTCTCTAGAATGATTCAGGGCAGCTTTCAAGTGGTCAATTTCTTTTTCTTTCTCTTTCTTTTCAGAATCATACTTTTCTTTTAGTTCTTTTAATTTGTGCTCCTTTTCATCAAGCTCTAGAATCTTGTCATCAATGATTCTAGCTCTCCTATTTAGTATTCTTTCCAATCTTTCAATCTTTTGTAGGAGCTCAGATATCAACTTATCCTTTTCATCAGGCCTGTTTGTATTAGATTCAGCAAAGCTCTTTGAGGGAGCAGTCTCAGAGGTTGCTCTCTTTACAGGCATTTGTGCATGTTGATCCTCCTCATCTGAAGATGATTTGGATGCTTTAGAAATGCTAGTTGAGTCTCCAAATTCAGTTGGTTATCATGGGTGGGCAATGGTTGGTGTGGTTATCAACCAATCCTTTAATAATTTGTTTAGCTTCAAATCCTCATTCATTACCAATCTCAGCAAACAATGTTGTTATTTCATCATCATACAGCTCTAGAGGTGCATTAGCATCATCACCAAAATGCAAGCATCTTCTAATAGTATCTTTAGTGATGCATAGAGTGTGATCATTTTCAATTCTTCCAACTAGAGTTCTAAAACCATCTGCTTCAATTACCGCAGCTGAATTCGAGAAGACCTGATGAGGTTCTCATAGATGGTGGGTCTAACAGTGATAGCATAAGCTACCCTTGTTGTAGAGATGAATCTGATGATATCTGTAAGTCCCTCCGCTTCTGGCACATGAGGGTTTAAATAACCGCTAACATTATGGAGCTGCTCCATGAAAGATTTGCCATATAATCTGCATAAAAGACATGTGTGTCAGTTTTCATGAGAACTCATGAGTATCGTTTATCAGTTTGACATTAAGTGGTCAAAGATGAACTTTCGACATTAATGTATCATTGTTGTCATATCAAATGGTGAATTTGTTGTTCAAGAATCACAGTTTCTATGTTTGAACCATTTATTAGATGTTATTTCATTAATTTGTTACACATTTTCATTGTTCATCATGCTCTGTTCTTACACTAAACATGACTACGAAGTTTTTCATGACGAGTAAAATTTCTATTGGTTTGCATGTTCATTGAAGTCGAAAAGGTGTATTATATTTCATCAAAAAATCAAATTTTTGTGTCCTTCATTGTCATTCGGTTCATTGCGTATTTGCGCTCGTCTCACTATGAAGTCTCTCAAATTTGAAAAGTATTAAATGACCCGTTTAAATTTCTTTAAATAGTCAAATAATACGTTCTAAAAGATTTTACAAGTTTAAGAGCAAATGCGGAAGTGTAAATTTTTTTGACTTTTAGTCATCCGCATTTGTTTACTGTAGCAAATGCGGAAGACAACATTTGGACTTTGACTACCTGCATTTGTTCACTGTTGTAAATGCATAAGTTTTGTTACTTCTGTTTTATTCTATCCGCATTTGTTCACCGTTGTAAGTGCGGAAGAACTAAGTTTGTCAGCATTTATTCACTGTAACAAATGCGGTTGACAAAACTTATTCAGCATTGCTCACCGTAGCAAATGCGGTTGAATAAAGTTTGTCAACATTTGCTCATTGTAGCAAATCCACAATTACTTGATCATCATTCATTGACAAGAGATTGAATACTTAGTTATTTCTGCTTGATCATACATGAGCATTGATATGTATCCATAAATGCGGATAAGTTAAACAAATGCAGAGGTGTAAATTTCATCCGTATTTGACAAATGCGGTTGAACACTTAAAAGTTTATCTGCATTGACTAATGCGGTTGAACACTTGAAAATTATTCTATCCGAATTGACAAAAGCGGTAGAACAATTTTTGTTTCGCATAGCTTTTAAGACTTCAAAATTTCATGTATACTTGTAACACACTAATACGGTAGAGTAAAATCATTGTTCGCATTAGTTTCACTTGAAAATAAGTTAATGTGATTGAATTGATTTTTCATATTATGAAGTCTCGTCCTTGATTTATTTTTCTTATGAAGTTGACTGTTAAAATTGTCAATTATTGCTTGGATTGACTTGTATGTCATAAGTGATACAAGTTTCCCAATTTTGACTGATCTTGGACTTTTCATGCTTCCAAGCATCTGCATAAGCTGAGATACAATGGTATAACTTTTTGCAACAAGACAAGCATTTTTTTCGTTTGTTTTTAATGTTTCTAAGAAAGTAAATTAAGATAGTAACAATCTATAAAGATTAAATCAAAAAATTTAAATTACTCCCCCTAAAGTTTATATCCATATCTGGATAGAAACTTTAAAGATTTAAAATCTTTTTGACAATTATATACATTGATTATCAATAATGAAGAGAAGCATATCTTTTGTTGGGATCATATCAGTCTTACATTACACATGTGCATCCTTTATAATTAAATGGACATGTTTATGAACTTGATGATTGAAGGTATGTTTGTCCTCTTAAACTCATACCAGGTTGATATTTTGATGCAAATGATTTTTATCATGTTTATGGTTGATTTAATTATTCAATGTGTACCTCACACACAAAAGCATGGAATGATCAACCATCCTTATACAATGCATGGTAGAACTTTTTCACAACTTTTCTTACTAGGTAACTTAAGTTATGAGAACTCATTTTCACTGATCCTCATAGAATTGTTTTACTTTGATCCTTTTCATGATGATCCTCATTGGGAGTCTTTTCACTTCACTTTGGAAGGTGATCCATGATGGGATTCTTTTGTTCATTCACTTGGAATGTATTGCTTTTGTAGATTCATCCAATTTGGATGTGTTTCTCATTGGGAATCTTTTGGATGAGGACATCTGTACTATGTGCATGTTTCATCAGGTCTTTGCTCAGCAAAACAAAGATGAAACTGATGTAGGTGAAAGAGATTCATAAAGTATCATTACCTGGTGTGTTTAGGTTACTACACACACATGCACTTAGATAAGCCAATGCATACCTGTACTTTGTGATGAGTGTTTCACTATTGAATAAGATTTTTAATTCATCACTTCATGTATCCTCTTTTCCAAGTTAAGCCTACCAACATATTTGGTAAGTCATGACAGTCTTGCAATTTTTGAAATTAAGCATAGTGAAAGATATAATGACTGTAATTATATTATTTCCCTTGATTCTTTTCTTTATCAAATTTGATTTCTTTTTGTGGTTTTCTTATGTTTTTAATGTTTTTGATGTTTTTCATGGTTTTACTCAAGGTTAATCATGCCAATTGACTGAACCAGGAATTCAAACCTACTGGGTTCAAATGCCTTGGCAAATAAATTAGCTAATTGATTTTTACTTGGTATTTGAATCAATTTGATTAATCCCTCTTCAGCATAATCTCTCAAAAAGTGACATCTAAATTCAATATGTTTAGTTTCTGAGTGCTGAACTAGATTATTAGTTATGAAAACAGCTACTGTGTTGTCATTGTAAATTGGCATGTGCAAGAAGTTAAAACCATAATCAAGCATCTGGTTTTGAATCCAGAGTACTTGAGAGCAACAAGCTGATGCTGCAATATACTCAGCTTCTACTGTGGACACATATACATTTGTCTTCTTCTTGCATTGCCAACATACTAGTCTCGGACCAAGAAATTGACAACCGCCAGAGGTGGATTTTCTGTTGAAGTTACATCCTCCATAATCACTGTCTGTGAAGGCATAGAGATTAAATTCTCCTTTCTTTGGATACCATAACCCAAGAACTGGTTTGCCCTTCAGATATGTGAATATCCTCTTCACTACATTCACATGTGATTCTTTTGGATCAAATTGATATCTGGCACACACACAAACACCAAACATAATATCAGGCCTACTGGCTATTAGTTACATAAGTGAACCAATCATTGATTGATAATGAGTCTGATCCACTAATTTGCCTTCAGGATCAGGTCCAATCTTCACTTTAGTATCCACAGGAGTTCTGATAGACTGACAGTCAGCAAAGTGGAATTTCTTCAACATGGTTTCCACGTATTTTGATTGATTTATGAAGATTCCATCTGCTTTCTGTTGGACTTGCAACCCTAGAAAGAAGGTGAGTTCCCCTATAGCATTCATTTGAAATTTTGAGTGCATAAGGTCTTCAACATCTTTGCAGAGTTGCTTGTTTGTAGAGCCAAATATAATGTTATCCACATAGATCTAGACTAACAACATATCTTTTCTTCTTGTTCTTTTGAAGAGAGTCTGATCAATCTTTCCTCTTTCATACCCATGTTCAAGAAGAAAGGATGATTGAGTCTCATACCACTTTCTTGAGGCTTGATGAAGACCATACAAAGCTTTATCAAGCTTGTAAACTCTGTGAGGGAAATCTGGATCTTCAAAGCCCGGTGGTTGACCCACATAGACATCCTCAGCAATATTTCCATACAGGAAGGCACACTTTACATCCATTTGATAAACAGTAAATTTCATGGATGCTGAATATGCTAGAAAAATTCCGATTGCTTCTAGTTTGGCAACAGGAGCAAACACTTTGTCATAGTCGATTCCTTCTTCTTTAGTGTATCCATGTGCCACTACTCTTGCTTTGTATCTGATGACGATCCTTTTATCATCAGTCTTGTTCTTGTATAGCCATCTCGTACCGATAGGGTATTGTCCTTCGAGAAGATCTACCAGTTGCCATACTTCTTGCTTCTTGAATTGGAGCAATTCTTCCTACATTGCTTCAATCCAGCTATTGTCTTAAAGTGTCTCTTTGATGCTCTTGGGTACTGTTTGACACAGAAAGCATAAGAACAAACAATGTTTGCAATACTAGATTTGCTTCTTCTCACCCTCTCATTAAGATCACCAATAATGGTTTCAACATGATGATTCTTGTGTATTCTTGTGTTTGGAATAGAGTCACTAGAAATTGTTACATCACGATTAGAGACATTCAGTTCATTATGGTCAGAGGCACATTCATCTGCTACTGTTTTTGAATTATGAAGATTGTCTGACTCCGTTTCAATTCCTGCTACAGCTTCAGCAGCACTGTCATTGCTTACATCAGTGGATGTCCTTTGTGTTTCAACCAGAGGAGTAGCCTACTTTTGATTTCTGATCTCATTTGGCGAATCATCTGAGTGAGATGGTACCAGGCTTTGGACCTCCTTCAGAAGAAACTCTAAGGTTTTGTGATGGTTGTCTGATGGGATTAGCTTGAAGAGGAACATCTTCATTCATGCATTCGTCAAATGTAAGAGGAATCAATGGAAAATTATCTCTTCTTTCTACAGCTGACGAAGTATCAATTGAATGTATATTTCCTGCATCAGACAAGTGAAATTGATCAAATGATTTTGTAAACACGTAAATATCAAACAATCAGTCGGGACCGTTTGTAGATTTGGGAAACAAATGTTCCTTGAATTGAACATTTGTTAATTCATCAATAATGTTTAATCTAGGATTAAACACTCTGTAAGCCTTTGAAATTGAAGAATAACCTTTAAAGAATCCTTCATCAGACTTGGATGAAAACTTACCAGATAGTCTCGGGTGTTTAATATTGAGACAGGACTACCAAAATGATTTAAGAAATCCAATGAATGGTTTTCTATGAAAGAGCAGTTCATAAGGAGTCATGTTGTTTTCTTTGACAAGTAGAGTTCGATTCTATACAAAGAACGATGTATTAACCGCCTCTGCCCACAAGCTGATTGGTAGTTTAGCATTGGCTAGCATCGTTCTTGCTGCTTCAATCAGTGTTCTATTTCCCCTTTTAGCTACCCCATTTTGTTGAGGAGTTCTAGCTGCACTGAATTGATGAGCAATGCCTTTGGTTGCACAAAAAGAACTCATACTTTCATTTTTTAATTTAGTACCATTATCACTTCTTATTATTTTGACCTTAAGATCGAGTTGATTATCAATTTTAGTGATAAATTATTGTATGATTTGGGATGCCTCATTTTGGTGAAGTAAGAAGAAAACCCATGTGAATCATGAAAAGTCATCAATAATCACTAAACAATACTATTTCTTTCCAATACTCATTACATGAGTTGGTCCAAACAGATCCATGTGAAGTAAGTTCAATGGAGTATTGTTAGTGTTCACTAGCTTGGTTTTGTGAGATGATTTGTGTTGTTTTCCTGTGAGGCATGCAGAACAGTGATCAATAAAATGAAATTCTTTTTGAGGAAGACCAATGACATGGTATCCTTTGACCAACTTGTACATGTTTTTGAAGTTTGTGTGCCCCAAACGTGTATGCCAAAGCTGTGACTCATCAAATGATGCTTTTGACAAAAGACATGTTTCTTCTTTAGGTGATGCAGAACACAGGTTTAAGATATATGTATTGTTCTTCCTTGGGGTCTTTAACACAACACATTCCTAAGGGATCTGAAATCCAGGTTTCAGAATGTAGCAATGAGTGTTTGTAAAGTGAGTGAAATATTTCTTGTCATAGATTTGAGACACGCTAAGCAGATTGAAATTCAGCTGTTCACAGTAGTTCACTCTATCAAAGCTCAGCATCCCGTTTGTCATAGATCTTTCGCCTATAATTCAACCACCCTGTGAAGCTCCACCAAATGTCACAATAGTTCCTTGTACATGCTTGATGTCATGATGGAGGGAGCGATCTCTAGTCATGTGTCGGGAGCATCCACTGTCCACGTACCATAAGCTATTGGACCTGTGTGGATGAACTTGCAAGCAAAAAGAGCTAATTAGAATAAGGAACACAAGCCATGATGGTCTTGGGTTTCCTGTTCCTATTCATGATGGTGACTTCTTGGTATTTCCCTCTAAATTGTGGCTTAGATGGAGGTGTCCTGGAAGGATTTTGGTAATGACTGGGTTGAGTCATCTCATCAACATCTACTGAAGATTCAGATGAGTAATGAAATCGTCGATCTCTGTTTCTTTGTAGAAATTTGGCTCGTTTTTCATTATCAAAAGTAGGTTTTTGTTTTGGAAGGTCAATTTTGTGTTTCATTATGAGATGTTTTCTTTGACCTTCCTTAATTCCTTCAAATTATTCATGTCATTTGTTGATCTAGATGTCCTAGATTGAGTATTGTGAAAATGAGGTCTGATAGAATGTGTCACAGTGGATGTTTTTGAGATGGGCTTGTGTTAGGGAATTCTCAAACCGTTCTAATTGAAGTAACAATCAGATATATTGTGATTGTTCATGTCACAGATTGAACAATACTTGTTGAAATAGCAATTTTTGTAGAGTGATTGTTCATATCACAGGTAGAGCAATATTGATTAAAAATCATTTATCCATCTTGTGATTGAATATTTCACACATTGAATATGTTTGTTTCTTGAATCAGATTTTGCCTTGTGTGACTCAGCTGATATTTTCTTTTGCTGAATCACTTTCTTTTCTTTAGGGGATGAATCAGAACAGCACTTTTTGTAGTTTGCTTCACAACACTACCTTTGTTTAATTTTCTGGGTTGTTTCTATTTCTTCAACCCATTTCTCACCTCTTTCTCAAGCTAGACAACATGTTCCTTGTTGTAGATATTAAACCCAACTCCCTGCCTTCATCTTGAAGACTGAGGGTCTAATAATGTTTTATGTGTTGAACTCAGTCATCCTGTTTGTTTCTTTTGCAGTGAAACCTTTTCTGATTTGCTTGAATTTTTGGAGATATGATCTTATTATCAGAACTACTCTCAGCAGTGGGTTTCACTGACTTCACATATTCTTTTTACCTTGTAAAACAGAGGGTATGAATTTTATAAAAGGGACAATTGCTTTTACAGGGCTTGAGGGTTTCATGACACTCAGTATCTTGTCTGAACACTCTTTGATTTTGATTGGGTGACCTAACTTGATTTTATCCTCATTGGATTCAATGTAAACATCAGGTTTGTTTTGAGGATTGGTCACTTGTTTTACTATAGATTTAGGTTCCATAGTTTTAGTTTCAATTTCTTTAGTGAGTGAGACAAATTCAGTCATGACAGTGTAGTTGTCATTGTATGGTGGAGGACATGAATTACACCCAATCCCCGACATGTCCTTTGGATCCTATTGAGAATCAAGCATCTCTTACAGCTTGACTGAAGACATTTGAAACTATTCAAGTTTCACTTTAGTTAGTGAATGTTTAGCCTTAGATTGAGCTAACTTTTCAGTAAGGAGCTCATTCTCAGCTGCAAGAGTGTACTTTTCACCATGCAGTTTTTCTATGTTAGAGATAAGAGATTTGATTTTAATTTCAAAGCCTTTTATTTCTCTCTTCATCATCTCTGACTTTACCTTTTCTTCCTTAATTTTATCTGCTAGTTTATGGTTATGCTCCCTATAACCTTGCAATTCATTAATACATTTTTCACTACAAAGGTTAGATTTTACCTTAGTAGGCATTGGAGATGGACCATCATTGATGTGAGCCATAAGAGCATGATTCTGAAATTGAGGCTTGACTTCCTTTGCTTACACGATCCAGTCACATACCCTATCTTGCTTTATCACGAGAGCACTGGCAAAAGACTGACTACTTCCATGAGCTTGATTTGTTAGTTGAGGTGGATTTTGATATGATTGGTTTTGATGAGAATGATGATACTTCTGTTGTTGGTTGTTGGAGTGAAAGCTTGAGTTAGGCTGTGAGTATGACTGGCCATGAGAGTTCCTTTGATAGTTGTTTCTCTTGGGGGCATTGCATTCTCTAGAGAAGTGGCCAGTCATGCCACAGTTAAATCATTTCACCATGGATTTATCATATCCAAGTTTTGGATTTTTATTTAGGCTCAACTTTCTTCCTTTTCTAAAGAATTTCTTGGCTCTCATGGCAATCATGGCCATTTGCCATTATAGATCCATTTCTTACATATCATCATGATCTATTTCCTTATGATCTTCTTGAATTAGATGAGCAGAAGTGAGTCTTCCTCCTAAGTATGCTTCATAGCATGCAACAAAGGCATTGTAAGTTGCCTTTTGTTCTTCTGTTCTTGTGTCTTCAGGAGTGGTTTGAGGAGCAGCAGTGACTTTGGATGTTTGAGATGATGTTGATGGATGATTGATTAGTGGAGTTGCAATGAACCCAGTGTTGTTCAGTTGATCTCTTGATGGGATGAAATCATCCTCCTTAGTGATGAAGGCATTTTCCACAGAATGAGATTCTGATGGAAATTGTAAGCCTCAATCACTCTTGGTCCACCAGATTTTTGCTTCTTTCATCAAGTTCTAATGCTTCTATTTTGGCTATCATTATATCCAAAGTAGTACTCTCAAGATCAAGAGTATTTTTCAGCATTGTTATATTCTGTTTCCAGCTTTCACGGAGGCTGTGAAGCATTTTCTTGTTTAATTCTTGGATCTTGTGAGTGACTCCCATGATTTCCAAGTCATTTACCAACTGTACAATATGTGCAGTTGTTTGGATATGGACTCTCCCTTGGTGTGGTGGAATGTTTCATACTGATTAACAAGCTTATCCTTGTTAATTTCTTCTACCTCACTGCTTCCTTTACACATGATTTTCAATGCATCCCACACAACTTTTGCAGTACCATACTTCTCTAATCTTTTCAGCACATCCATCTTGAGTGCTTCAGTTAGAATGGAGTAAGCTTTGAGATCAATCTTTATTTTCTTATAATCTTCATCATCAAGAGTTAGATCTTCAATGGGTATTCTTGCAGTTTTATACATTACAGCTTGATCTGCAGACAAAGTGACAGGGATATGTGGCCCCTTGCATATTGAGATCCAGAAATCAGGATCTACACTTGTGATGTAATTCCTAAACCTGATTTTCCACTGTTTAAACTCAGATTGTGTTTAAGCATAAGAGGTTTAGGTGTATGACCAAGTTTTGAGTAACTGTTAGAATCCATTTTATGAATATAGATTAAGGTGATTTTTAAGATTGATTAGTCCAACTTGTCCAAATAGTTCAAACTGATTTCAGAATCAGATTTGTGCTTGTAGTGAGTTTCTTGCTGTTTGGAATATTTTGGTGAGAATGTTTTGACAGGAGTATTTTCTGTTGTTTAATAAGTAGAGATGATGGTATACTCTACTAGCAACTCGATTACCAGATCAATCGAATTCTATTCAGTTCTTACGCAGATTTGAAAGAGAACCAAGAGCCAAAGCTCTGATACCAATTGACTGGGTAAGTAAGATGGAGATTCTTACTAAGAATCGAATATGGTAATCAAGTCAATGATTGAGTGACGGAAACAAACAATCAAAGCACATTCAACGCAAGAAATATAATCATAAATGCTTTTGTATAATATATGTGAAAGTTGATTGATTACAGAGAATAAATTACAATAAAAATTCTCTATGTCTATCAGCCGTCACCTCATGTACGAGATTATCTATTCTATTTATAGGCAGACAGGATGCCTTTTACAAAGTGACTAAACTACCCATGACCTATTACATCAGAACTAGTCTAAGTCTTCATCCGCATCTTTGCTTGTTCATCCGCATTGACAAATGCGGATGAGTTAACTTGATCAGCATTTCTTCACTTGATCATCTGCATTAGTATGTTGGTCATCGGCATTGGTTAATGCGGATGAACAAATACCTATGCGCATTTGTTTGGTCATCCGCATTTGACTTTGTCCAATGCGGATGAGCAAAGTCTTGTCTGCATTAATACTTGGTCTTCCTCATTTGTCAATGCGGAAGAGCAAATACTTGTCCGTATTTGTTTTATGTCTTCCGCATTGACAAATGCGGAAGACAACACTTGGTTTTTCTGACTTGTGGGATTCCAGCAAAGCAATCATCAAATCACCCATTGAATTGGCATGTATGATCCTTTCAGGGTGCAACAAGATCCATGTGTAGAAGCTCGAGAGGCAGGTCAATGGAATTAACTTTCTTTGCCTTGTGAGACTTCTTGGTCTGTTTACCATTCTTACATGCTACGCAAAAATCCGGAAGCTGGAAGTTCTTGACATTCACTCTATTCACTAGATCATTCTGTATCAAGTGATTCATCTTTCATGGATTTATGTGTCCCATTCTCCTATGCCAGGAGATTGAGTCCCACTCTGTTGCCTTTGACAAGAAGCATTGAAATTTTTGATCAGTTATGGAGGCTTTTGATAGATCCAAGAAAAATAAATTGTTATATCTTGAAGCAGACATTAAGACTTTGTCCTTCGGGATAGTGTAATCCTTTTTCAGCACGTAGCACTTCTTGTTGTCAAACACAACTTTGAAGCCCTTATCAGAATATGGTAGACTAAAATCAAGTTGTTCTGTAGCTATTGAACGTAATTGACCTTATCAAACTTGACTTACTGGTTTCCCACTTCCCCTTGAGCAGTGATGTATCCTCTTTTATTCCTAGCAAATGATACATGTCCTCCTTTATTTTCTTTGACATTGAAAAGGAGAAACAAGTTCTCGGTCATGTGCCTAGACGCCCCACTATCAACAATCCAGGTATTTGTGATAACATGTAGCGGACACCCTGCACATTCAAAGGAAATGATCAGTTTAGGTTTGGGACCCAAGCCTTCACTGGCTTGGGTGTCCCACATGAATCACACATCATAAACTCAACCCACTGCCCACTTGAGGATGAGGGCATATCATTCTTCTTATTGTTCTCATTATCTGACAACTTATTTGACATTTCTTTCCATAGCTAGTTTTGTGTAAGGCCTGTTTGTGATAAAAAGATGATCGGCTTGGAGTTTGAACTTTAGGTTCATTAGTTCTCTTCGGAGGAGTAATATAACTCCTTTTAGAAGAACTTTGTTTATTGTCATAAAGTTTAGTTTTCTCTCTGCGTGTCTGATAATAAGGACAATTAGAAGAAATATGTCATCTATTTCCACAACTGTAGCCTGATCTCCCTTGTACATGTTGAGGAAACTGTTTATGTTGGGTTGAAATTGATACAGGTGCGACACGAGACTGGTTGTGTTTAGTTACTTCTCGTTTAGATGTTTCTGCTTTTTTAACAAAATTAATTGTTTGAACATTTTTAACATCTTTAGCCTTTAGCTTTATTGGACTTTGACGTGTAACACAGGGTTGGTTAATTGGTTTAGTCATTTTTGGTTCAGAGGAAGACATGTGTAAACCTGACCTTGCATTAACCTTTTCAAATTTATTATCCAAATTAACAATAGGCATCTTTCCTTTTGATTCCAAGGTAGACTCCTTCTGTTTAGTGCTTTCCGTCATAGGTTTACTTGTCAAATCGGGATCACTAACGAGAGGAGTGGACACCACATGATCCTTTACTGAGTTGTTATTTACAGGTCTTCATTTAGCGTTTAACAGGATCTCATGTGGGGGTGGAACTACCTTGTAACCCATTCCGTCCCCATTATTTCGTTCTTCCACTAAGTGTTGAACTATGTGAGAAGAACTGGTCCAACTATGAAGTTTTTGTTTTAAAGAATTAACTTCAACTTCTAAAACTGCTTGTGCAAACGTTTGGGGTGTAGTATACCATTGGGATCTTTGTCGCTTGCCTTGGTTCTGGTGCCAAGCTATGTGCGTTATGGAAGTCATTTATGATCTTCGGTCCAGTACCCGCTTTGTGCATACGTTTGGGGTATAGCAAATGACAATGATCAGGAAAGAGATAAAGAAAGAAAGTGATGAACAGTAAAGGAATATAATAATGTGATTATCTTTGTGTACGTATGATGTGTGATCATGTATGAAAGTATAGTATGATTTGTTAGAAAGTAAGGAATGGTTTTAAACTAAAATGATGTATGTTTTATTTTAAAACTAGAAATCACTCAGCAACGTTGATTTTTATGCGCTTCCAGTTGGGAGGTAATGGTTGCTGTGGATGGCGCGGGGTGGCAACTTGGCTCTTTTTGGATGGAATTCTTTTGTGTAATTTTTAATTTGCAAAAGCATTTATATTGAGATGAAAAGTTATCTTTATGTTTCTACTGCAATGTTTTATTTATGTTATGTAAATATATGTTTTATGTGCGATGATTGGCCAGCTGTAAGCGTCCAGGGAATGGGGCCTTACAAGTTGGTATCAGAGCCAAATTTTAGGTGAAATGGATAAATTTTCAAAAGAAATCTAAACTTAAACTGAAAATGGGTCGGAAAGGGTACAGATGCCAGTCCAAGTAGTTGTGTGCCATAAGGTATTTTCTTAATGTTAACCGACATTATGTGCGCATGTTATGTGGTTTCTGTGCTGTTAGTAGATTTAGATACTGATGTAGTCACGATAGGAAATGCTTGGGGTATGAATAATAAAGTAAGTGGCTAATCGCAACTGGCCACTGTAATTAGGGACTTACTATACTTCACATAAACTGAGGTATTCCCTTTAATGACTGTGTTGATGTTTGAATCTTACAACGTGTTAGAGGATGGCTAATGGTAGATCATCAAAGGCTTTGTAGAGATTAATGAAGAGGCTGATGCAACCTAAACATCTTTAGTCTTTCCTGCATGCTGCACAAGTGCATTGAAGTGGAATGCTTTTGAAGTTTCACTTGTGCAACAGAAATACTCTAAGTGTGAAATCTTTCGAAGCCAAGACCAACATCTTCCGAAGCCAAAGATGAAGTCTTTCGAAGGCTCAGAGACAAAGTCTTCCGAAGCTTCAAGTTCATGAAGACGGATTTCTTCCGAAGACTTTTAGTAACATGCTTTATCTGATGTACTGTTCCATAAAGCTGGACACCTTTCCACTGCAACTCTGATAGTAACCAACTAACATGGTTTGGTGAAAAGGTCCACGCTTTTGGTAACTGTACATTGAGGTCTTGAGTCTTTAACTTTCTACTTTATGTACTTATCCTTTTTGTAATAGGTAAGGATGTGAGCTATGGCATGTCATAGTCACTAGTGAAAAGGCAATATGCCTTTTGACTCTACAATTGATTTTGTGTGTATCAAGTGAATTGTATCCTGCTGGCTTTCAAAGTATAGCCGGCTGTAGGATGTTGTATAAGTATCTCATGTTCTTGTATCTTTCGAATATGCTTTTGTAACACTTGTAATAGAACATAGAGAAGGCAATATACTGCATTCTTGAAAACCAAACACTTGTGTTCTTTGTGTTCAGTCTCATATATTACTTGTGTGCTTAGTGTCACCACTTAGTTAATCCAGTTTACTATTTGATCTAAGTTTAGTTTATCTCCTCTTTGTGTTGTTGTTTTGTAACTCTTCATCCTTCAACGATCCTGCATTTGGTATCAGAGATTTCCAGGCTCTTGATATAAGATCTCACCATCTTTAGATCCCTCACACACACAAATACTAAACTTTTCAAACGGCAGCCATTTCAAAAACTTATATGGAAACTGAAACCATGAACAAGTCCCCACTGATCACTCTTGATGAGTTTGACACCTGGTGTTTAAGAATGGAAGGTTTCATCAGGTCTCTTGATTCAAGAATGTGGGAGTCTATTGAGAATGGACCTTTCGTACCGAGCACACCTTCTGCTACTAGTGTTGGCATGATCCCCAAAGATGTGGCTAACTACTCTGATGAAGATAGGAAGAGAGTAGAGATAGGCAGAAAAGCCATGACAGCTCTTCAAACTTCCCTTCCAAACTCTGTGTACAAAGGTTTCAAGAAGTGCAAAACAGCCAAGCAGCTATGGGATGCACTGATACTAATGTATGAGGGTTCTTCTGAAGCCAAGGAGAACAAGAAGGATCTCCTGTAGCAGCAGTTTGAAAACTTCACCTTCAAAACAGGTGAAACCATGACTCGGCAGTATTTTAGGTATGTTGAGATTGTGGATACCCTAGTGGATGGAGGAGTTTCTCTTGAAAATAGAGACATTGTAAGGAAGTTCATGTCCTCACATCCTAGGCAGTGGACACACTACAGGGTGGTGATCAAGGGAACTGAAATTCTCAAAACTCTTACTCTGACAGAGTTATATGGGATTCTCAATGGCTACCAGATGGAGATGAACATGCAAGGTTCATCTCGAAGCTCCAACAATCAAATGGGTTTAGCCCTACATGTGGTTGAAAGGGATAGCATAGAACCCAAACATCATCTCTTATGCTACCCTGACAATTCACCCAAGGGTCCTTTCATCACCTTCCTAGAGACACCAAAGGAAAACTACACTCAAGGAAGCCCATTCCAAGAGACAAGCTCTTCTCAAGCTTTTGTGTCTTCTGATGAAAGCTGTGGCAACTCTCTTTTCACTCTTGAAGAGCTAGACTGTATCCAGATGATCTGGAATACATGGAAATAGTCCAGCAGATGGCTCTTCTCACTCACAGAGCCATGAAGTTCTACAAGAGGACCGGAAGGAAGTTTCCAAGCAATGCAACCAGTGGAAAGTTTGGACTGGACAAAGGCAAAGTCAAATGTTACAACTGTAACATGATGGGCCATTTTGCCAGAGAGTGTAAGGCACCTAGAATAAATGATGGCCAAACACAATCCAGACCAAACTACACTGACAAAGCTCTCTATAATAAGAAGTCAAAGCAGCAAGCTGTTGTTGCTATTGAAGAAGGAGGCTTTGACCGGAGCTTTCAGGTTGAAGATGCCTCTCCAAACCAAGCACTAATGGCAGATCATGATGAAGCCAAGGTATTGGAACATCTCTGTACTCCTGAATGGATTGCTAAAGTTGGAATTGAGATCTGATGTTGAGTCCTTAAACATTTTAAAATCTGATTTTAGAAAGTCTGAAAATGATTATAAGCTGAAAATAGAGGACTTAGAGAAAACCATTTCAGTTCTAAAACATGAACATATAGATTTTAGGACTCAATTAAAGATCTCATAACCAAGTTAACAGAGTGCCAGGCTGAGCTTGTCATCAGCAAAGCCAGGGCAGAAAAGAGTGTTCTTGAAGAAGAGACCTTCAAGAACATGATATCCTCATCCCTACACAACAAAGTGTGCTATCAAAATAGATAGGGACTGGGATCCAATGAGATACCTCCTCCACACACAATCTTGTCAGTAAGATCTCCTAGGTGTGGAACTTGTGAAGATGAGCTTCCTCTCATAGATCCTATGGGTGAGGAGGATGAAGAAGAGATAGTGAAGAATCCCTCTACAAAGAGTGAAGAGGAGGATTCCAAGAAGGGCCACTATCCTTCTAAGGAGAAAGTAAAGACTGTGATGACCAAGTCCATGAGAAAGAACTTGATCAGAAAGAGCAAAAGAAAGGCAAGGAAGGCTCAAGAGATCAAGGCTACTTTCGACTCTAAGCAGAAACAAGTTTTTATTTCTGCAGGGTTTAAAATGGTAGGGACTGAAGATATCAACCAAAACTCTGCTAAGAGTTCTTATTCTTGCTCAACTCATCACAGTAGCAAGAAGAAGACTGATCTGCTGTGTACCACTGCTGCACAGCCTAGTCCATTAAACTCCAAGCATAGTTCTCAGCCTAAGAGGACTGTCTTAGCATCTGCAAAGATGAAGGTGGAGAAGGGAAGTGACCAAAGACAGTCTTACTCTCAAGACAAGGCTCTTGTGAAGAAGAAAATGAATTGTGTTATGTGTGACAGCACCACTCATATTGCAAAGGATTGTCTCTTCAATCCTAAAGGTACTTTTCATAAGGCCAAAACAAAGGCTTCAAAGAGTTCTAAGAAGATTCAAGCTTCGGAAGGAAAACCATTTTCCTTTGGAATTTCCAAATCTAACAAGAAGGGAAGTGGAAAATTCTCTTCGGAAGAATATTTGGTCTCGGAAGAAAGGAGTTATTCCGAAGCACTAAAGTCTGCTGCAGTGTTTGTAGAATCTTCTGAAGGTTTAGTCATCAAAATTCTGAAGCTCCAAAAGCTTCTAAAGTTTTGAAGGTCAAGTCCAAGACTCCAAGGTGGTGTGGACGTCTAAGAAAGACCAAGTGACTAAGATTTCTCCATCAAAAACAGCTCAAGATCCTCTTAGTACAACCATAGGATCTATTACTGTTAAATTACCTTCTGCAAATGAGCCCAAGACAAGCAAGGCTTGGGTTTCCAGATGTAACTAATCATTCCTTTTGTGTAGGGACAGCTGAAGATAGACAGAAATGTTTGGATTATAGACAGTGGCTGCTCCAGGCACATGACTAGTAATAGGTCACTACTCCAGAACTTTGAAAGGATTGATGGAGGAACTGTTGCTTTTGGAGGAGATGAAGGTGGTTATATTTCTAGTAGGGGCAAGGTCACAAATGGTAAGCTCAGCATAGAAAAGGTAAACTTTGTGAAGGAGCTTGGATACAATCTTCTGAGCGTATCTCAATTTTGTGATTCGAGTCATAACATGCTCTTTACTAAGCATGAGTGCATTATTCTTAAGCCTGGTGTGGTCATTCCTCATGAGCATATCCTGCTTAGAGCCCCCAGGAAAGGAAACATGTACAAGATGGATTTGCAAGAAACCTCTCCCTCTGGAGAAGTTTCATGCTTTTTGTCTAAAGCCAATAGTGATGAGTCTTTCCTATGGCATAAAAGAATGTGCCATGTAAACTTTAAGAACATGAATAAGTTAATTAAGCATGACTTGGTAACTGGAATGCCAAAGAAAGAGTTTACAAGTGATGACCACTGTGTTGCATGCCTGAAAGGGAAGCAACATAAGGTATCTCACAAGCCTAAGGAAATGAACTCAATCACTACTCCCTTACACTTGTTACATATGGATCTCTTTGGCCCCACCAGTGTAATAAGTTTAGGAAGGACCTTATACTGTCTAGTGATCACAGATGACTTTACAAGATTCACTTGGGTTTTCTTCCTTAGAACTAAGGATGAGACTCCTGAGATTTTGAAGAATTTCATCTTAAAAATTGAGAATCAATCTGATCACAAGGCCAAGATCATAAGATGTGATCATGGAACCGAATTGAAGAACCATATCCTTGACACATTTTGTGATGAAAAGGGTATTACAAGACAACTTAGTGCTCCCAGGACTCCTCAGCAAAACGGTGTTGCTGAGAGGAGAAACAGGACACTGATTGAAGCTGCAAGAACCATATTGTCTGACTCAAAACTGCCCATCACCTTCTGGGTAGAGGCAGTCACCTTGAATCTTAGGTGACTACCTTACAAAACAGGATCAATGATCAGCAACTTGAGATTTCATATCTTAAGGAAAAACTAGCTGGGAGAGCTTAACTAGGAACACAAGAACCTGTGGATACGATTGACCTATCCTTCAGCTCACCTATGCAAGTGGGTGATGCTACCAAAAAGGGGAGAAAGTCATTCCAGCCACAGAACCTGGGAGTTCCTCCGAGAGAATGGACATTGAGGACTCACCATCCTCACTTGCAACCGTGCATTCTCAGCAACCTCCTCTAGTTCATATTGATATGGACTACATAGACTCCTTCATACAGAGCCTGTTTGAGGAAAGGATACCAAGGGCTATGTCACCTTCATCATCCTTCAATCACATTGTTGGGTGGAGGTATGACAACAACAGGAAAGCCCGCATTATCATAAGAGTTTAAGGACAACAAGAAGTCTTCAATTTTCAGAACTTGGACTACTATGAAGGTCTGGATCTAGTCAACATGCCACTTGTCAACCCAAGCCAATCAAGACAAGCTGACAGATTGGCTAAAAGAATCCAAGACTGGATCATTGCAGAGTTCAGTCTAAGAAGGAGACTAAGGCAATTAGGCAATGTCATCGGTCAACTGGATGTTGAGGCAGACCCTAAGATTAGCTTCATAGGGGAAACCTTGACTGAAGGCCCAGTGATAGAACCTGAGAGCCCTGTCTCATCATCTCCAACTACTGCAGAGATCCATATTCCTTCTCAAACACCTGCTGGTGAAGGTGCTTCTCAACCTCTCTCTGGCCTGAGCTCAGATGCTGCAATGAGCAATGAAGGCTAAAGCTCTCTCCACCCTAAGTCACAAAGGTCTGAGAGTGACGAATGGAAAAGAAAGATGAAATCTGAGGAGATTGAGGAGGAGGAGAGAGAGGAAAAGGAGGCTAAGGGGAGAAAGTTCCTCTACTGAGTCTTCAAGACTCATGGAGTGTGCAATCAGGGCTGCCCCCAGACCAGGTACTCAGAATTATGAGTTAAGGGCAGTCAGGATCAACTATCTGCAAACTAGGAACTATGACATAGATAATATCATTACTCTCCCCTTGGATGAATTAAGTGAGTTGGTTGATCTGGAAAGGTCAAGAGAGAAGAAGGAGGCAGAAGACGCATAACTCCTAGTACAAGTCAAACAAGAGAGAAGAAGAAAAAGACTATACAGAGGTATGCCTACCCTCTCACCAATTCAAGAAAGTCCTGAACAAGAGGATGTGGTTCAACAAGAACCTCAGGTAGATAAGGAAGAAGACAGAATCAAGATGATTAACTACCTGGGTGCCATAGGCCTTATCAGGCAGATGCACTCCTTCCCTTACCTTATGACTATATTGAGTTTGAGTACTTAAAACAACTCCAGCTTGAGTTAGTCAAGGAAAGAAACACAACAAAGAAGAAGCTGAGGGAAGAAGTTGCAAAGTCAAGAGCCATTATCCAAAAGAGCATGAAGAAGTCTGCTGATAGGCAGAGGATGATGAGCTTCTTGAAGCTGTATGGATTCTCCGGAAGGAGACTTGGACCCATGTCTCTATCCACTATGGATGAGCATATCAGGGTAATCAAGCAGAAGATTAAGAGTGGAGAGCTCACTAACTTACACTCCACTCCAAGTCAAGCCCCACGTGAAGTGGAGGTTAAGCTTGAACAAACAGACACAACACAACCTGGACCTCCTGCTAATGCTCAACAAGCTTCATCTTGTGATCCATAGCAGGGTCAACCTCCTTCTCTATCTGAACCTGAGAGAGAGAAAGACAACTAACAAATCCAGAAACATGACATGTTATTAGAGATCAAGGCATTGAAGACATCTATACATGTCAAGATATGTCTTAGTTGCCTCTGCATGATCTCTTTGACAAGAGAAGACACTTTGACAGCCTGAAGGATCCTGATCATCTTATGTAGAAAGGAATGGCGATCATCCTAATGAGGACTGTTAATATCTGAAGTTTTCTAAATGTTTTGGTAGCATCAGCCTAGGGGGAGTTTGTAGAGATTAATGAAGAGGCTGATGTAACCTAAACATCTTTAGTCTTTCCTGCATGCTACACAAGTGCATTGAAGTGGAATGCTTCGGAAGTTTCACATGTGCAACAGAAATACTCTACGTGTGAAATCTTCCGAAACAAGACCAACATCTTCCGAAACCAAAGATGAATTCTTCCGAAGCCTCAGAGACAAAGTCTTCCGCAACTTCAAGTTCATGAAGACAGATTTCTTCCAAAGACTTTTAGTAACATGCTTTATCTGATGTACTGTTCCATAAAGCTGGACACCTTTCCCCTACGACTCTGATAGTCACCAACTAACATGGTTTGGTGAAAAGTTCCATGCTTTTGGTAACTGTACATTGAGGTCTTGAGTCTGTAATTTCTACTTTATGTACTTTATCCTTTTTGTAATAGATAAGGATGTGAGCTATGGCATGTCATAGTCACTAGTCAAAAGGCAATCTGCCTTTTGACTCTACAATTGATTTTGTGTGTGTCTAGTCAATTGTATCCAGCTGGCTTTCAAAGTATAGCCGGTTGTAGGATGTTGTATAAGTATCTCATGTTCTTGTATCTTTCGAATATGCTTTTGTAACACTTGTAATAGAACATAGAGAAGGCAATATACTGCATTCTTGAAAACCAAACACTTGTGTTCTTTGTGTTCTGTCTCATATATTACTTGTGTTCTTAGTGTCACCACTTGGTTAGTCCAGTTTACTGTTTGATCTAAGTTTAGTTTATCTCCTCTTTGTGTTGTTGTGTTGTAACTCTTCACCCTTCAACGATCCTGCAGGCTTCAAGCGGTGGAGGGCGTGGTGGACATGGTGCTGAACCACGGATCACGAGAGGAAGGCCTAGAGGCAATGATCTGGTTCATGAAGAACCTGAGACCCCTCATCCAGAGGCCGGGGATGAGAGTGCTAACTTAAGAGCCTCGGTGAAGGAGGCTGTTGTTGAAGAGGTGCATCAAGTCATGTAGACAATCTAGATAAACGTTGTACGGGAAGGGGAGAGGAAGGAAAGGAGTAGGCCTACGGGCAAAAGAAGGCAGCCCGAGACTGAGACGGTTCTCTTTGATGACGAAGAAGAAGAGGAAGAAAAAGAGCCTACACCGCATGCGGCACAAGGCTGTAAGTATGGGGCATTCCAAAAAAGCAAGTCCCCGACCTTCGACCGTAATGGCATTGCTACTGCCGGTCACTGATGGGTGAAAGATATGGAGGCCATACTGAATATCAGAAAGTGCCAATAGGACCAAAAGGTCAAGTTTGCTACCCACTCACTCATGGACTCAGCTTTGTGGTGGTGGGACAATATCGTGCAAGCTGAGGGTAGTCGGGTAAATGGAAGGGTGAAGTGGGCAGAGTTGAAGAGGCTAGTGAATGAGGAGTTCTTTCCTCACTGAGAGATGGATAAAGTTGAGAGACAGTTCCTGCAATTGGAGGCGAGAACGATAACCAATCAGCAATACACCACCAAGTTTAATGAGATGGTACGATTGGTGTCGAATCAAGTGATGCCTTTGCCGTGGAAGATCAAGAGATACATCCAAGGGCTGCCGGCGGATATCCGTAGGCACATAATTGCTGACCGGCCGAGCATGTTTAGATCGGCAGTTGACTTGGCAGGATGATTGTATGATGAGTGGACTGTGGTGGTGGTAGAAGGCAGCAAGAAGAATGGTAGTGACCGGAATTAAAACATGAAGCAATTTGGACATGGCGGAGCCACTCCAAGCAACGAACGTGCACACGTTGATGACCGATGTGTGGTCACATCCGGTGCGGGGTCGAGGAAGTGTGTTAAGTGTGGACGAGAGCACACCGGGGAATGTAGAGAGGGATCCAATGTTTGTTTCTGTTGTGGAAGGACTTGATATGTGGCGAAGAACTATGGAGTAAGGAGTTGTTATACTTGTGGCGAGGAGGGCCACATGAGTGGGGATTGCAAGAAGCCAAGGGCTGAAGGTTCGGGAATGAAGAAGGATAAAGGAGAATGGCAGAGGGCGAGCGCTAGAGCGTTTACAATGACACAGGAAGAGGCTAGGACGGACTCCGATGTTGTGTCAGATACGTTTGTAGTAAACCAAACTTTAGCCTCTGTGTTATTTTCTTTTGGTGCTCGTAATAGTTTTATTTCTACTGCCTTCTGTGCTATGTTGCCTGTTAGTAGTAGGAGCATAGATACACCCTTTCATGTAGAAACTTCCATAGGTAAGTCTACCAGGATTTCTGAGATGATGGAAGGTTGTGATATAGAACTAGAAGGTCATACCTGTTAGACCAATCGTGATGACCTTAGGGGGTTTCAATGTAGTCCTAGGAATGAATTGGTTGGCAGAATACGAGGCTAATATCGTATGTTTCAAGATGATGGTCAGACTGACAATGCCTGATGGGAGTTCGGTGATGATTTACGGTGATCAAGTTACGACAATTTCGAAAGTGATTTCGATGGCAGTGGCAGGAAAGTGCATGACGCGTGGATGTAGCGCATGTTTGTCATACGTAAAGGATGTGGATATGCCAACACCATAACTGTTCAATGTACCAGTTGTGTGTGACTTTATGGACATGTTTCCTCAAGACTTACCAGGAGTGACACCTGACCGAGAGGTTGTGTTCTAGATTGACTTGATCCCGGGAACTCAACCTGTTGCTAAGGAATCGTATCGGTTGGCTCCGACTAAGATGAAAGAGTTAATGGAACAATTGCAAGAGTTGCTTGATAAGGGGTTAATTAGGCCGAGTATCTCTCCTTGGGGTGCTCCGGTCTTATTTGTAAAGAAGAAAGACGGTAGCATGAGAATGTGTATTGACTACCGTGAGTTGAATAAGCTGACGGTAAAGAATCAGTACCCCTTACCAAGGATTGATGACCTGTTTGATCAGCTCCAGGGTGCCAGTTGGTTCTCGAGAATAGACCTTCGATCTGGATACTATTAGTTGAAAGTAAAGGAGTTGGATATTCCTAAAACAGCTTTTCGAACATGTTATGGACACTACGAGTTTCTCGTTATGCCTTTTGGTTTGACCAACGCGCTAGCTACTTTCATGGATTTGATGAATTGAGTGTGTTAGCCGATATTGGATAAATGAATGATTGTGTTTATGGATGATGTCCTTATTTATTCAAAGAGTGAGATAGAGCATGCTGGTCACATTCAGGAGGTTCTAGAGGCGTTGACTCGGGAGAAGCTGTATGCCAAGTTCTTCAAGTGCGCATTCTGGTTACACGAAGTCCAGATCTTAGGTCATGTAGTAATCCTGAACGGATAATGGTGGACCCAACAAAGATGGAGGCGGTGATTCAGTGGAAGTCACCAAAGACGCCATCCAAGATTCGTAGTTTCTTAGGATTGGTTGGCTATAATGGGAGGTTCATTCAAGACTTCTCAAAGATCACTTATCCACAAACCAAGTTGACCCGGAAGGATGTAAAGTTTGTATGGAGTCAAGCTCAAGAGAAAACTTTTAAGGAGTTAAAAGCAAGGTTAACTCAAGCTCTTGTCTTGTCACTACCACATGGAAGTGTGGATTTAATGGCTTATTGAGATGCTTCCTACTCAAGGTTGGGATGTGTGTTGATGCAGAGAGGAAAGGTTATAGCCTATGCATCCTCATGGTTGAAAGTTCATGAGGTCAACTATCCTACTCATGACTTAGAGCTAGCAGTCGTGGTCTTTGCGTTAAAGTTTTGGAGACACTACCTTTACAGGACGAAGTGCACGATATTCACCGACCACAAGAGCTTGAAGCAATTCTTCGAGAAGAAAGACTTGAACATGAGGCAGAGAAGATGGTTGGAGCTCATAAAGGATTATGATTGCAAGATCCATTACCATCCGGGAAAAGCCAATGTGGTGGCAGATGCCCTTAGCTGAAAGGAGAGAACCAAGCCGATTCGGTTGAAGGCTTATCAGTGGTCATGACATCTAAGGTGATGAAGCAAGTCAAGGAGATTCAAGATGAATCTTGAAAGAAAATCATCTTAACTCTAAAAGAATAAGAGGTCTAGTCGCGGAGTTGGATGAAAACAAACTCGGTGTTAGTACCTGATTTGGACGGATATGGATTCCATGATTTGGGGATCTACGTGTGAAGACTATGGATGAAGCTCATATAACTAGGTACTCCATTCATCCCAGTGCTACGATGATGTATCAAGATATGAGGAAAGATTATTGGTGGCCGGTTATGAAGCATGATGTAGTGGAGTATGTCAGTAAGTGCCTTACATGCTTACAAGTGAAGGCAGAGGATCAAAATTCTTATGGGAATATCCAACCTTTGAATATACTAGAGTGGAAGTGGGAGCACATCACCATAGACTTTATTAAGAAGCTATCGCGTATCGTGCGAGGGTATGACACTATATGGGTGATAGTGGATCGTTTGACGAAAAGTGCTCACTTCTTACCGATCTGTGAGACATATTCATTTGATAGGTTGGCAGATCTATCCATAAAGGGATTGTAACTTGTCATGTTGTGCCAGTGTCTATTGTGTCCCATCGTGGCACCCGGTTTACATTTAAATTTTGGAAGAAATTCAATGATGCAATGGGGACGAGGTTACATATTAGCACGGCTTATCATCCCCAAACAGATGTTCAGTCAGAAAGGACGATTCAGTCGCTGGAAGATATGCTTCAGGCATGTGTCATTGATTTTGGAGGAAGTTGGGATAACCACTTATCGTTAGCTAAGTTCTCGTATAACAATAGCTATCACGCCAGCATTCGTATTCCCCCTCATGAGATGCTATACGTAGGAGATGCAGAACGCCCGTGTGTTGGGATGGTATTGGCCATAAAGAGTTGGGGAGCATCGAAGTGGTCAAGGCTACTACTGAGAAGCTGGAAAGGAGCAAGGCATTTATTAAGGCAGCTAAAGATAGGCAAAAGTCGTATGTCGATAAGAGACATAGACCGATTGAGTTCTTGGTGGCTGATAGAGTCATGTTGAAGGTCTCACCTGGAAAGATATCATTTGGTTAAGAAAGTGGGGCATGTTGAGCCCAAGGTACATAGGGCCTTTCCGAATTCAGACTTGAGTAGGGAGGTGGCCTATAGATTGGACTTACGACGTGAGTTAAGTGGAATTCACCCGACATTCCATGTATCTCATCTGAGAGAGTTTATTTATTAGTAGGGTAAATTTAAAATTTTTTCACTTTTCGGGTATAAAGACATTAAACAATAGGGGTACCCCCGGTGCCATAGGCGGGTTCTCCCCATGTCCCATCAACTTGACTGACCACAACTGACCACCATGACCACAATTATTGCACCCAAGAACCGCCAATGTGAAGGGCGGATGTTTGGTTAGGGTTTTGACGGGCATTCATTCAAGTGTGACATATTTAAAAAAAATTTCTATTATATAAACCATCTAACACAAACTTTATTCTTCACAATACACACTAAACTCACATTCCACATTCTTTATTTTTAAACAAACTCACAGATTTTATTCCATGGCGAATTAGGGTGTTACATCGGGTCCTTTGAATACAGAATTGTTATTTTTGGTTGGTGAGCATAGAGCTACTCACTATTATCAGAATCCAACGAGTGATGCTGGTGTTTTGCGTCCTAGACGGGAGGATGCCAATTTTTGGAGACTCATCAAACACAATCCTATACCCAGTAATGTTATGTCTTATATAAGGATAGCGAGTTTTGGTTGTATTATTGATTGCGGTTACGGTAAGCTTAATGGTGGTTTGATTACGTCTTTGGTGGAGAGATGGTGGCCTAAAACCCACACGTTTCATCCACATGTTGGAGAATGCACGGGAACCCATCAAGAAGTTCAAGTCTTATGGGGTTTACAAGTTGATGGTGATGCAATTACTGGCATTGATGTGGCGATGAACAAAACTGAAATAATAGATTTGTTCGGGCATTTGACAGGTTGTTTTCTTGATCCCCATCGTATAGAAGGTTTAAAAATAAACTTTGTTGCCATTTTAAAAGAAATTGAAAAAGATTTCCCTACAGCGTGCTCGATTAATAATATTATACATGATTGGGGCGACTTTATTCCCCGATTCATCTTCCAACTAGCTCCATGTTAATTTTTTAACACATGTAGAAGATTTAAAAGAGTGTGGCCAACTAAGTTGGGGGAGTGCTACTTTAGCGTGGTTGTACAGACAAGTATGCAAGGCAACAAAAATATCAGCTACTAATGTTAATGGACCGTTATTTTTGTTACAATTATGGGCTTGGGAAAGGCTACCTACCCTTTGTCCAATTAATGACCGTAGTCTTGACCCTAATACACCATACGCATTACCATATGGTTCAAGGTATGTTACAATCATGTTTATTCTATTTTTTGAATTTATATTTATAAATTTTGTTTAACCGATATTTGTTTTGAATTATATTTAAAGATGGTAGGGAGGAAAACTTAGCTATATTTCAACCGCTCCGAGCTGCTTGAGGGCATATAGATCATCATTACACTCGATGAATAATTACATGGTATTAATTTATTATTATATTTAATCACAAAATGTATATCATGAATGTTTAACAATTTAAATTTTGTTTTTGTATTAGTTTAACTGGAGGCCCTATGATGAAATTATACATTGTCAACCTGAGATTTGTAGAAGTGGTAATTTATGTTAGAATAGTGATACATTTATCATATTTTGGGAATATATTGAGCCACACAATGCTAGTAGGGTAATGAAGAAATTTGGGATGATTCAAATGATCCCTAGAAGGTTACCAATTTCACAGCAGGAATATGTTCGACTTCACAATACATCGCATAAAGGGGGGAGAAATAGTAATTGGGCATATAAACATATTGTGTATATCCAAGCGTGGCATAATCGACATGCTACTGTTGTGAGTGGAACCTACACAAATTCCACTATGCTTCAGAAGAATACATGCGGTGGTATATGGATCGTACATTTAGATTTGTAATGAACCCGACCTATCAAGCTCCAAATCCGCATGGGTTCCACAACGATGGACAAAATTTGGCAATGATGGTATTAATATTATTATTATTATTATTATTATTATTATATTTAACTTTTGTAGATGCAAGGAATGAGCCGGTTTTCTCAAATGGATGGCAATGAAACGGTTAGCAACTTGGCTAGCCAGTATTTGAATTTATCGCATACTGATTATGGAGGTTATCTACCAACTCATGTGATGGAAAATCCAGTTTATATTCAACTTCCACCAGTCACTCAGCGTTTACGTAGGAGGGGTAAAGGACAAGGACGAGGAATGATGGAAAATCCAGTTTATGTAGAGGAACAACAAAATATGAGCCCACAAAATATAGACAACCAAAATTTTCATGTGGGGCAAGACTTTGGATCATCACAATTTACCCCTCCCTTTCGACATAACTTTTTTTGTGAGGGTAACTGAAGCAGTCATTCTCAAATGGGCACCCAAAAATTTGGTGAGGCGGGTCCCTCATCTAATTACTCATCCCCACAAACTAAATTTTTAAACCTTTTTGACACTGCTAGTCCATTACCATATTACCCTCAGTTCCAAGAGACTGGTGATGTTGTTGACCGGTTTTCAAATAATCCGTCAAACCGGTTCGACTTAAATGATGAAGCAACCAAGACAGATGAAGAATCTGATGCTCCTAATCCTACTCAGCCTTCACAAGGATTTTAATTATTGTATTAATGTTATAATTATTATATGGATGCTATGCAAGTTTTATCTATCAAATTTTTTATCCAATTACTCATGTATTATATAAGGACAAACACAATAAACAATAACAAGTAGTTAATAAAAAAGATCAAACAATAACAAGTACTTATCAAAAAAGATCAAACACAATAACTATAACATGTATTATGGCGTCATGGTTGTGAGTTTCGACACGTACTCATGTTATGACCCGGTTGTCTACATATGGAACATTTACGTACAACGGGTTCATCTAGATGATGACGAACATCTATCTCATTATGTATCCTATGAGTGCGTCTCCTACCTCGTTTTGTTGTAACCTTTGATGGGTCAGCTCTAATCCTCCAACCTGGGTCTGTCGAGAAATCAGGATGACGAAGTGGGTAAAAATTACCACTATACTGTTTTTGATAAGCTGCAGTAATGTATACCTCATGCACAGTGTAAAAAGGTGACACACCCCTATGTCGGCAAACAGCAATCGCATGTGAGCACGGGAATCTTAGCATTTGCCATTTACCATAACTGCATGTTCTATCATTGAACTCCACAGTATAAACATTTCCACAAGCTTGATTATTATTTATCTTTGACAACACCCTGTATCTTGCCTCGTCGTGATCAAAATATGTTATGATATGTTACTGCCCAATAAGATCACGGGATTCAAACAAACGCCATAAACGGGGGGTAAACCTGTGTTGCAAGTTGTTGCAATTTCCTAGTGTTTTCTATATTGGTTAACTGTTTTCTCAAATGTGCAATTAATAATGGCTTTAGTTGTCATAAGCCTTACTCCCCGCGTGCGTTGTTAAAACTTTGAGAAATGTTTGTCGTTAGATTACTCCAATGATGCTGATTTTTATCATGTACAATCGTCCATTTTCTTTCTTTGATAGCTTTTAAATATTCCCAAGTTTCAGGCTTAGACTTTGCTTTCAGCGACAAATAAATCATACTTCCTTTGTTGGGAGGTGCATCCAATCAACCAATAGATCTTTTTCTAAACTAGACACCTTGAACTTGTGCATCATGTTACTACGCATGTGTCGAAGACAAAATCGATGAACCACATTGTTTACCATATGTTCAACATTGTGCATAGCGGTGATAATTCCTTTATGTCTATGAGAAATAACACACAAATTTTCCCCCTTCTAACAAAATCATGATAAACTCCAACATAGGACCACAAGTGCTGCAAAAACCAACTCCAACTATCTGCCGTTTCTTCGTCAACGATGGCATAAGCTACATGCACTACATAGTTGTTTGCATTTTTAAAAGCCGCAATTAACATCTTAGCACGATACGATCCCTTCAAAAACATACGATCGATAGATATCATAGGTTGACTATGCTTGAATGTGTTTATTACCGGACCAAATGCCCAAAACACATACTTAAACATATGATATTGAGATGAACTAATCGGATGATGTAACCATTCCACAATAACTTGGTTTGTTTCTTGTAGAGCATTGATGTACCTTAGAAGTTCTTTAAAATTACTATCCCAAGTATCGTATATTATCTCAATGGCAGCCTTTCGAGCTCTCCATGCCTTATTATACGAAACATCAACATTCAACGTGTCTTTAATGTGTGCCTGAATTTGATTGACTGGAAAAGTAAGGTCTTGGTGAATGAAGTGGATGATGCGATTTACAATATCTCTAGATTTCAAACCTCTGTTGTTGTTGCCAACAACACTACCAAAGAAATTGTGTGCATCGACCCATCTAGATATTCTCCACATGTTGTGATGTTTAGGCTTGGTAGCGTACACAAACCAACTACATTGAGGACCAATGGGAAGATCACTGCTATAATTGGGGCTAGTTGTGTAGCATTTTGCTCTATACGCATCACTTTTACTTTCAATAACAAACATTTCCCGATTTCGTGCAACATTCCATAATCGCACCGCATGGGTTAGATCATATTTTGATTTAAAGAACATGCCGACATGGATTTCTTTTGTTTCTTCATTCCATACATCCATGTAGTCTTCATCATCAAAATCAGTTGCTTCATAATCTCTTAATTCTTGGGGATCTTCAGAAAAGGTCATATCCCCGTAAGAGATTCCTTGATTAACCACAAAATTATGGTACTCACTAATTTCATACCCATCTTCATTATCGGTTGATTCATCACGTGATGGAACGGATTCAGAATCTTCACTTCTTTATGAACCATCATCATCCGAGTTATCAAACCCGTCGTGTTCATCTTCATTTAGATCACATTTGATTGATGATTTGAAATATACCCCATGTTAAAATTGCTTGACGGACTAGCTTGATGATCACGTGAACTTGCATTTCCTGGAAAGGTAGTAACTCTTTGTGTAGGTGATTCGGATACATAAAACCCTCGTAGGAGATACATACAATTTGATTGTTGGAGTGACATTATTGGATCCAAAATTACGTGAATATTTCCAATGAAATTTTCCACATAATCTACCAATTGGTACAATACTTCAAGACTCGAATCATTAAAAATTTCCGATGTTTGAGAAAAACCACCGTACGTGTAAAATAGTTTGAACCTCACATTATAATATTCTCGTGAAAGTTGAAGATGATCGTAAATGAAATCAACAAATGCTTCGTACGAATTTTTTTGAAGAACAATAGTGGTACTTCTGGTAGAAGCATCACACATAACATTTCCGTTCACAAAAGAAACATCACCACCCCAATATATTTGGATAAAATAAGGTCTAGACATGATGAAATTTGTTGGTATGAAGAGGTTTTCGTTTAAGTGGTTTTAAAAGGGTTTGGTTTTTGTTTTAAAGAGTCGGGGGTTGATAGGTTTATATGGGAACTGAAACCCTAAATTACCCAAAACTCGCCGGTCTCATTGGCGGGTTCTTTGGGCTGTTATGTCAAGACCGGTCAACATGCCAAAACTCGCCAGTGCCACCAACGGGTTCCGAGGAACAAGACAGGCTCGGATTTTAAGAGGGGAGAACCGCCGGTAGCACCGGCGGGTACCCCTATTGTTTATATTTCTTTTACCCCAAAAGTGAATTTTTTTTAAATTTACCATACTAATAAAAAAAATTCCATCTGAGAAAGTGTTTAGCATATGAAGATATGGTTTTACCACTGGAGGATATCGAGGTAGATGAACGGCTCATTTATGTGGAGCTACTAGTGGCAATTATTGATCATAAGGAGAAGAGGTTAAGGAATAAAAAGGTTCCTCTTGTGCGTCTACAGTGGAAGCACATGAAGGGATCTGAGTCTACGTGGGAGACAGATGAGGAAATGAGATAGCATTACCCATGATTGTTTAAGGAATACTAGGTTTCGGGGAAGAAACCTAAATAAGGGAGGTGGACTTGTAACACCCAGTTATCTTTTAAAGCTATTAAGAAAGAATAAAGTGAAGTAAAAGAAAGAAATACCATTTTACCCAAGTGGAGGGGTAAAAAGTGTCAAAAAGACAAATAGGTTTTAAGTTGGCGATAAAGGTGGCATGGCCGCCTATCATTCTCTCTTCACACTCAACTTCGGATATGTTGGAGCATATATAGTAATATATAGTGTGTCCGTCGCTTGTCTAATAGTCTAGGCTTAATGTCATACACCTAATATGCTGTAAACACATGAAACTGGGTCACTCGCAGGAACATATGCAAATGAGACTCAGTCGTACGACTGATCCATGCTAATGGACCAGTCGTGCGACTGAGAGATACGATTAGGACATTCGTAAGACTGAACCATAAGTATGGTACAGTCGTATGATTGAACCATATGCATGGTCCAGTTGTACGATTGAACCATACGCATGGTCCAATCGCTCAAATGGGCCCAGTCGCATCTAATATGGGTCGAGGCCTATATATACCGGTTTCAATGTGTAGAAAAAAAAGGGTTTTGAAAGGAGTCTGCCCAGGGGCCTAGGGCTGCCGGATGAGAGGGGAGATCATGCTCAATCTCCCCTTACCAAGAGTCTTGATTCTTATGTTGTAACGAACTTGTAATCATTAGGTTTTATCAATGAAACCATTACATTATAGTTCGTGTTATTGATTGTCTCTTGGTTTTTTTGGTGTTTATCCTTCAACCAAGAACATGTTAGGATGTCTACGGATCCAACGACTTCACAATTGGTATCAGTGCCAAGTTTTTTATTTACGTGTGATTCAATCGATTTTGATATAAAAATCGTGTTTTTCACTCAAAAATGCAATCTTTTTGTGTCAAACAGTGTTTTAGACGTCTCTAGGTCAAAAAGTTAACGTTTTCTGGCGTACAACAATTAGTGTTCCTGAGAAATTCGTGTTTTTGCATCAAAATTCCTTAAACGTTCGAATTCGCAAAATTCAGCAGCTTCAGTCGCACGATTGACTCAATCGCACGACTGAATCCATCCGCATCCCTCATACGCATGATTGGACTCAGTCGTTCGTCAATTCTTATGACTAAACTGCTTATTCGCAGTGTTCATCCGCACCTACTCATTTGGATGATTGGGCCAACCGCATTGTTCAATCATACGAAGTGTTCAATCGCATTCCTTCAGTCGCACAAGTAAACAGTTTGTTCTAAAGTTCAAAGTCAATAGTAATGGAGGATCAATATTCAGCATTCACCGGAGGGAGGGATTCAAGGATCCAGAACCTATTGCTTCTGGAAAATGAAGTGGGGAATCACAATAAACACCCTAAGCTCATAACGTTAGACGATTACCTATAATGGAAGCAAAGATTCGAGATCTACTTAAATGGACCAATCTGGGGAGTCGATAGAGACAGGGTATAGCACGCCTGTGGGAGTCGTCTTGTACCCAATACATAGCACCTGAAGCCAATGCTACAAAACTGAAGACTGAGAATCTCGGGAATGTGACAGTAGAGGTAGCAAAGGAGCATATGGATCTCTTAGCAGTAGTTGTTCACTCCTATGACGGACTAGTTACTGGGAAAATTGGGAACTGTCATCTGGAATATGAGAACTACGAATAGGTAGACGAGACAGAGCTAGAGAGAATGGACATTATGCGGGCCTTAGGAAGTGTTGTCCGGAGAGCTAAGAAGTTTGTAATGAAGACCGAACAAACTTGATTGCCACTAAGGACAAAACTTTTGGTTTTGACAAGACCAAAGTTACCTGCTTCAACTGTGGGGAAAAGAGGCACTTCCAACGTGAATGTGTGAAGACCAAGAAGACAGGAAATGGGAATCCATTCTCATCTTTCAATCGTCAGGATAAACCCACAAGTAGTCCTACATAGTCAAGCAATAATCCTAAGGCCTTGACCGCTCAGGATGACAAAAGACAAGATTGGAGCTTTTGGTTTGTGTCTCCGGGAGAATCCAACATCGCTAGTGTTAAGGATTTAGATAACGACTCAGCAAGCGAAGGTGATATTGCAGTGGAACTCGCGTTGTCAAATAATGAAGAAACTGCAAATGTTGTCCATCACATGCCTGAAGAAGGGACAAGCGCAAAATGTTATGAATTACCAGCACCGGAAAAGTCAGACTCTGCTTTGATGGCTGATTCAACCGCACCCTCTCAAGTAAGTACCAAAAAAATTTATTTGATACTCATGCATGCATTGAATTTAATAAATTTAGGGAAAGGATATACTTAAAATTTTCTAGGTTATTAGATCATAACGATACCTTAGTAAAGGACTTGCAACTGTGCACAACGATACCTAGTAAAGGACTTGCAACTGTGCACAGAAGCAAATCGCGTTTTAAAACAAAACAAGCACAGTTACAAAGAAAAAAAAAACTATTAAATAAACAACTACGAGAAACCGAAGTTGTGGCTTTTAACCAAGCAAATGACATCAAGTTCTATTTAAACTCCCTAGAAGAAACTAAGAAACAAAAAGCAGTTTTGGAAGTAGAAGTAAATTCATTAAAACAAAAACTGCATAGTTGAACAAGTTCTTCTCATATTGTCCAACACTTAGTCAGAGAACACAACAATGGGGATGGATTGGGTTACAAAGTGGTACAACCACCACATGAGACCTTGTTGAGTGCTAAAAGAAAACCAATTAATAACAACCCAATCAAGGACCATGTGGTGTCCACTCCTCTTGTAAGTTCCACACTTAATCCCATTGAATCTGTCACTAAACAAAAGGCGAAAACTTTAAAGGCAAAAGGTAAAATGCCTATTCTTAATCTGGATGAAAAAATTGAGAAGCTTAAGGTAAAGTCTAGTTCAAACATGTCTAATCTGAATCTAAAAAGACCAATCAAGTTAACGAAACACGTGCATCATGTATAAGTCCAGATAAACAAAAGAGTAAAGATGTTAAGAAGGTTCAAACAATTAATTTTGTTAAACAAGATAAAACATTTAAACAAGAAGTGTCAAAAATCAACCAAGTCAAAGTCACTCGAGTGTCACACACTTCTCCACAGAAACAACCACACCAGCATGTCGAAAGTAGATCTTGCTACAACTGTGCAAAGTAAGGACACATCACGTCTTACTGTCCTTATTATCAAACTCCAAGGAAAAGAGTTGAACTTTTTGACAATAGACAGAGCTCATCCAAAAGAAGCTCCATGACTCCACCAAAAAGAGTCAGTAAACCTAAAGTTCAACCAATTAGCCAGTCGCCAGTTTATCATAAACAGGCCTTACACAAAACTGGTTTATGGAAAGAGAAGTCCGTCCTTGTATCTGAAAATGAGAACAAGAAGACAACAGATCTTCCCTCACCCTCTAATGGACAATGGGTAGAATTTACAATGTGTGATGCCTTTGGGACACCTAAGCCAGATAATGCTTGGGATCCTAACCTTAACTAATGTTTTCAGTTGAATGTGCTGGGTGTACGCTATAGTGCTGAAACGAATACTTGGATTGTAGATAGCGGAGCATCCAGGCACATAACTAGAAACTGGGCACTCCTGTCAAACATCAAACAAATAAAACGAGGTCATGTTTCATTTACCAGAAACAAAGGAGGTTATATCACAGCTCAAGGGGAAGTGGGGAATCAGAAAGTGAAGTTTGAAAAGTTAAACTATGTTCAAAAACTTCAAAATAAATTGCTTTCTGTCTCCCAAATATGTGACAAAGGATTTAAGGTAGTATTCGACAATAAGAAGTGCTATGTCCTAAAAAAGGACTATCTGATCCTAAGGACCAAGTCTTAATGTCAGCGTCAAGATATAAAGACCTTTATGTCTTGGATCTATCAAAGGCCTTCACAACGGATTATCAAAGTTTAGTGCTTCTTGTCAAAAGCTACTGAGAAGGATACTATCTCCTAGCATAGGAGAATGGGGCACATAAATCCACCGAAGATGAATCACCTGATCTAGAATGATCTAGTACGAGGAGTAAATGTCAAAAACTTCCAACTCCTGGATTTTTGTGTTGCCTGCAAGAAAGGCAAAAAGACGAAGAAGTCTTATAAGGAAAAGAAAGTACATTCCATTGACTGCCTCTTGAGCTTTTTCACATGGATCTGTTTGGTTCAGTGAGTACAAGAAGCATCGCAGGCGACTTGTATTGCTTTGTAGTTACAGATGACTACTCAAGATTCTCTTGGGTGATGTTTCTAAAATTAAAATCTGAAATGGTTGAGTCTTTCAAAGAGTTAGTAACTACACCGGAATCTCTTTACCAGGTAAAGGTAAGACAAGTCCGCTCAGACAACGGAACAGAGTTCAAGAATCAATGGATGGAGGCATTTCGCAAAGAAAAGGGAATTGTACATCAGTTCACATCTGTCTACACTTCACAGATGAACGGGGTTCCTAAAAGGAAGAACAGAAGCTTGATAGAGACTGCCAGGACGATGCTAGCAGACTCAAAACTGTCTAACCAATTCTGGAACGAGGCAGTGGAAAATGCATGTTACACTTTGAATCGAGTCTTGGTGGTTAAACGACATGGAAAAAGTTACGAGTTGCTACAACGAGGTAAACCTAACCTGGAGTACCTCGAACTGTTGGAGCACCATGTACGTTGCTGAAGAAAACTCAGGAAGGAAAGTTTAGCAAGAAGGCTGAAGAGGGAATCTTTCTAGGATACAACATACTGAATAAGAGAATTTACAACTACTCAACAGGTCAAGTAGAAGTGTGGTGTAATGTGGACGTTCAGAGATACACCACCCCTCCTGCTGGAAAAGGACCCACATTCTTTTTCAACTATGATGGATTCTTCAAGTCCTTCAACATTCCTCTCTCCATTTCTGACGATGAGTTAGCAACCAAAATGATGTATGATTTCTTAACACACCAACACAAGACTCTACAACATCTGGTTCACAAGGTGAGTTGGCTAGTCAATCAGAGGGAGCACTAAAGGTAAGTGACTCCTTCTCTAATGATGAAGTCGTGGAGAATGATCAGAACGATCAGGGGGAACAGGTTCCTACTACTGCAAGTTCTCAAGCATCTGATACTAATGTCTCTGAGTCATCTGAACTTCACACTCCTACTACCACAGATCTGGAACCAAACGTTCATAATCTTGATTCTGAGGTAGTTGTTCCCACCACTCCTGGATCACGCCTCAACGTCTATCATCCTCTGGACAATGTCATTGGGGATGTCAGATCAGATGTTCAGACATGACATTAGCTATATTCAGCTGATTGACATGACATTAGCTATATTCAGCTGATTATGCCTTAGTCATGGAAAAAGGATCCCTTCATGATGGAGCTTATCGATATTTTGTGTCTCAATTTGAGCAAAAATATGTAAGTGACGCCTTGAACGATGAGGCATGGGTGAGTGCCATGCAAGAAGAACTTCTTCCGTTCAAGAAGTTAGGTGTATGGACACTCGTGGATAGACCTAAAGGTGCTAAGGTCATTGGCACCAAATAGGTCTTGAAATATAAGAAAGATGACCATGGGGTCGTAATCAGAAACAAGGCTCGACTTGTAGTTCAAGGATTTCGAAAAGTCGAGGGAATTGATTACAATGAAGTATTTGCACCTATGGCGAGAATGGAAGCCATCTGTATCTTCCTAGCCTATGCCTCTTACAAGAAAATTAAAGTCTATCAACTGGATGTAAAGAGTGCACTTCTTCATGGTGAAATCCGGGAAATAGTGTATGTCAGTCAGCCTGAAGGATTTGAGGATCCATATCATCGAGACAGAGTTTACAAATTGGATAAGGCTCTCTACGAGCTTCACCAAGCCCCGAGAGCATGGTATGAAATGTTTAGATCGTGTACTGGATGATGTACTAACTAATTAACGTGTAAACCGAATCAAATAGTGCGGAATCCTATTTGATTGGTGATCCAATCAGTGAGAACGCATGTAGAAACAATTATATAATTAAATCTAACGTTAAGAATCGATTACGAATCGATCAACTGCGATCTATGAACTTGGAGTATGATCTTTAAGGTCTCTGGAAGGCTAGGGTATGTCTGGAGTCGAAGTGTGTTCAAATCTCTCTTGTTTTCCACGAGTTAGGTGGTATTTATAGGTTAGGGTTACTCATTCGGCGATTGAACCATTTGCGTGGTTCATTCGTGCGATCGAGCCATGCGGTTGATCCATTCGCATGACTGAGCGCTCAGTCATGCGACTAGTCAGTCGCATGAAGTTGTTCAGGCGTATGACTATTTAGGCGCATAGACACTCAGTCGCCTGGCCATTCCCACGCATGACCACTGTTGGGGCGCATGGTCGAGTCGGACGCATGAGAACTTCACTTAACCAAGTTTTAATTTATTCATTATTATAACATTACGCATATCAATTCAAACAATCAACAACCTATATAATCTAGTCAATATGCGTTACACAACTCATTAATGAAATATTAAACATTATGAATCACAACCAAACATTTTCATTTCATTAAGTACGCAAACATTACATACGTATAAGACATTAAAGACATATTACATTAAGTTCAGAAACTAGGGTCACATGTACCAACAAACTCCCCCTTGGACCTAGTTCCATCTAATGTCTTACCATCTTCATAACATCTTCATACTTCTTGTACTTCTCTTCTCTTGTGACTCCTACGTGTATCTCAAACGCAAAGCAGAGTCGTATAACATTCTAAAATTGTAGAGCTTGCATAATATCTTGTGAGTCATAGAACAGTGGCCACTTGTATAATGTGTAGACATCATTAGCAGACAAGTTTGTAAGCCACATCAGGTCAAACACCCTGATGGTTTCCAAAACACCATTCTTGTTCAGACTATGACTGCTTCTCCTGTCCTCCAATCATAGTACCACCATTTGAAGTGTGGAGTGAAGTCTTGTGGCATCTTCCGTAGAGGATCTTGACATGTTCACGGTGGACTCCACTTCAGCACTATCTTCGGTTTTCCAGTAATGGGACAACCTCAGACCGTCTGAGATACCTCGTTGGCTGTTGAGGTTTGAAGTTGACCCATCTGTTATGGTACTCTGTTTAAGAGCTGCTTCAAACCAACCAGACATCTTGTGTGGATCATGTATAGCAATTTGAGCTTCGCTAGCTGGTTTAGCTCAATCCAGAAAGAGTCTTCAGCTCATGTGGGAACCTGAAGTACTCGATCCCTTTCTCACGTTTAACTGCATAAACGTTCAGATCTTCAAAATAGTCCACGTGATGATTTTTCCTCACACCGTATGACTTTTTTCTTCACTTTGTACGCTTGGTGTAGACAGCGACTTTGAAGCACTTCGTTTGCTCCTATCTCTTCAAACATGCAGCCCACTCAGCCTTTCTGATATTAACTTTCGCATCCATGGCTTAGGCCTTATCTTCATCTTGTCAGACTCTTTTTCCTTCAATCCGAGTTTCAAAAGTTTCATTGACATGGTTTATCGCCTAATTGGGAAGACATTACCTTCATGTCAGTGTACTCTGGAAATTGTATCCTGACATCCTCTTCTCAATGCTCATCAACATCTGTGACTCATCGTCCCTTTCACACTTGGACTGTTTTGATCATCCTTTACATCTCAAATCAGGATTAAGCTTGACCATTTCAGCAATTTGGCTCGTTATGTGAATTGTGAATGATCTCTCCTTTTTCAGGATTGTGTAACTCACACCGATCTCCTAACTTACTATACCCGCGTTCAAGATCATCGAGCTTATTCTTGATCTGTTGGGGGGAGACACATCCATGTTCTGCAGGATCGTTTAAGGGTTTGAACACAATTACAACACAACAACACAATGAGGAGATTATCTAAACTCTAATCAAACAGTAAACTGGTTAACCAAAAGTGATACAAAGAACACAAGTAAAGCAAGAGACAGAACAGGAGAATATGGTTTTCAAGGATGCAGTATTTGCTTTCTCAAGTTCTTTTACAAGTGTTACAAAGTATGTTAAAGATACAAAACTTGAAATACTTATACTACAACCTACAGCCGGCTATACTATGAAAGCCAGCTGGATACAATTGACTAGACACTAACAAAATCAATTGTAGAATCAAAAGGCATATCTGCCTTTTGACCTTGTGACTATGACATGCCATAGCTCACATCCTTATACATTACAAAAAGGATAAAGTACATAAAGTGGAAAGTTTCAGACTCAAGACCTCAATGTACAGTTACCAAAAGCATGGACCTTTTCACCAACTCTTGTAAGTTGGTGACTTATCAGAGATGCAGCGGAAAAGGTGCTTTATGGAACAGTACATCAGATAAAGCATGTGTACTAAAAGTCTTCGGAAGAAATCTGTCTTCATAGGGTGAAGCTTCGGAAGACTTTGTCTCTTGAAGCTTCGGAAGACTTCATGTTTGGCTTCGGAAGATATTGGTCTTGGCTTCGGAAGATTTTACACTTAGAATGTTTTCTAATGTATTGTGTAAAACTTCCGAAGCATTCTTCACTTCAGTACTTAGTGCATGTTGCTGAGACACTTTGGATGTTTTGGGTTGCATCAGACTTAAGGAATCCTTACAAACTCCCCCTAGGCTGATGCTACCAAAACACTTAGAAGATCTTCAGATGTTGGTAGTCTTCAGTACAATCAAGACCATTCCTTTCTTCATTTGGTGGTCAGGATCATCAAGACTCTCATAGTATCTTCTCATTTCAAAGAGATCATGCAGAGGTAAGTTGATTATGTCTTGCCAGGAGTAGACATTCTCAACACCTTGATCTCTGACAACATGCCATCTTTCTGGATTGGTAGAATAAGTCCAGGACAAGATAGGTGTCTCAGTTGCTAGAGGAGCCACTTGCATAGGAGTTGATTGGGTTGCCTCATGATGCACTTCCTCAGGTTGATCTGATTCAGCCTGGGGTGTAGAGGTAGATGACTTTGGCTTCTTCTTTTTAGTCTTTGGTTTAGAAGCCATTTTCTTCTTCCTCTTTATGTCTTTAACTGAGAAGACTGGTCTGCAGCACCATGTTGATCATCAGTGTCTTTCTCAGTTGGGTGTTCCTCCCTCACAGGTTCAGAAGGAGAGGGAGTTTGACCCTGTCTTGGATCAAAAGATGAAGTTTGCTGAGGCTCAGCTGGAGGTTCTGGTGTCTCTGGTTGTTCAAACTTGACCTCCACTTCAGGTGGGACTTGACTTGGAAGAGAGTGCAAGTCAATCAATTCACCACTTTTAATCTTCTGCTTGATCACCCTTATATGCTCATCCATTGTAGATAGAGACATGGGACCAAGTCTCCTTCCGGAGAATCCATATGACTTCAAGAAGCTCATCATTCTTTGTCTGTCAGCAGACTTCTTTGCATTCTTTTGAATGATGGCTCTTGACTTTGCAGCTTCTTCCCTTAGCTTCCTTTTGGTTGTTTTTCTTTCTTTGACTAGCTCAAGCTCAAGTTGCTTTAAGTACTCGAACTCAATGAAGTCATAGGACAGGGGAAGAAGTGCATTTGCCTGATAGAAGCCTGTGGCACTCAGGTAGTTTATCATTTTGATTCTATCCTCTTCTTTATCTACCTGAGGTTCTTGTGGAGCCACATCTTCCTGTGCAGGACTTTCTTGAACTGGAGAGAGAGTGGGAGTATGCTTGTAAAGTCTTTTCTGTCTCTTCTCCTCTTTGAATTGGAGAAGTAACCTTGCATCTTCTTTCTCCTTTATCTCTCTTGACACTTCCATGTCAGCCAGCTCATTCAACTCTTCTAAGGGGAGGGAGATGATTTCATCAACATCATAGTTCCTGGTCTGTAAATAGGTAATCCTGACTGCCCTTAACTCATCATCTTTAGTATTTGGTCTGGGGGCAGCCCTGATTGCAGCTTGCATGAATTTAGATGACCCAGAAGAACTTTCTCCCCTTAGCCTCCTTTTCCTCTCTCTCTCTTCCTCCTCAATTTCCTCAGGAGTCATTATCCTTTTCCCTTTGTCACCAACAGACCTTTGTGACTCAGGGTGGATTGAGGCTTGGCCTTCATTGCTTGGTGTAGCTTCCATGCTCTGGCCAGAGAGAGGCTGAGAAACACCTTCACCAGCAGGTGTCTCAGATGGAGTTTGGACCTCTGCAGCAGTTGTTGATGGTGAGACAAGGGTCTCAGGTTCTGCCACTGGGCCTTCAGCCAAGGTTTCCCCTATGAAACTAATCTTAGGGTCCACCTCAACATCCAGTTGACCGATGACATTGCCTGATTGCCTAAGTCTCCTTCTTAGAGAGAACTCTGCAAGGATCCTGTCTTGGATTCTTTGAGCCAGCCTGTCAGCTTGTCTAGATTTGCTTGGATTGACAAGTGGCATGTTGACTAAATCCAGTCCTTCATAGAAGCTCAGGCTTTGGAACTGAAAGACTTCTTGTTGGCCTTGAACTCTGTGAAGTATAGGGCTCTTCTGTCCTCATCATACCTCCACCTTATGATGTAGTTGCCAGTTCCTTGTGGTGGAGATGAGACAGCCCTTGGTATACCTTCCTCAAAGAGACTCCTGATGATTGAGTCTATAGAGTCCACATTAATGTGAACTTGAGGAAGTTGCTGAGAATGCACAACAGCAAGTGAGGATGGTGAGTCCTCTATGTCCATTCTCTTTGAAGAACTCCCAGGTTCTGTGGTTGTAATAACTTTCTCCCCCTTTTTGGTAGCATCACCCACTTGCATAGGTGAGCTGGAGGATAAGTCAATCACTTCCACAGGTTCTTGTGTTCCTGGTTGAGCTCTCCTTAAAGGTCTCCCAGCTAGTTTTTCCTTAGATATGAAATCTGAAGTTGCTGATCATTGACCCTGTTTTGTAAGGTAGTCACCTGAGATTCCAAGTGACTAACCTTAGAGACTAAATAGGTGCATGTTTTTGACAATTTCTGCACCTTTAGTCTCAAGTTCCCCTCATCTTCATCAGAAGAATCACTGGGGGATGAGATGATTGGACCAAAGTCCTCTCGCTCACCACCAGCTTGAGTTTCTTGGCTGCTGGTTTTCCTCTGCTCACTGGCAGCCTCAGTTGAGATGCCAGAGGGCAGAGTTGCCATGGTTGAGGTCTGAATGATGTAATCACTTTCAAAAGTGAGAGCCTCTTCCATATGGACATCCTGAACAGGTTCAGAAGTGTCCACCTCAGTAATAGGTGACTGATGTGGGATAGACTGAGGAGAGTCAGAGGTACTCGTCTCTCTTTGAGTAGGGGATGAGAAGAGAGACTCATGGTACCACGAATCCTAAGTCTTCATCAGTATAGAAGGATAGGTTGGGAATTGGTTGGTTGAGATCCAAAGGCTGGGGATGGTAGCTGTCCCCTGAAGGTTGTTCACTTGAGTGTTGAGACTCAGAGTGAGAGCTTAAGGCTGTTGGGCTAGTGAGCTCATCAGTGTGCATGAGGAACCTCATCACTGATTCTTGAAACAATGGAGTGGTCTGCTCCTCAGGAGAAGTGGGAGCTCCAGTATCCACTTCTTCCTGTATTGTGAGTATATGGGGGCCTCCACAGACTGAATAGTCTGAGCAGGGGTTCGTTTGGATTTTCTTTGGTAGGTGATGGATATTTGAGGTTGTGTAGAGGGTTGGAGAGCAGTAGGTGTGGGTTCAACACTAGCTTGGACTGCTAGGTTGTCACCTTGAGCAATGAGCTCTAACATTTTTGGGACTAGGGCTGTTTCTACCCCTGAGAAGCCTACAGTTGGCTTCTTCATAATTTTAAAGATGCCGGGCTTCATCTGTCCCAATTTAAGAATATTACTGTTTCCCTCAACTGTGAGCCCAGTTCACAGTTGAGAATGTGTTGAACATATCTAGGAAACATGTAGTATTCTAAGGAGTCTAAGTTTGCAAGTAAATTAGTATAAACAAATTGTGAATACCTGAACTTGACCCCCTGAATCATTCCATGAACTATAAAGGAGAGATCCTCAGGAATCTGGTCCCATCCACCATGCTTGTTTGATAAGCTGTGGATAACCACATGGAGCAGGTATTTCCACTGGGATGAGACCTTCCCTTTCCTGAAGGTCTTTACAGAGAAATCTCCTTCATAGCCCATCTGCTCGAAGGAATGATTAACCGCTTCCTTTGGGAAGAACACTTCACCTTCTTCATCATCCAGCTGAAGATGTCGGTTGATGATGGCCGGAGTGATGAAGATTGTTCTCCCCTTGCACTGTGGCAGACAGTGCCTTCTCCCCATCCATAATGACCTCTTGGCAGGTCTTCCAGAATTCAAGCAAGTGATCCTCATATAGAGGAGGATCAATGGTTAGGGAGGTGAAGTAGTGAGACAAAGACAAGAAACGGCAAACCTCTGAGAAATGAGGATCTTTGTCAGAGCATAACAGAGCAACCTGATTGTGTTGTCTGTGTAGCTGCATGGCAAAGTTAGGATCATTTCTGTGAGCAAGGTCAGCCATTGTGAGGTAGCTCAGAGGAAGAGAAAAAGGGAAAGAAATTTCAGAGAGAAAGCTTTGGGTTTTAGGTTGGAAGAAAAGCAGATGATAGAAGAGGGGGAACCGTTGGGTTTATATGAGAGAGAAGGATTTCAGATAAAGTTTAATGAAAGAGGATAAACTTTGAAATCCGTATGTCGGTCCCACCTCTGAAAAAGTAGTTTACCTTTTTGCTCAAAAAGTAGTTTTCTTGGAATTCGAAAAGCTTCCGAAGGTAATTTGTCTTCGGAAGTTTTGATTGAAAAAGCTTCCGAAGCTAAAATGGCTTCGGAAGAATTTTCCTGAGAGTCTTGAAGATTTATGCTTCGGAAGAGAAATAAACTCTTGGATGCTTTGTATAAGAATGAACAAAGCTTCCGAAAGTTAATTTTGCTTCGGAAGAAAAAGTCCTTAAAAATGAATAAGTGTCTAAGTTAAGAATTTTAAGCTTCGGAAGATAAATTTTGACTTCTTCCGAAGGTAAAATCTCTTAGACAGTCATTTATTTTGAAGACATATTTTTCTTCCGAAGGTAAAACGTTATCTTCCGAAGTATCAGAAAATTTTCAAGAATCTAAGGAAAGTCTTCAAAAAGAGTTTTACATTCAAAGAAAACATGAGCTTATGAAAGTGATGAACTAGACAACTTAGGACACACATATTTTTAAGAAGAAATAATTAGAATTAGTTTTAAGAAAAAGTCTACTCAAAGTTAATCATCCCAATAGCTGATATCAGATACTTAAATCTCTGTTCATCAAAAGCTTTTGTGAACAGATCAGCATATTGTTCATCTGTGTGAACTTTGACTAGTTTAATTAATCCCTTTTCATAGTTATCTCTTATTAAATGATACCTGATGTTGATGTGTTTGGTCCTTGAGTGCTGCACAGGGTTCTCAGTGATAGAGATAGCACTATTGTTGTCTATGTGGATAGGAGTCTCTTTGAAGTTAAATCCATAGTCTAGCATCTGATTTTGAATCCAAAGCACTTGAGCACAGCAGCTTGCAGCAGCAATGTATTCAGCCTCAGCAGTTGATGCAGACACACAGGATTGTTTCTTGCATTGCCATGAGACAACCCTTCCACCAAGGAATTGACATCCCCCAGATGTAGACTTTGCAGTCATGTTGCAACCACCATAATCACTGTCTGTATAGGCATACAGATTGAAATTAGGATTCTTTGGATACCATAGACCAAGTGTTGAAGCACCTTTGAGGTATCTTAAAATCCTTTTCACAGTGATTAAGTGAGACATCTTAGGGTTTGCTTGATATCTTGCACAAATACATGTAGCAAACATGATATCAGGCCTGCTAGCTGTAAGATACATAAGAGACCCAATCATAGCCCTGTATAAGTGCTCATCTACACACTCCCCCTCAAGATCTGGACCAAGGGAGTGGTTTCTGGCTATGGGTGTCTTAGCAATCTTACAATCAGTCATGTTGAATCTCTTGAGTATATCTTGAACATACTTTGACTGACTTATGAAGATGCCATCTTCAACCTGCTTCACTTGAATTCCCAGAAAGAAGTTGAGTTCTCCCATTGAACTCATTTCAAATCTGTCTTTCATCAGCTTTTCAAAGTCTTTGCAGAGCTTTGAATTGGTTGAACCAAAGATGATGTCATCCACATATACTTGAACTAGCAGAATGTCTTTTCCTTGTCCTTTGATGAAGAGAGTTCCATCTATAGTACCTCTCCTGTATCCATGTTTACAGAGATACTCAGACAGTGTCTCATACCACTTCCTGGGTGCCTGATGCAGCCCATAAAGAGCTTTGTCAAGCTTGCAGACATAATCAGGATGATCAGGATCTACAAAACCAGGTGGTTGTTTGACATAAACCTCCTCATCAATCACTCCATATAAGAAAGCACACTTTACATCAAGTTGATAGACTTTGAAATTCTTGGATGCAGCAAATGCCAGGAATATCCTAACAGCTTCTAGTCTTGCTACAGGAGCAAAGACATCAGTGTAATCAATCCCTTCTTCTTGTGTGTATCCTTGAACAACTAGTCTTGCCTTGTTCTTGATGATGATTCCTCTATCATCCTTCTTATTCCTAAAAACCCATTTGGTTCCAATGGTAGTCTTCCCATGAGGAAGAGGACAAAGGTTCCAAACTTTCTGCCTTTTGAATTGAAGCAGCTCTTGTTGCATAGCTTCAACCCAACTTCCATCCTTTAGAGCCTCCTCAACTTTCTTTGGCTCTAACTGGGATAGAAAACAAGAGTGAAGACAAACATTTGCTTCATGGGTTTGCCCTCTTGTCTTTACCCCCGAGATAACATCTCCAATGATGTTTGTGGTAGGATGAGACTTGTGGATCCTTAGCTGAGGGATCACAGCAAGTTGCTGAGATAGATCCAAATTTGAGAAATTTAGATCTGGTCTTGAAGATTGATCCTCCACATTATCACACTTATCAAGATTAACTTGATCCAATGAGTGTGTGACATCATTGATGTTGTCATCTATGGTATGGTTATTAGCATCAAGAAATTCTTGATCACTATCACCATCACCATTGTTGTCTTCTGCAATTGAGATGTCTTTATCTGGTTGAGAAGCCTCTGAGCTGGAATTTGAAGGCATGCCAGATGTATCAGCTGGATTTGTCATTGTTGTGCTGATAGAAACCTCATTTGCTGAAGTAGTTTCAACTGGAGCTGAAGGTGTGTGTTGAAGGTCTTCCTAGCTCAAATCTTGGATCAGGATCACCTGTATTTAAATTTTCTGCAGATCCTGAAACATGCTCACAAGATTTATTAAAACAGTTGGTAACTAAATCAAGATCAAATAGCCAATCCGGACCAGAACCAGCCACACTGGGTGTGTGCTCATTGAAAGTCACATTGGCTGACTCCTCAATAATTCTAGTTCTGAGATTGTATACTCTATAAGCTTTAGCTTGGGAAGAGTATCCAATGAAGTGTCCATCGTCTGATTTCTCAGCAAACTTGGCAACTTGATCTTTGGTATTCAAGATGGTGCAGGGACATCCAAATGACCTGAGAAAACCAATGAAAGGTTTCCTCTTGTGCCAAAGTTCATAAGGAGTCTTACCATGTGTCTTAACTACTAAAACTCTGTTTTGCACATAGCAAGCAGTATTAACTGCCTCTGCCCAGAAGGTGATAGGCAGTTTAGAGTCAGACAACATAGTTCTTGCAGCTTCAATAAGTGTCCTGTTTCTCCTCTCAGCAACTCCATTTTGCTGAGGAGTCCTGGGAGCACTGTATTGTCTTGTAATACCCTTTTCATCACAAAATGTATCAAGGATTTGGTTCTTGAATTCAGTTCCTTGATCACATCTTATGGTTTTGACCTTGTGATCATTGATTCTTAATCTTTAAGATGAAATTCTTTAGAATCTCAGGAGTCTCATCTTTAGTTCTCAAGAAGAAGACCCAAGTGAATCTTGTAAAATCATCTGTGATCACCAGACAGTATAAGGTCCTTCCTAAACTCATTACACTGGTGGGGCCAAAGAGATCCATATGTAACAAGTGTAGGGGTGTAGTGATGGAGTTCATTTCCTTAGGCTTATGGGATGTCTTATGTTGCTTCCCTTTCAGGCATGCAACACAATGATCATCACTTGTAAACTCTTTCTTTGGCATTCCAGTTACCAGATCATGCTTAATCAATTTATTCATGTTTTTAAAGTTTACATGGCACATTCTTTTATGCCATAGGAAAGACTCATCACTATTGGCTTTAGATAGAAAGCATGAAACTTCTCCAGAGGGAGATGTTTCTTGCAAATCCATCTTGTACATGTTCCCTTTCCTAGGGGCTCTGAGCAGGATGTGCTCATGAGGAATGACCACACCAGGCTTGAGAACAATGCACTCATGCTCAGTAAAGAGCATGTTATGTCTTTGATCACAAAATTGGGATACACTCAGAAGATTGTACCCAAGCTCCTTAACAAAGTTTACCTTTTCAATGCTGAGCTTACCATTTGTGACCTTGCCCCTTCCAGAAATGTAACCACCTTCATCTCCTCCAAAAGCAACTGGTCCTCCATCAATTCTCTCAAAATTATGGAGTAGAGACCTATTGCCTGTCATGTGCCTGGAACAGCCACTGTCAATTATCCAGACGTTTCCGTTTGTCTTGAGCTGTTCCTGCACAAAGAAAATGATTAGTTACATTTGGAAACCCAAGCCGTACTTGTCTTGGGCTCAGTAAGTGTAATAGAAGGTAATGCAACAGTAATAGATCCTATGGTTGTACTGTGAGGATCTTCAGCTATTGTTGATGGAGAAATTTCAGTCATTTGGTCTTTCTTAGACTTCCACACCACCTTGGACTCTTGGACTTGACCTTCAAAACCTTTGAAGCTTTTGGAACTTCACAGGTTTTGATGACTGAACCTTCGGAAGATTCTGCAGTCACTGCAGCAGACTTCAGTGCTTCGGAAGAACTCCTTTCTTCCGAGACCAATTTTACTTCCGAAGGTAATTTTCCATTTACCTTCTTCTTTGATTTGGAGCTTCCGAAGGAAAGACTTTCCTTCCGAAGCTTGAGACTTCTTGAGATTCTTTGAAGTCTTTGTATTGGTCATGTGGATGGTACTTCTAGGATTGTATGGGCAATCCTTAGCAATGTGAGAAGTATTTTCACACATGACACATAACATTTTCTTCTTCAAAAGAGTCTCCTTTTGAGAGCAAGACTGGCTTTGGTCACATCCCTTCTCCACCTTCATCTTGGTAGATGCTGAGACAGTTCTTTTGGGCTGTGAACTGTTCTTGGAGTTTGATGGTCCAGGCTGTGCAGCAGTGGTACACAGCAGCTCAGTCTTCTTCTTTGCTCTGAGATGATTTGAACATGAACCAGGACTCTTAGATGAGGAGTCTTGGTTGATGTCTTCAGTCCTTACTACTTTGAAACCTGCAGAGATAAAAACTTGTTTCTGCTTAGCATCAAAAGTAGCCTTGATTTCTTGAGCCTTCTTTGCTTTCCTTTTGCTCTTCCTGATCAAGTTCTTTCTTTTGGACTTGGTCATCACAGATGATTTCTTCTCCTCAGAAGGATAGTGGCCCTTGGAAGAATCCTCTTCTTCACTCTTCTCAGAGGAATTCTTCACTATCACTTCTTCATCATCCTCACTTATAGGATCTATGAGAGGAAGCTCATCTTCACAAGTTCCACACCTAGGATATCTTACAGACAAGATTGTGTGTGGAGGAGCTATCTCATTTGATCCTAGTCCCTGTCTATTTTGATAGCACACTTTGTTGTGCAGGGATGAGGATATCATGTTTTTGAAGGTCTCTTCTTCAAGAACATTTTCTCTGCCTTGGCTTTGCTGATCACAAGCTCAGCCTGGCACTCAGTCAATTTAGTTATGAGATCTTGGATCTGAGTTCTAAAATCTGTATGTTCATGTTTTAGTACTGAAATGGTTTTCTCCAAATCTTCTATTTTTAACTTGTAATCATTTTCAGACTTTCTAAAATCAGATTTTAATATGTTTAATGACTCAAGATCGGATCTCATCTCTAAGTTGTAGGACCTGTATCTATTCACTTTAGCAATGCATTCAGGAGTACAGAGATGTTCCAATACCTTGGCTTCATCATGGTCAGCCATCAGTGCTTGGTTTGGAGAAGCATCTTCCACCTGAAAACTCCAGTCAAAGCCTCCTTCTTCAACAGCAACAGCAGCATGTTGCTTAGGCTTCTCAGACTGAGGAGCTTTGTCAGTGTAGTTTGGTCTGGGTGGTGTTTGGCCCCCATTTGCTTTAGGTGCCTTACACTCCCTAGCAAAGTGACCCATAAGGTTACAGTTGTAACACTTAACTTTGCTTTTATCCAGCCCAAACTTTCCACTGGTAGCATTGCTTGGAAATCTTCTTCCTGTTCTCTTGTAGAACTTCTTGGCTCTGTGAGTGAGGAGAGCCATCTGCTGAACTATCTCCATGTATTCCAGGTCATCTGGATGAATGCAGTCCAGGTCTTCAAGAGTGAAGAGATAATTCCCACAGCTTTCATCAGTAGACACAAAGGCTTGAGAAGAACTTGTCTCTTGGAATGGACTTCCTTGAGTAAAGTTTTCCCTTGGTGTCTCCGGGAAGGTGATGAAAGGACCCTTTTGTGAGTTGTCAGGGTAGCATAAGAGATGATGTTGGGGTTCTATGCTGTCCCTTTCAACCACATGAAGGCTGAACCCATTTGATTGTTGGAGTTGCCAGATGAACCTTGTATGTTCATCTCCATCTGGTATCCACTGAGAATCCCATATAACTCTGTCAGAGTAAGAGTTTTAAGGTTCTCAGTCCTCTTGATCACCACACAATAGTGTGTCCATTGCCTAGGAAGTGAGGACATGAACTTCCTTACAATGTCTCTGTTCTCAAGAGGAACTCCTCCATCCACTAGGGTATCCACAATCTCAACATACCTGAAGTATTGTTGGGTCATGGTTTCACCTGCTTTAAAGGTGAAATTTTCAAACTGCTGCTTCAGAAGATCTTTCTTGTTCTCCTTGGCTTCAGAGGAGCCTTCATACATCAGCTTCAGTGCATCCCACAGCTGTTTAGCTGTTTTGCACTTCTTAAAACCTCTGTATACAGAGTTTGGGAGAGCAGTCTGAAGAGCAGTCATGGCCTTCCTGTCAATCTCTACTCTTTTTCTATCTTCATCTGAGTAGTTGGCCATATCTTTAGGAATCATACCAGCACCAGTAGCAGAGGGGGTGCTGGGTATGAAAGGTCCATTTTCAACAGATTCCCACATTCTTGAGTCAAGAGACCTGATGAAGCCTTCCATCCTCATGCACCAGGTGTCAAAATCATCAAGAGTGATCAGTGGGGATTTGTTCATGGTTCCAGTCTCCATATCAGTCTTTGAGATGGAAGCCATTTGAAGAGTTTAGTTTTTGTGTGTGTGAGGGATCTTAAGATGGTTAGATCTTATATCAAGAGCCTGAAAGCTCTGATACCAATTGCAGGATCGTTTAAGGTTTGAACACAATTACAACACACAACACAATGAGAGATTATCTAAACTCTAATCAAATAAAAAACTGGGTTAACCAAAAGTGATACAAAGAACACAAGTAAAGCAAGAGACAGAACAGGAGAATATGGTTTTCAAGGATGCAGTATATTGCTTTCTCAAGTTCTTTTACAAGTGTTACAAAGTATGTTAAAGATACAAGAAACTTGAAATACTTATACTACAACCTACAGCCGGCTATACTATGAAAGCCAGCTGGATACAATTGACTAGACACTAACAAAATCAATTGTAGAATCAAAAGGCATATCTGCCTTTTGACCTTGTGACTATGACATGCCATAGCTCACATCCTTATACATTACAAAAAGGATAAAGTACATAATGTGGAAAGTTTCAGACTCAAGACCTCAATGTACAGTTACCAAAAGCATGGACCTTTTCACCAACTCTTGTAAGTTGGTGACTTATCAGAGATGCAGCGGAAAAGGTGCTTTATGGAACAGTACATCAGATAAAGCATGTGTACTAAAAGTCTTCGGAAGAAATCTGTCTTCATAGGGTGAAGCTTCGGAAGACTTTGTCTCTTGAAGCTTCGGAAGACTTCATGTTTGGCTTCGGAAGATTTTACACTTAGAATGTTTTCTAATGTATTGTGTAAAACTTCCGAAGCATTCTTCACTTCAGTACTTAGTGCATGTTGCTGAGACACTTTGGATGTTTTGGGTTGCATCAGACTTAAGGAATCCTTACATGTTCATCCATGAAGTTTGGATCTCCTTGTTTATACCATGTAACACAACACTCATTATTAATAATCAAGACATAAATAAAAATCCAACATTAAATATAGCATTCATTTACATTAGTATGATACAAGTTCAAATTCTATGATTTAATAACAAAAATAACTAAAATTATTCTTATCCTGTATCCTCCGCTCTGCTGCTACCACCCCGGGCGGATGTGAGGCATCTGATCTTGCATCCTTTTGTCCTCCGTTTTTCCTCGCAGATATGGCACCCGCAGTAGATGCATCCTTATCATCATCACATCACCAACATCAGCATCATCACCAGCAATATGTTCATCCTCACGTCATCACTATATCATCATCATCATCGCTATCATCATTACTATCATCTCCATCATTTTCCTTGATCATTAAGGGCTCTTCCTTGATCCCTAGAGCCGTAGCATGATGGTCTTATGGTGGTCTCCAACTCCTCTATTCTTTAGTTTCTTGAGCATGCTGCTCCGGAGTTGGGACATCCTAAACGCGCTGTGCATCCATCAGCTGGGCTTGATGCTCTATCTGCTATGCCTGCTGAGATATCTGCATAGATTGAGCAGCAGTAAGGTCTACTAGCTGTCAAATCTGGCGGGGTCTTCTTATCATCGGCAGCCATAGCTTCACACCATGCAATTAAGTGCTGAGAGCTGTTCCTCTACCCCACTAGGAGGTCGAGTGGATCCAGATGGGTAGGAAGGGAATGACGATGTCCGGCATGGTGGCTGGTGTAGTGGTGGTGGCATGGTGAATATTAGGGGTAATATAGATGAAGGTGGTAGTGGGGTGTATGTGGTAGATGGGATAGCAGTAGTGGTGGTAGTAGGTGGATGAGTGGATGTAGGGGCTCCTCATCCGTACCCTCCTCCTTATCAGGTTGGAAATCCTAATGGAATCCTACATCCTCAGTCTCTTTGTGGGTAGGTGCTGGAGATGTAATATCAGTAGTGGGAGCCCTTGGTTCAGTGGGCCCTGCATCTCCACCAGCACCACTATCGTCATCATCTGAATTATCATCTGGGAGCTCGATCTGCTCAGTATCTGACTCACTATCGTCATGGTGCCACTTTCTTCGTGATAGCGCCACATAGTCTTCACGGGCCAGATGCCCAAACAGTCGCCTCACAGGGGGTTTAACCTGCTTCCCCTGTATACCTTCATCCGACCGAGGTGGTATCATCCATCACCTCGAGTGCTACAGCATCCTCCTTCTCCTTTGGCAACAAAGGGAGCTTTTGGTCAATGATCATCTGCATGAATCAAGGGTACATGCAAAAGCCCTCCTTGCCCTTGGCCTCTATGTTCTCCACCAGGTAGGTGAAGATCATCCTGGAGAAGCTGAACGGATGGTTTAGCACCAACGCCACATAAGTGTTCTGTATCTCATCAGACAACTCATCGAACCCACCCTTCCGTTAGGCAATGCACTTGAGCAGCACATGGGCTATGTACTTAAACTGAGGACACAGGTTGCTCTTGTTGAGCACACCTGAGTTGATGTCCCTAGAGTACTTGGCTCGCAGAAAACAACCTCGTACTGTCAGTCGATGTAGACGGGTAGGGCAGTCACCATCATCCCTGAACTCTAATACTATCCTGAGATCATCCTCAGTGATCTCTATGGGCTGACCAAAGATAGAAGTCCTGATCTGGTGGGGCTCTGAGGTCCTGTCAACAATTGCGCCTTCCTAGAAGGCCTGCTAAATCAAGCAATAGGTTGTGCACGGAGTCGAAATGGCATGGAAGATCCTCAATCTCCGTAGAAAGGTGATAATGCCAGAGAAGTCTGAAGCATTCCGTGAGGTCAAGTCTACATGAGCACAGAAGTAATGCTTGGTGCTCATAGTCCAACGACTAGCCATCTACTACACAGTGAATATAAACGTTAGTGTCAGTCAATAAGTAATAAACTTAATCATTTGAACATGAAATTCTCTGTTCTGTCGTGCGAATGACAATGTGCAACTGAGATCTAGTGGTGCGAATGACCTCACACGTATGACTTAACATGCGACTAAGCTCATACGTATTTTATCTCATGCGTTTACACCAGTCATGCGACTGAGCTCATACACATGGTTTAGCTGTGCAATTTGGCCATTCGCCTCTTTTAGTCGTGCGACTGAAGTTCATCAGATTGTCCATTCGCATGACAGACTAACTGTTCAATTCAAAATCAAATTTTGAGCAAACATTAATGTTACACGTCGTGGTTTGGCTCATAAGACTCGCAATTCACCGACATAACACATTATGACCTTTAAGTTTACAATGGACTTAGTTTTACCTGTGTATTAGTGAAACAAAGTCACGGTTCCTTTTAGGGTTTGTTTTCGTCAATTAGGGCATGAATCGATGGACATTCTCACGGATAGCACCACATTATACCTGTATAATCACTATAGACTGTCAGTAAGCAATAATCAAGGATCTAGAGTACTCAAATAACAATCAGGTAGAGTAACGATGCTTCGTGCGATTTAGGGGCGATTTGGGAGTGATGAACAACTGTGACCAACTCACCCTCTATTTATACTAAGGTTTACTTTCAGTCGTGCGACTGAACCCAGTCGCATAGTTGATTCAAACAGTCGGTCACCTTCAGTCGTACGACTAGACATCTATTGTGCAACTGAGTCATTCAGTCACCTTAATTCATGCGACTAGACACATTCGTGTACACCAATCGTACGACTGATCCATACTCATTGTCCAGTCGTGCGAATGAGTCATACTCAAGGTTGTTTGACTTAATGACCATTTGACAATTAATACCCTTTTATCTTTTGAATATACTTTATGAGCATTTGACCATCTCAGACATGATCATTTTAAGCTTGAAAAACATTTGATCACCTCAGATGTGATCCTTTTAAAATACTTTGTCACCTCAGACGTGACCCATTATTATTTGAAAGCACGTGTGGTCACCTCAGACGTGACCTTTTAGATGATAAGGTTCCCTATCAACTTCGATGACATAGTCCGATATTAAAAAACTGAAATTTACAAACTTTATACAAAATAAAAGAAATAAAACTAAAACTTAAAACTAAGACATGTTTTTGTGTTTTTGTGAGGGTTAAATCCTAAGATGTAAATCTAAAGAATTATTTTTTCTCAAAAGGCATCTTCAATTCATTTAAACCATACATGGACCAATTCAATTTGGAATCATACAGGATATTCAAATCATTCGGACAGGTTATCTAAAACCTTTGATGCTCGATTCTTGTTTTTATCTAGAGTCATTTAGCAAATTTAGGAAATCATACTAGTACTATTAGGTCCTCACACTGATTTTGAACTTCATGAATTGTAGCCACAATGATTGTCAGTATACTTATCCTCTTAAATCCATGCGACTTTCAACACACATTGGTGATGGTTTAAGGTCTGTTTATTTCAACAAGCATTTGTGGATTCCACACTTATATGGTAATCAACATTCCTCAGGAGATTTTTGAGCGGTCTCAGGTTAGTATTCAAGAAGAAACTATTCTTAGAACCTTCAAAGAGAAGCCAAGCCTTAGGTCAGTGCCACCACACAGTAGAGAGGCAGCAAACAACAATGAATTCTAGAATATATAGGTTATGCTTATCCTCAAGTTAGTGCCACCGCATAGCAAAGAGGCAATAACCTATCCTCAGGTCAGTGCCACTGCACAGATCTCACGAACAACATAGGTTATTAGTGTGATTGTATTTAAATTTTTTATATGCATTTGCTCATGCTTTGGTCTTGCGCACATATTCATGGCTTTTATTTTGCTTGTGACCCCTTATTGGAATCTTGTTGATTTTGTTAACCAGGGATAAGGTGTTACCCACAGCTAGTGAAACATTTTAGTTTAATCCTAAGATCACCAAAGAGGTCTAGTCATCAATTGTGTTGAATCTACCGTCAATCATTAGTGGTCTAGCAACCTCTTGGTCTAATTTCATTGTGTTACCTTAGTAGTAGCTAGTTTATCTATCATATTACCTTTTATATTGCTTAGACTACACAGACTTATACTTGAGTTTTGCATATTTTTCAATTTAAAATTTTGAAGTCCCAAATGGTTTGCTCCTATGTACTATCATGTTCCAAAGATTGAATCGGTATCACACATACGATCCCAATTCATGTTTTATAAGCTACCTCTTGTCACACCCCGACCGACGGCAGAATCATCAGGGCGGAAGAATGGGAGACGATTGCTCATAGCACATGGACCTATTAAGTTGAAATATTATTAAATATCATCATTCAATAAACATTACAAGACAAATAAAATAATAACATAACAATCAAAATACAACCAAAAACATAAGTCTTTCAATTGGTCTAGGTCCAAGTCCTATATGAGCACAAGATGATCTTCAAGCGTCAAACCTCAAACATGATGAATGTAAAAGGTCAACTAGAAATAGTTGGTGAGTTTCCAAGGTTTTCATACATAATATAACAACGTTACAAGTAGCAATTCATGTCATAGGTTATAAGTTAGTAAGGTTATAGAACACATATCGTTACAACCAAACCTCGACTTGATTACAAGTATATAAGATTGGCTAAGTGTATTTGGTTCTCATGATGAATAAGCATACGTCATCAGAGTAGGCAATACATCGACTTTAGCACCAAATAGGCTTGTCAGGCCCAAAGATCTAAGACGTCGCCAAGCTAGCAATAGTTAATGATTATAAACAAACTATGAATCTCATATAATCACTTACAACACACAAATAACCATGACAAAATATGAAGATGAATTGCAAGTGTTTTACAAGTCTCAAACATTTGTAAGTGTATGATGTATAAGTATCATGTTTCACCGCAATAGTGTGAAAAATAGAAAAAGGAGGCGAGGAAACTCACCTAATATAATAAAATGATGATAAGAAAAAATAAACGAGGCTCCAATGATTTCTTCGTAATTCAACCTAAGATTTGGTGTCTTAGGATTAAAATAAATATAAGATTAACGACTGAATACGAATTTGAGGGTTTTAATAATTACATTTTATAGATATATTATAATACAATCTTTTACATTTTGATTTAATATATATATATATTATATATATATATATATATATATATATATAATTTTTAAGACTAAGAATGATAATAAAAAATTCAATGATTGAATTTATTAATTTAATAAAGAGTAAATACAATGTGTGAAAAGAAATAATTGATTTAATAATTAATTATTTAAAATTTGATAAAGATAATTGAATACCTTTTTAAATGACTTATAGGATAATTTATATTTATTTAAATCATTTTATTAAGATTTTAACCCTTTAAATGATCTTTATAATGTCGAAAAGATTAAAATAAAAATAAAGAATCATAGGAGATTATATGTTTTATAACTTTCAAGAATTAAAAATAAAAGTTAACGAATAACTTTATTAACTAATTATGATATAACATACCTAAAAGATTAAATGAATAATTGTTATCAAGATATAAATTTATAATGTTTTGAAAATAATGTCCATTTAAAATAACGTGATTTAAACGATGGATATTTAAAGGAACATTTGGACCAATTATAATTTACTAATTATTAAAATCCATTTTAATATAAATAACTCAAGAATAACCTTTGTTTAAAATTTATTATTAAATAATATTTTTAATTATTTAAATTTAGAAAAATTATATAAAATTATTTGGTGCCTTTAAAAATAGTTAAAGTTTACAAAAACTATTTTTATAACTATTGAAAGTATCTCATAATTAAATTAAGGCTTGAAAAGCCTTAAAAAATAGATGTGGGAGCCCGGGTTCGAACCGGGGACCTCTTGGTTACAATCCACGCCAATTACCAGTTGGGCTATAGCCCGATCTGGTTAAAAGACCCATTACAATGTTTAAGAGGCATTAGTTTCAAAAACCCCCAATTCACAAGAACCCTAGAATCAATTTCGATCAAATTGACCATGAATTCGAAGTTGATAATGGAATTAAACTTACGGTTTTGTTTGTTATGATCATATGAATATAATTGTATGTTTAATTACCTAGTTTGAAGTCAAATCGATGGTGCTTAGAGGAAGCGTTGTACGCAGCCGTGAAGAACTCTAATTCAAGAGGTAAATGATGATGATAATCAAATTGCTCTTGTGGGAAGCTTCGGGTTATCATCTCGAACCAAAACCCTCAACCATTTGAACTTGAAAAAGTTCAGAAGGAGTTGAATTTTGTAGTTGCACGTCGATGAATAGGATGACGATCGAACTCCATGAAATCATGTGTTTCGAACGAATTAGCGTTACAGAAGGCTTTAAGAGTTTAACTAGAAGATTTTCCCTTTCTTAAATGGTTTCAATTCACTCGGTTACTTTTTAAACGAGTTAAAGCTTTAAGCAAGGTTTCGGTTTCAAGAACAACACTATAAGCGTTGAATAAACGCAACTAAAATGGGTCTTTCGGTTCGAAATAAGTTCACGAGCAGTTGATGTACTTTAATTGTGTTTTAATCAAACGTTTGGAGTGTGTGAGGTTCGCCGGAGCTCCTCCCGAGAAGGTGGCCGGAGACAAGGACGACGGTGGGGTTGTTTTGGTTGGTTATTAGAAATTTCCAAATAGGCCCCTACAGTTTATAAAACTTAATATTCAAGGTAAATAGTTATGAGTTAAGTTTTTAAATTTAAAATTTAAGCCTTAATCTTTTAAAAGCCTAATTTAAAATAATACAAATTTACTTATACAAATTTTATAAATTTATAAGCTTGTTCAACTTTGAGATTTAATTATTGTTTTTAAGTTAGTTGAAACTCATGAATGACATTTAAAGTTTCTTAAATTTATGGAACTTTATTTTATAAAGAAAACTATAAATTGTTAATTGATTTTTTTATCGATGGAAATTAAATAAAACATTTATCAGTAATTGGTTAAATTGTACATTTGATATATTGATCCATGAAAATTATTAAGGTAATTTAAAAATGGAAGTTCATTATAGGTTAGGGTTTGGGTTTAAACATTGAAAATGACGAATGTTACGGTCTCCCTACTTAAGAAATTTTGTCCAGAAATTTAATCTCGAGAAGAGTAATTTCGAGGATATGATGAGACTTGGATTTAATTTCACGTTTGCAAGTGAACTCTTGGGAGCGCTTAAATTCAATTTGTTTAAGTATGATGTGTTGATATGCTTATGTTTGTTAAGTTTCATAGTTCATGATTTTATGTGTCCCTTGACAAATGGTACAAGATTATTAATTTAGAGTTTTTAGTTGATAAGCGCTTGTAGTTTAAATGTTTCAAGATAATTGGGAAGGTTTTGACATGATGGAAGCACTAAGTATTGATGTGCCACCAGACTCGGAGATAAGTTCAGGATGTTTTTGGATGGAATATAGAATTCATAAAAGCTTTCACAAGCAAATAACTTTTACGGTGTTTCTAGATGATCGATTCTTGTTTACTTATGTCTTTGATATTTCAAAGTTTTATTAGGTTAAGGTCGTTACGAGAACCGTGTTTGTTAAAATTGAAGATTCAGTTTAGGAACAGAGTATCATTGTTATAGGTTTTCAGGATAAGTGTGGTTTTGAGGGCAGACGTTTTAGAAAGATTATTAAGGTCATTATAGAAATGAAATAATGAGTTTTAAGATTCGGAGGACAAAATCAAGGATGGAACAATTCAAAATAACAAGATGCTTTGAGTGTAACGTTTGGTTTACCAACCAACACATTACATTGACTTGTCAAAGTATTAGGTCAATTACAACTTTAATGAAGACATGTGTAGCTATAAGCGGACACTCACCTCAAGGGTTCCCAGGTAAGGTAAACGGATCCATCGGTTGATTTGGATTTATATGAATACCTTGCCTAGAATGAACACCTCGAGATACAGGCATCCCACTCTTCTAGCACTACATGTTTCAAGTTATAGGACATAAACTTTGACTAGACTTGAAAACACGAATAACGATTCAATGCTCATTTCGAAAATCATTTGATTCAGGCATATAATGCCTTAGAATGTGATTTAAGGTTCGTGTGTGCATCAATAAGATTCAAAGTATAAGCACAAACACATAAGGCATATAATCACATAATCAAGTGTAAACACTTAAAGCACATAAATTTCTATCTAAGCATAATACCTGAGAGGACTCATGGGTAAGGGTACTTAGTTATAGTCTAGGTCATTCCATGTCTAATAACCTAAATCCCTATAACCATGGCACTGATACCAATCTGTCACACCCCGACTGACGGCGGAATCATCGGGGCGGACGAATGGGAGACGATTGCTCATAGCACATGGAACTAATTAAGTAGAAATATTATAAAATTTCATTATTCAATAAACATTACAAGACAAATAAAATTATAACATAACAATCAAAATACAACCAAAAACATAATTCTTTCAATTAGTCTAGGTCCAAGTCCTATATGAGCACAAGAAGATCTTCAAGCATCAAACCTGAAACATGATGAAAGTAAAAGGTCAAGTAGAAATAGTTGGTGCATTTCCAAGGTTTTCATACATAATATTACAAGGTTACAAGTAGCAATTCATGTCATAGGTTATAAGTTAGTAAGGTTATAGAACACATATTGTTACAACCAAACCTCGACTTGATTACAAGTATATAAGATTGGCTAAGTCTATTTGGTTCCCATGATGAACAAGCATACGTCATCAGGAGTCGGCAATACATCAACTTTAGCATGAAATAGGCTTGTCAGGCCCAATGATCTAAGACGTTGCCAAGCTAGCAATAGTTAATGATTGTAAACAACTATGAATCTCATATAATCACTTACAACACACAAATAACCATGACAAAATATCAAGATGAATTGCAAGTGTTTTACAAGTCTCAAACATTTATAAATGTATGATGTATAAGAATAAAGAATCATAGGGGATTATATTGTTTTATAACTTTCAAGAATTAAAAATAAAATTTAACCAATAACTTTATTAACTAATTATGATATAACATACGTAAAAGATTAAATGAATAATTAGTTATTCAACATAAAAATTTACAATGTTTTGAAAATAATCTCCATTTAAAATAATGTGATTTAAACAATGGATATTTAAAGGAACATTTGGATCAACAATAATTTACTAATTATTAAAATCCATTTTAATATAAATAACTCAAGAATAACCTTTGTTTAAAATGTATTATTAAAAAATATTTTAATTACTTAAATTTACAAAAATTATAGAAAATTATTTATTGCTTGAAAAATTATATAACTATAAAATTTCTCATAATTAAATTAAGGCTTGAAAAGCCATAAAAAATAGATGAGGGAGCCCAGGTTCGAACCTGGGACCTCTTGTTTACAATCCACGCCAATTACTAGTTGGGCTACAACCCGATCTGGTTAAAAGTCCCGTTACAATGTTTAAGAAGCATTAGTTTCAAAAACCCATAATTCACAAGAACCCTAGAATCAATTTGGATCAAACTGACCATTAATTCGAAGTTGATAATGGAATTAAAGTTAGGGCTTTTGTTGTTATGATCATACGAATATAATTTTATGTTTAATTACTAGTTTGAAGTCAAATCGATGGTGCTTAGAGGAAGGGTTGTGCGCAGCCGTGAAGAACTCTAATTCAAGAGGTAAATGATGATGATAATCAAATTGCTCTTGTGGGAAGCTTCGGTTCATCATCTTGAACGAAAACCCACAACCATTTGAACTTGAAAAAGTCCAGAAGGAGTTGAACTATGTAGTGGCAGGTCGATGAATAGGATGACGATCGAACTCCATGAGATTGTGTGTTTCGAATGAATTAGCTTTACATAAGGCTTTAAGAGTTTAACTAGAAAATTTTCCCTTTCATAAATGGTTTCAATTCAGTCGGTTAGTGTTCAAACGACTTAAAGATTTAAACAAGGTTTCGGTTTCAAGAACAACACCATAACTGTTGAATAAACGCAACTAAAATGGGTCTTTGGGTTTGAAATAAGTTCACGAGCGATTTGATGTACTTTACTTGTGTTTTAATCAAACTTTTGGAGTGTGTGAGGTTCGCCGGAGCTGCGCCGGAGATGGTGGCCGAAGACAAGGTCGACGGTGTTGTTGTTTTGGGATGGTTATTAGTAATTTACAAATAGGCCCCTAAAGTTTATAAAACTTAACATTCAATGTAAAGAGTTTATGAGTTAAGTTTTTAAATTTACAATATAAGCCTTAATTTTTAAAAGCCTAATTAAAATAATCCAAATTTACTTATAAAAATTTTATAAATTTTTAAGCTTGTTCAACTTTGAGATTTAATTCTTTATTTTAAGTTAGTTGAAACTCATGAGTGACATTTAAAGTTTCTTAAATTTATGAAACTTTATTTTATAAAAATTATTATAAATTGTTAATTGATTTTTATAGATGGAAATAAATAAAACATTTATCAGTAATTGGTTAAATTGTACATTTGATGTATTTGATCCATTAAAATTATTAAAATAATTTAAAAATGGAAGTTCAATATAGGTTGGGGTTTGGGTTTAAACTTTGAAAATGAAGGATGTATTACCATATTCCAAATGGTTTGCTCCTGTGTACTATCATATTCCAAAGATTGAATCGATATCATACATACGATCCAATTCAATTTATATAAGCTACCTCTCCTCCTCCCCCGTTTTTTTATACTGTCTAAACCTATTCTCCCCCTAAAACTTTAAAACTGTAATGGATTAGCATTTTAGGATTTTAATAGGCAAAGAAATAAAACCAATTTTAATTAAACTACTTAAAATTAAGCAAATAAAATAAAAAATTGAAAAATAAAAGAAAATTTACAAGACGCATCGGACTACACATGGTCATCTTCAGGAATGACCTCACTTTTCTTTTTAACGTCGTTGACCTCTAACAGATATAGAAAACATGGTTTGTCAAAAGCCTTTGTATAGAGGTCAGCGCGTTGAAAATCTGTGTTTATTTTTACCACATCGATTAAGTTCTTTTCAAAGCAATCACGTATAAAGTGATATTTAATTCCGATGTGTTTGGTCTTAGGATGTTGGACCGGGTTTTTAGTGACTGCAATTGCAGCAGAGTTATCAGAAAAGATAGGAGTGGAAGAGAATTTCAAACCGTAATCCCGCATTTGCTATTGAATCCATATAATTTGTAAACAGCAACTTGCAGCAGCAACGTATTCGGCTTCACAGGTTGACAATGCAACCGATGTCTGCTTCTTACACTGCCAGGTTACTAATCTTCTCTCAAAGAACTGACACCCTGCTAAAGTAGACTTGTAGTTCATCTTACAGCCGCCGTAATCCGAGTCGCTATATGCCGTAAGCTCAAAGTCATCATCATAAGGATACCACAACCCAGGTGTGGATATACCCTTCAAATAACAAAAAATCCTTTTGACCCCAATAAGATGGTTCACCTTAGGCGTTGCCTCATAACGTGAACATAAACATGTAACATACATGATATCAGGTCGGGAGGCAGTGAGATACATGAGAGATCCAATCATCCCTCGGTACATAGTGGCATCTACCAGATCACCATTCTCGTCGGATGCTACATCATGGTTTGTAACAAGTTGAGTTCCAGCTGTAGAAGCATTCTCCATGTCAAACGGACTGAGAATATCATCTACATACTTGGTCTAATGTAGGAAAATCCCATTTGGTGTCTGATCCACCTGTAACCCGAGAAAGAACTTCATCTCTCCCATTGCATTCATCTCAAACTTCGCCTTCATTACTGCTTCAAACTCTTTACATAATTATTTGTTCTTGGAACGGAAGATTATGTCATCGACATAGATTTGTACCAGCAGTAAATCCCTATCTTTTTCCTTGATAAACAATGTACAGTCAATGACTCCCCTGCGAAAACCGTGTTTCACAAGATGAGTCGAGAGTTTCTCATACCAGGCCCTCGGAGCTTGATGAAGCCCGTATAGCGCCTTGTCAAGTTTGTAAACTCTGTCCGGATGATATGGATCCTCAAATCCCTCGGGTTGACTGACATACACTGTCTCTCGGATCTCACCATGAAGGAACACACTCTTCACATCTAGTTGATAAAATTTGATCTTCATATAAGATGCATAGGCAAGGAAGATGCAGATTGCTTCCATTCTTACCACGGATGCAAACACTTCATTGTAGTCAATACCCTCAACTTGTCGAAATCCCTGAACAACAAGCCGAGCCTTGTTTCTGATGATCACTACTTGATCATTTTTCTTGCATTTCAAGACCCATTTGGTGCCAATGACCTTAGGACCTTCAGGTCTATCCACCAGAGTCCATACACCCAACTTCTTGAACTGAAAAAGTTCTTCTTACATGGCATTCACCCATGCCTCATCATGCAGGGCTTCACTAACATACTTTGGCTCAAACTGAGACACAAAACAACGATAGGCACCATCGTGAAGGTATCCCTTTTCCATCACAGAGGCATAATTAGCTGAATACAACTAATTTCTGGTCTGAACTCCTGATCTCACATCTCCTATGACATTATCCAAAGAATGATAGATGTTTAGACGTGAGCCGGGAGTTGTTGGAACAACCACCTCAGAATAAAGATTGTGAACATTTGGTTCTAGATCTACGGCAATAGGAGTCTGATGTTCAGAAGGCTCAGAAGCATCACTGTCAGATGCTTGTGGACTTGTGGTAGTCGGAACCTGTTCATCCTGGTTGTTCTGATCATTCTCCAAATTTTCTTCATCAAAGGAAGAGTCACTCACATCAAGTGCTCCCCCTGAGTTGGTAGATGATTGACTTTGTGAACCGGATGGTGTTGAATCTTGAGACGGTGTGTTCAAGACATCGTACATCATCTTGTTTGCCAACTCCTCTTCAAAAGTGGAGAGAGGTATGTTGAAGGACTTGAAGAATCCATCATAGTCAAAGAAGTAAGCAGGCCCTTTTCCAGCAGGTGGTATGGTGCATCTCTGAACATCAACGTTACACCACACCTCTACTTGACCCGTTGAGTTGTTGTAAACTCTCTTGTTCGGTATGTTGTATCCTAGAAAGATCACTTCATCAACCTTCTCGCTGAATTTTCCCTCCTGAGTCTTCTTCAGCAGGGTGCACGGAGCGCCAATGGCTCGAGATACTCTAAGTTAGGTTTACGTCATTGTAGTAACTCGTAGCATGTTTTTCCATGGCGTTTAACTACCAGAACTCGATTGAGCGTATAACATGCATTTGCAACTGCCTCATTCCAGAATTGAATAGGCAGGTTCGAGTCTGCTAGCATAGTCCGTGCAGTCTCTATCAAGCTACGATTCTTCTGTTCAGGAACACCGTTCATCTAAGGAGTGTAGGCCAAGGTAAATTGATGCACAATTCCCTTTTCCTTGCAATAGGCCTCCATCCACTGATTCTTGAACTCCGTTCCATTGTATGAGCACATTTGTTGTACTTTCAGCTTGTATATAGATTCCAGTGTAGTTACTAATTCCTTGAAGGATTCAAATGTTTCTGATTTGGACTTCAGAAACATTACCCAAGAGAATCTTGAGTAGTCATCAGTTACTACATAGTAGTACAAGTCGCCTGCGATGCTTCTTGTATTGACCGGACCAAACAGATCCATGTGAAGAAGCTCAAGAGGTAGTTCTATGGAATGAACTTTCTTTTCCTTATGAGACTTCTTTGTCTGTTTGCCCTTCTTGCACACAAACACAAAAATCCGGGAGTTGAAGTTTTTGATGTTCACTCCCCTCACTAGATCATTCTAGATCAAGTGATTCATCTTCCTCGGATTTATATGTCCCATTCTCCTATGCCAAGAGATGGAATCCTACTCAGTAGCTTTGGACAAGAAGCACTAAACTTCACGATCCGTTGTGGAGGCCTTTGAAAGATCCAAGACATAAAGATCATTATATCTTGAAGCTGACATTAGGACTTGGTCCTCTGGAATCACGTAGTCCTTCTTCAGAACGTAGCGCTTCTTGTCGTCAAAGACTACTTTGAAGCCTTTATCACATATTTGAGAAACAGAAAGTAAGTTATTTTGTAATTGTTGGGCATAATTTAGCTAGTCAAACTTAACTTTCTGATTCCCACTTCCCCTTGGGCTGTGATGTACCCGCCTTTGTTTCCAGCAAATGAAACACGCCGTCCTTCGATTTGTCTGACGTTTGATAAGAGAGCTATGTTCCCCGTCATGTGCCTAGATGCTCCGCTATCTGCAATCCACATGTTAGTCTCAGCACTATAGCAAACACCCTGCACATTCAATGAAAACATTAGTTCATGTTAGGAACCCAAGCCTTCACTGGCTTAGGTTTCCCCGAGGCATCACACAACATAAACTCAACCCATTAACCATTTGAGGTTGAGGGAAGCGCAGATGTCTATTTGTTCTCATTTTCAGACGCTGAGGAGGATTTTTCTTTCCATAGGCCAGCTTTGTGTAATACCTGTTTGTGACTGTACTCTCCACAATTGTAGCAAGATCTGCTTTCAAATTTACGGTTTATTTTGTTAGGATTAGTGACCTACATTTGATTGATTAGAGAGTATAGCAGCGGAAATCAAACAATGAATTAGCCAATACACAAGAACACAAAAGATATTCAAGGTAAGAACAAACGGTTATAAACAGAGAGAATTCTACAAAAGATATTTCATTCAATATTCGCTTTCGTGGTAACAGAATGTCACACATACAATTAGGTCAATACCTCTTATATAAGAGATGTGACGTTTGCTGATGTCACTTGATAGTGACATCTAACAGAATTATTCAAACTACTGAAAGTTAACACAACTACTGAAGATGTCAAAACAGCTGACATCTTCTTACAAAAATACTAAGTGTTAACTATCACTACAACTACTGAAAAGAAACTACTGAAACTACAACTGAAGAACATGCTCTTCAGTTGTTTTACAAATACTGAAACAAAAAGAAAACTACTGAAAGGAAACCATCACAACAACTGAAGAATGCTTCTTCAGCTGTTGTAACAAACTCTGAAGGCTTCAGTACTTGTACTTGAACTTCAGCTGTTGTCATCAGCTGATGTCTTCAGTCTTTGTACTTCAGCTGTTGATCTTCAGTACTTTGTTCTTCAGCTGTTGATCTTCAGACTTTGTCTTCAGCTATTGAAGTCTTCAGTACTTTAGTCTTCAGCTGTTGAAGTCTTCACTACTTTAGTCTTCAGCTGTTGATCTTCAGACTTTGGTCTTCAGCTGTTGAAGTCTTCAGTACTTTAGTCTTCAGCTGTTGATCTTCAGACTTTGTTACAACAGCATATCAAGTCTTCAGCAGTTGTTGTGATGTCTGTAGGACTTAGAGTTTTTTCTGATCAGGCTCATTGGTTCTTTTGGTCCAACAAACTCCCCCTGAACCAATGCGCCAAAACCTCTAAACTTATTGAAGATGTCCCACTTATTATGGCAGAAGGATTGGTCTTTTTGTTTTCTAGATCAGCTCAGAAATGACCCTTGTAAGCACAGGCCTGCGAAGAAGTCTCAATGATGTGTTTGGCAAAGTATGAATGGGAACTCTGTCTTGGGGAACTGGACATAGAGCTGTTACCCCATCCATGAGATCTACTTCCCCACTATGAATCTGTATGACTCTCTTGTATAGGCCTCAAGGAAGGTAATTTGTTCCTCCATGGTCAGCTCTTCAGCACCTCCTTCAAATAATGATTCTGGCCCATAGTACTCACATAGGTATTTGACCTGTTTCCCATTCTTTAGCTCCACAGTTGTTATTATTCTATAAGCAAATTCATTAGGGTGATTACCCTCTAGGAACAACTGGAGCTCATTCTTTCTGACTTCCTCAAGCCTCTTATATACTAACCCCTTTTTCACCATTTTATTTTCCAGCATCTTCTGTGGGGCCAGTTAGCTTTATAGGCTTTCTTGAAGTCATCTAGGATTCCCAGGGTGATACTACAAAGACCAGTGAGATCACTTCGTCTACAATCTTCTTCACTGGGATAAGGCCAAATCCTCACTCTCTTCTTTTGATATTGAAATGTATGCTTAAGAGTGTATAATCTGAGAGCATGCTTCTTCATGTTGTTCATAGAAGATGTGGTAGCATATGCTTTGTCAACCCTCCTCAACAATTCCTTATCATGTTGTTTGTGAAGCTCTTCTTCTTCTAGCTTCACTTTCACAATTTCTCTTGAGTTTCAGGAGTAATTGTTGGAGAGTGACTTGTGGCCTTTGGCAACTGTAAAACAGCTGAGAGTGGCAGCCTATCTTCATTTTCATCATCATCTTCTTCATCATCTTCTAGCCTCAATACCCTTCTCTTCTTCTTCTGGGTACATCATCGGCTATTGGTTTTGAGGGTAAGGGAGTTGGTTTGGTGGGTTGTGTTTTTGGTGGTTTTTGGGGTAAAGGGATTGGTTTAATAGGTTGTTGTTTTGGTGGTTTTGGTGTGGGAATGTTGACAGGCTGTTCTAGCATTTTGGAGGTGAGTGTGGCTTTAGATTGCTTGGCTAGTTCAATCCTGCTCCCAGCACCAGCTTCATTCAAAGCTTCAATAACTAATCCTTTAGTGTATACTTCAGACGAACAGATCTTGGTGGTTATTGCCAAGATTCTCCCTAGACCAAGCCTTGATTTCGATCATTGATCTTCCAAGATATTTTGCTATAAACCTGATCATGATCTCCAGCCTTTCTCTTTCTAACACATCATAACTTGCCCATCTAGTTTGGATTTCTTCAATCTCTAATCTTCTGATCTCAGAGTCAAGTTTGTCAATGTCATGGCCTTGCCTAAACAACTGATCAATGATGTTATCCATTGATCTGCTGTGTTCGGCATTAGCCTCTTTCACCATCAGCTCCAAGGTAGTCTCCTTTTCATTCTTTCTTTTCTTTGAGTTCTCCATGTCAGCTTCCTTCTCCTTCTCTTTTTCAGTCTCCACAGCCAACTCCTTCTCCTTTTACACTTCTGTCACTTCTGTTTCTTTCTCTTTCTTTTTTCTCTCTGCACTCCTCTTTCTTTTTGCTTTCACTGACTGAATCTCCCCCTCATTGGTTGCATTGGTTGCAAGGGTTTGATTGTCAGAAACCTTTTTGCCCACAACTTCTTCTATCAAGGGTTGTATTACTGAGGAAAGCCTCTCATCAATGGTTTTGATCACTATATCAGTGATTATAGGTGTGATGAGAGGTAGGGATTTTGAAAGATAGCAGCTATTTGCTCAGGGGGTTCTGTTCCTGAGAAATAGTGCCAGAAGCAGAGGCAGGTGGCTGAGTATTTGGGAGGGCTCTGTGTTTGGGAGACCTTCAGATGAAGGTCCATCTGTGGGGTTTGAGGGCAGATGGTCTTTGATCCTTAGAAGTTTTGGCAAGCAGCTCTTTGAGTCTGCTCACCTCCTCTTCTAGGATGGTGTTTTGGGCTATCACATCATAAAAGACCCAGGTCATCATCAGTAGTTACTGAATCACCTGACCTCCTGATATAATCAGGATGAACATGCACTGAGTGTAGATCAGTTGTAGCATGTGCCCCTATGTCTTGGAACTGGGGACTTCCTGCCTTAGGACTATGTCCTTCATCAGCAGTTGCCTCTGGTAAGGTCTTAGTGATGTTACCAACTACATCCTGATCATATGCTAAGCAGGATAAGTGGCAGCCTCACCAGAAGTTCCAATCTCCTTTTCTACACTAGGAGATGGAACATTGTAACCCCTGTGCTGTGGGTTATCAGATGCACTTTGGTCCTCCCCCTCAATGGTAGAGGTATTCCCAGTTGTAATTGGTATCTAGGGAGGGGGTGAGGAGTGCAACTGAGTCAGCACTTTTGCAACAATTAATGTAGGACCTTGGGGGGCGTTTGCAGTGGGAGATTGGGTAGAAGCAGATTGCACCCGGGGTGAATGGTGATCTTCAATGGTAACCCTCTCAAGTGAGATAGGTTCCAGCAGTGTGGGTTCCCCAATATTGGTTGCAACAGGATCCTGTTGAGAGGATACCTGTGCGGCTTTGGCAGGTTGAGTCTTTGACACAACTGGGGGGTTAATACCAGTATGTGGTTCCTGTGTTTGTAGTATAGGGGCATCCTCAGGGGACTCATCTCCCTGAGTATCCTTTTTGGCTTTTTGGATTTGGGTTTGGTGGGGACTTTGGATCTGGAGGTGGTGGCTGTGAGTTCCAACTGCGTGGGTTTTCGCAGCTTGGCAGCCTGTTTCAGTGTTGGTCAGAGTTGTGCCTGGAGTATACTTCAGGCAATACAACCATTGTAGGGACTCCAAGGCCAACAAGTCCCTCAGCTTTCAGCTGATTCTCTATGATGGCCATAATGAACCGAGGATATAATATCCATCGATTAGAAAGAGGTTTTGAGGCCATATCCTTAAGTTCAAGAAAAATAATTTCAGAAAAGTTTAAGTCTTGTTGCTCAAGGATAGAGAATAATACCTGCTGCCACCTTGTAGACATTTGATCCCAAGAGGAAGTCTTAGGAGCTAAGCAAACATTTACCATGTGAAAGATAAGATGTTCTGCATCATGGAAATGCTTCTTCAGGATGGTAGAGGCACGGAGGTTTCCCTGATATCCATGGTGGGCAAAGGATAAATTAGTTGTGCCCTTTGGATACCCAATGGGGAAAGTGACATCATCCAAGTTGAGGGTTTGGCAAATGATTTCTGAAGTGATGACCACTTGATGGTTGTTGACGAACGACTGGAGAGACTCGGTGTTGTTCTCCCCAGTTATAAGGGTGACGTTAGTCCAAAACTGGTGTAACGATTCGGCATGAATGGTGGGATTTAGAAGGAAGGCCATTTGGTAGGGAGATTAGACCATTAGATCAATGGCATTATCGAACTTTGTCCAGAAGGGTGATTTTGTGAGGTAGGCAACACAGTTATATCGTGGTTTGAGCTGCATGGTCGCCATTAATGAGAGAGAAGTTTTGGAGGTTTGAACGTTAGGTTTGGAAAGGATGAAGCTCTGAAGGATTAGGTATTGGGTATTTATAGGGTAAGGGTTAGAAAACGACTGAAGGGTTTGGTTAGTCATCAGTAGTTTTAAACGACTGATGACATGGTATTACCCTTTCAGAAGTTGAAACAACTGAAGTCTTCGTTTTAGGCATCAGTAGTTATAAAGCTACTGAAAACCATGGTTTTGACTTCAGATGTTTGAAAACAACTAAAGACTTGGTTTTAGTCATCAGTAGTTGTGAAACTACAGAAAACCTTGGTTTGGTCTTCAGGTGTTGTAAACAACTGATAACTTGGTATTAGTCATTAGTAGTTGTGAAACTACTGAAGACATGGTTTTGTTATCAGTTGTTGTAAACAGCTGATGACTTGGTGTTAGTCATCAGTAGTTATGAAACTACTGAAGACATGGTTTTGTCATCAGTTGTTTAGGATGAAACAGCAGTTGTAGAAACAACTGAAGAGAAAGTTCTCATCAGTAGTTTTTGTCAATTCAGAAGTCTTTCAGCTATTTCATACTGTCCTCAACACTTACTCATCAGCCTTTTTGTTGTTTTCAGTTGTTTCATAGGACATCAGCACTTATGTGTTTTTACTGACATCAGTAGTTATAACTACATCAGTAGTTGTAACTTTATTAGTTGTTTTAACAGAATCAGTACTTTATGTGATATGGTCAATAATGATCATAGTACTTATTTACTGAGATCATCAGTAGTTATCACTTATTCTAGCTGCAGCATACCAAGCCGTAACACTAGGTTTTGGAAAGTTGAACTATCCAAAGGCTTAGTAAAAATGTCTGCAAGCTCATCAGCACTAGGCACAAACTTAGGATCAATCAGACCTTTTTCAAAACAATCCCTAATAAAATAATGTCTGATCTCTATATGTTTGGTCCTAGAGTGCTGGACTTGATTTTTGACAATGCATAGAGCTCAAGCACTATCCATTAATAATGTAGTTTTAGTCTCTGCAATGTACTCTGCTTCAGCAGTGGATGTAGCAACAGATGTTTGTTTCTTACTCTGCCAAGAAATCAAACAGTTGCCTAGGAATTGCATCCACCAGAAGTTGACTTTCTAGTTAACTTGCACCCTGCATAGTCACTATCTGAAAAAGCAACTAATTTGAAAGAGTGGCCAGTGGAATACCATAAACCTAGAGATTGTGTACCTTGCAAATATCTAAAGATCCTCTTGACTGCAATCAAATGAGACTCTTTAGGAGCAGCCTGAAATCTAGCACAGACACAAGTAGCAAACATGATATCTAGTCTAGAAGCTATTAAATACATCAAGGACCCAATCATACACCTGTAAAGTGTTTCATCAACAGCTTTACCTTTCTGATCTGCATCCAGTTGTGTAGTGTTGCACATGGGAGTAGAACAGGGCTTACAATTTTGTAAATCAAACTTATTCAAAAGATCTTTTGTATATTTTGACTGATGAATAAAGGTTCTATCAGCCTTTTGTTTGATTTACAAGCCTAGAAAGAACTGTAATTCTCCCATTGCACTCATTTCAAACCTCTTTTTCATTAATTTGGTAAAATCATCACACAACTGGGGATCAGAGGATGCAAAAATAATATCATCAACATAAATTTGAACAAGTAGCTTATGATGATCCACCTTCTTAATAAACAAAGTTTTATCTATGGAGCCTCTAGTGAAATTATTCTTAAGAAGAAAAGTGGAAAGAGTCTCATACCAGGCTCTAGGAGCTTGTTTGAACCCATAAAGAGCCTTATCAAGTTTATACACCCATTCAGGATATTTATTATCCTCAAAACCTAGTGGTTGACACACATAAACTTCTTCTTTTATTTTCCCATATAAAAATGCACTTTTGACATCCATTTGAAAAACTTTAAGATGGTGGAATGCAGCATAGGCTAAGAACAATCTAATTGCCTCTAGTCTGGCTACAGGGACAAAGGTTTCATCATAATCAATACCTTCTTCTTGTGAAAACCCCTATACAACCAGTCTAGCCTTGTTCTTAACAATAAGCCCATTTTCATCAGTTTTATTCCTAAACACCCATTTAGTGCCTATTGCACACTTACCTGGGGGTAGAGGAACCAGTTCCCACACTTGCTGTTTCTTGAACTAAAGTAGCTCAAGCTGCATGGCTTCAACCCATCCATTGTCTCTCAAAGCAACATGATAGTTCTTTGGCTCTAGCTGACTGATGAAGAGAGCATAGAAGCAAAAGTTAGACAATTGACTTCTTGTTGAAACTCCAGCATTGATATCACCAATGATTTTATACATTGAGTGATTCTTCAGCTCTGATAAACAATGATATCTGTGCAAGTGTTTGTAGAACCTTCAGCAGCAACAGATGTTGATGCAGACTCTTGAAACCAAGAATTTGATGGTAACTCAAAAGATGTAGAGGAATCAGAAATCTCATCAGCATTTGTTGTGGATGGAACTGCTGAAGCTACAGGAACATCAAGTTTGGCAGACTCAGGCAGTTGGTCACTAAACTTGAATAGGTGAGTATTGATATTATCATCATCATCATCAATACCACCAGGTGGAAGACATGCTGCAGAAGATGATTTATCCACATGATCTGCAATAGCTGGAGGTTGATAACGAACATATTGCAGTATGTCCAAATCAAACAACTCTACAAGGTTTTGTGGAATCTTGTCCATTGGAGATTCATTAAACTTCACATCCAAAGTCTCTTCAACTATCTTTGTTCTGCAGTTGAAGACTCTGTATGCTTTGCAAGTAGATGAATAACCAACAAAATACCCTGCATCCACCTTAGGATCAAATTTTTGGAGTTGATCCTTTGTGTTGAGAATAAAACAGGGATACCCAAATGCTTTGAAAAATGAAATTAGAGGAGCCAAGTGATGTAGAACTTCATATGGAGTCTTCATCAACCTCTGATTTACTAAGGCTCTATTCTGCACATAGCAAGTTGGGTTAACAGCTTCAGCCCAAAAGGTCAGTGGCAAACCAGAGTCAGCCAACATAGACCTTGCAGCTTCAATTAGGGTCCTGTTCTTTCTCTCCACTACTCCATTTTGTTCTGGAGTCCTTGGGATGCTAAACTATCTTTTGATTCCCTTTGAAAGATAAATTCATCAAGTGTATGGTTTCTGAATTCAGTTCCATTGTCACTCCTTATACACTTGACTGAAAGGGAATACTGCTTCTCAACATACAACACAAAGGTGATAATCTTCTGAGCAACCTCATCCTTTGAATGCCGAAAGAAAGTCCATACAAATCTGGAGTAATCATCCACAATTACCAGACAGTATTTCTTCTTTGCCATGCTCATCACTCTCACAGGACCAAATAGATCCATATGCAGTAATTGCAAGCAGGCAGTGGACTTAGGCACTTAATTAGGAGGGAATGAGACTTTGTGTTGTTTTCCTTTTAAACAAGCAGTGCAGGTTTCATCACAGTGGAACTCCTTTATTGGTAAACCTCTCACTAAACTATTGTGGATCAGCTGATTCATGTTTTTGAAATTAACATAACCCAGCCTTCTGTGCCATAGTTTAGATTCCTAAGGAGAGGCTTTGGAAAATAGGCAAGGATGGCCTCTGAGATTTATTTTCTTGGAAAGATCTAAGGCATACACTCTTCCTGTCCTGTTGGCCTTCAGAAGAGTGTGATCATCCAGCACCTTATCAATCAAATTCAGAACTTTGGATGACAGAATCCTGCAGTTCTGACCGGTGAAAAGAGGAACATGGGCTTTATCACACATTTGACTGACACTCAAGAGATTGTACTTGAGATTTTCCACATGATTAACATCATCAAACTTTATTTCTCCATTGGAGACAAAGCCTTTTCCAATGATGTAACCCTTAGCATCATTGCCAAAAGAAACAAACCCCTTCTTTCCTTGAGAGTAGTCATGAAGAAGAGAGCTGTTACCTGTCATATGCATAGATCCCCCACTGTCTACATACCAGATGCTACTTTGGCATGTTGAAGAACCCTGCAATCATAAACAATTAATTAGTTTTTGAGACCCAACCTTTTTGGTTTTGGGTCTGGTCACATCAACAGATGGTAAACTAACAGACTTGCTATGAATAACAGCTGAGGGGATGGAGATGGTGAAGAAGAAGAATCCTTTGGCATGGATTTTCTTCTCTGTGGTTTCAACACAGGAGCACCTAATTGGTTGACTCTCCCCAATAGATGTTGAACCATCATAACAAGTTGTGTCTGATTTTATGATAAAGCCTTCAGCTCATCAGACACATTAGTGCTTGAGTTTGATGGGTTCCTGTGTTGTACCATCTCTCTTTGAGCAACCTCAGCTGTTGCATGTTTAACCCCTTTCTTTTTGGATTTTGGGGTCACAGGTTTTGATGTTGGTGGTACAAATATGGTTTCAAACTCAGTTTTCATTTTATCCATTTTCTCTTTAGTGTTTTCATTATTTTTGAGTTTGGAGCCCTTTTTATACCAGCAATCATCAGTAAGATGATTGAATAAGCCACATATTTCACATGGCTTTTTCTTCATCTTAAGTTGATCATCTGCTGAAGAAGATGAAACTACTGAAGACTTGTTCTTTAGCAGTTTGCTATCAGTACTAGCAGTTTTCTTCCCTTTAGTACCTGCTTTCTTGATATCTTCTTTAGTAGTTTTCCCACCCTTTCTACTTGCAGTTTTCTTCCTTTAGTACATGCAGTAGTTTGGGCTTGTTCTCCAGGTGTTATGACATTCTTTTTAGTACTTTCAGTACTTTGTGAAATATCACCTGGAGTGATCAACTTTTTGATCATGTGAGTGTCAGCATTTGAACCATCAATATCAGCTGATAGGTTCCGAGAGGAATTAATGCTGACTTCTACTTCTGATGGTGCTGTATCAGATAGTAGATCACATGATGAAAAGGATTGGTTATTGCTTTCACTATCAGATTCTACCTCTGCTCTGGGAGTAAAATCTGTAGGAGGAGCAGTGTGATTATAACCAATGCCAAACTTCACATTGGAAGCAGATTGCTTACTAAGAAATATTTCAAAACCCTTGCAAGAATTTACCCATCGATCACACTCTACCTGGGTAGTTGCAAGTGTTTCTTTGAGGTCTCTGTACTTCTCTAGAAGTATCTCTTCCCTAGCCTTATCATCAGTGATTTGGCATTTAAGTTTGTAAATCTCATCATTCTTATCATTAACACAGACTCAAATTCAGCTTTTCTTTTGGAAATTGTTTGTTCTAGCTCAATGTTCTTGTTAATTAAAGCTACATTTGCTTCTCTAATAGATGCAAATGTGGCTATGCATGTTTCAGAACATAGTTTGGCTTTTGCCTCAGAGGATACATGTGATACCTGTGGTGTAGAGGCATTAGAGGATGAAGTATCAGCAGACTCCAAAGCCATAAGAGCTAGATTTCCAAAAGGACTGTCACCACCATGTTGACCAGCACCAGAGAACAGTTGTTCATGACCAGACAAATCATCTGGTAAACTGCTCCAGTCAACAACTCCTGGGGTGAAAAAGCTATGTTGTTGAGGTTGAGTTTGTTGATGAGATTGGGAAGGTTGAGGTTCAGGTAATGCTTGTGGTTGTTGTGCAATAGGAGCTTGAACCGGATTTGGCTGAGGCATGTAATAGCAGGGAAAAGGATATGACATTGGACCCTGGGGGACAAAGTATGCAGGAGATACAGGGTGTGAATGATGACCAGAACCAGCAGGATCTTGTCCTCTGTTTTGTGGACTAGTGCTAGGAAAAGTCACAAAGGGTGCAGAAGAGTTAGATCCAGTTGATCTACACACTCTTGCAAAGTGTCCAAGCCTTTGGCATTTGTGACACCTCAACTTACTCTTGTCAAAACCAACTTTGGTTTTGCCAGAGAGTCCAGGAAATTTCCTCCCAGTTCTTTTGTAGAACTTTTGAGATCTGATATTAATTAAGGCCATTTGGCTTAGAATATCCATCTCTTCTAAATCATCATCAGCAATTCCCTTTAGATCATCCATGATGAAGCATAGATTGTCATTGTTACTGCCAGAATGACTATCAATACCAACAAATGCATGATCAGAACTGTTTGAAGAGAAATCAATATGCTCATCATAATTGCTTTCAGATGCAGCATATTCTGACTCATGACCAACCAAGGCAGTGTTCCCTGGTACAAAGTCATCAGTGAGCTTTCCGTGATGATGACAGTTTCCTTTTCTGCTCTATCTCTCTTTCAAATGTAAGCAGTTTCCCATGAAGTGGGTGAGATAGGCTATCCAGATTTGCACTGGAGCGTAGGACAATAGTGTATGTGTCCCATCTCTCAGGCAGTGATCTGAGGAATCTGTTATTCATCTGGCTATTGGTGTATTCCTGTTTCACCATTTTTAGCTCAGAGATCAAATAGGAAAAACGCTCAAACTGTTGAGTCAGTGTCTCACCCTTTCTATGAGAGAAGGTTTCATATCGTTGGGCAAGGATTTCTCTGTTGTTTGCTAAGACCTCATCAGTTCCACCGAATTGTTCCTTCAGTGCATTCCAGAGATCATGAGCAGTTTCATGATGCATAAGCCCTGAATAGATTTCATTCGGCAGTGCGATGGCCAGAATTCCATGGGCTTTAGCATCAATCTCAAACAGTGCCGATCTTCATCTGAGTATTGTTCCTTCTTCTTCGGAACCATTTGATTGGTTTCCGGATTGTTCACCATAGGCTTATGTGGTCCATGTACCACAGATGTCCAACAACCGGAACTGTTAACAGACAGGTGATGAAGCATCCTTCGTTGCCATATGTTATACTCAGTCCTAACCAACATCAGAGGCTTGGTTGAGGAACCGGTATTGTGAGGGTCATTAGAAGGAGTAGTCATCTCAGATTCAACCAAATTCAATTAAGCAATAGCAGATTTAGAACAAAACACAACAAACCAAATTGAACCAAGAGAGATCTCAAAATGAATAAACGAAAGCGGCAGAAATTCAATAATCTATAACCAGTTCTTGCAAATGTGCTAATTCAATCAAACATAGATATCAAATAGCAGTTTCAATGATCAATTGTTAGATCGATCAATTATTAACCTGCTCTGATACCATTTGTTAGGATCAGTGATCTACGTTTGATTGATTAGAGAGAATAGCAGCGAAAATCAAACAATGAATTAGCCAATTCACAAGAACACAAAAGATATTCAAGGTAAGAACAAACGGTTATAGAAGAGAGAATTCTGCAAAAGATATTTCATTCAATATTCGCTTTCATGGTAACAGAATGTCACACATACAATTAGGTCAACACCTCTTATATAAGAGATGTGACGTCTACTGATGTCACTTGATAATGACATCTAACAGAATTATTCAAACTACTGAAAGTTAACACAACTACTGAAGATGTCAAAACAGCTGACATCTTCTTACAAAAATACTAAGTGTTAACTATCACTACAACTACTGAAAAGAAAACTACTGAAACTACAACAACTGAAGAACATGCTCTTCAGTGTTTTACAAATACTGAAACAAAAAGAAAACTACTGAAAGGAAATCATCATAACAACTGAAGAATGCTTCTTCAGCTGTTGTAACAAAGTCTGAAGGCTTCAGTACGTTTACTTGAACTTCAGCTGTCGTCATCAGCTGATGTCTTCAGTCTTTGTACTTCAGCTGTTGATCTTCAGTACTTTGTTCTTCAGTTGTTGATCTTCAGACTTTGGTCTTCAGCTGTTGAAGTCTTCAGTACTTTAGTCTTCAGCTATTGAAGTCTTCAGTACTTTAGTCTTCAGTTGTTGATCTTCAGACTTTGGTCTTCAACTGTTGAAGTCTTCAGTACTTTAGTCTTTAGCTGTTGATCTTCAGACTTTGTTACAACAGCTGATCAAGTCTTCAGCAGTTGTTGTGATGTCTGTAGGACTTAGAGGTTTTTCTGATGAGGCTCATTGGTTCTTTTGGTCCAACATATTTGTTTTTCTCGAGATGTAGGTGTCACACGGATGACCTTATTTTGTTTAGATTGAGACACTTCTTTGTTAGATGTATGGTCGGGTTTTACAAACTTAATTGCCTTACCTGGTTTTACATATTTTATTTCTTGTTTAACTGGACTTTTACATGATGCTCGTGATTAATTAGGTTTAATAGTCTTTTTGGGTTCTGATTTGACTTTGTTTGAACCTGACTTTAAATTAAACTTTTCAAACTCTTTTTCCATATTAACACAAGGCATCTTTCCTTTTGCCTTTGAAGTGGACTCCTTTTGTTTAGTGCCATATTCAATTGATTTACTTATTGAATCTTGGTCACTAACAAGAAGAATGGACACCACATGATCCTTGATGGGGTTATTATTAATTGGTTTACTTTTGGTGTTCATCAAGGTCTCAGGTGGCGGCAGAACCACTTTGTATCCCAATCTCTCCCCGTTGTTTCTCTCTCTCACTAAGTGTTGGACAATATAAGATGAGCTTGTCCAACTGTGCAGTTTTTGTTTTATGGAGTTGACTTCTACTTTTAAAACTGCTTTCTGCTTCTTAGTGTCCTCTAGGGAGTTAAGATAGTACCTAATGTCATTAGCTTGGTTAAAGGCAACTACTTCTGTTTCCCTAAGCTGTTTGTTCAAAAGGTCTATCTTTTCCTTGTAACTGTGCTCATTTTGTTTTAAGACTCTATTAGCTTCAGTGCACAGTTCCAAATCCCTTACTAAGATATCATTATGATCTAATAACCTAGAAAATTTTAAATCTATGATTTCTCTAAATTTATTACAATCAGAACTAGCACGATTATTAAAAAACTGGTCAGTAGTACTTCCTGAGATGTTGAAGAGGAATCAGCCATGTGTGTAGAAGACGTTGATGTAGATTTTTCTTGTTCAGGTAGGTAGTTGACCATAGGTGCAGTGTCTCTAGAATTGGACATCACGAGCTCTACAGCTATGTCTGCCACACTGGCGAAATCGTCATCTTTGTCCTCCACACTAGCTATGTTGGACTCTCCCGGTGAGATGAATTGTTGAATTCTATATACCCAAGACACATAGAACATTGATGCGGTTAGTATGTCATGATCCAAATCGGGTTATACCCAATAACAAGATTGCAATCACCGACAATTATTCAATTGATGATATGATCATGTAATTAAATAATAACACCAAATTTAGAAAATGGGTTTTCTAAATAAGTTGCATGTGAGATGGAACAACTTATTAGGATACTTTTGTTCAAGAACATTACTTTGTGTTATTTAAGTTAGTTAGATAACATTAAGTAATAAAAGAGTGTATAAGTTATACAATTAAAAGTTAATTGTATAAACTTACAAGGGACTAATTTATAAATTGGTTTATAATGTTTGGGGGGAAACTTTGGTCTAGAGACCAATTTTCGGCCGCAAATTAGTAGCTCACTTCTCTCTCTAAAAGTTCTTGGTTTCCGGCAGTTGTTTGAGAGGATTTGGAGTCACTTGGTGTTCATCTCCCTAACAAGAAGAGGTGCTTGCATATTAGCTTGGGGTATACAAGCTTGAGGGGTCCTTTCTTTGGAGCCTTGGCCGAATTTTAAGCATCATACATCCCCTTCTTGATCGATTTTGAGCTGCTGAAAGGTAGTTTTTCACAGCTCATTGTAGCTGTGATTTTATGTACATTTACATATGTTCATAGCTTGCTTATTCACATATAATGATCCTTTTGTTTTGGGTTTGTTTCATACATATATATGTCACCATAAAAACATGAAATTTCAGCTTTATAATCATGTTTTAAAATATATACATCCGCTGCGTTTTTCTGAAAGTTTAAGAGGTTAAACTTGGTTTTATCTTCTAACAAACCCTTCAATGGCATCAAGAGCCGGTTATGTGGATAGCTTGCTTGTTCTTGTCCTTTAAAATTGTTTTTATGGGACTTTATAACCCTTTTAAGGGCTGCAATATTCTTGTATGTTGAATCCCCAACTTTCAAGGTTATATTACACATGCTTGTTATTAAACCTTGAAAGATATGTATGTTGATATGTATGTTGCTTGGACAATGTTTAAACCCAGAAATTTCAGTTTATGTTGGCTGAAATTTCGTAGGTTTTGAGGGAATTCATTGTTATATTTTGGATGATATGATGAATGTTTATATTGGTGCATAACCTAGCTTTTGGCCATGTGTTGTTTGGATGATTGCAATGGTTGTATTTATTTATTCAATGGGGTTGTATATTATTTATTTGTGCTTTGTTTAAAATGTATTTTATTTATTATTGGGTTGTAATAAATAGATTAGGTGCATTTTCATTTTACTAGATATCTTGTATTAGGAATTTATATCTTGTAATATGAAGACGTATGCATTTGAAGCACAAAGGAGAAACATGGAGCATTTTGGATGTGGTTTCAAGTGCGAGGCTTTTGGAAGCTTTCTATGTGTTTTGTTGTGACCCTTAGGAATGCCTATGGACCACACTTGTGATGGAAAACAAGTGTGGACCACTTTAGATGCTATGGTTATGCACATATGCTATGTTGTTTTGTTTATATTATTGTGGTTGATAGCATGTATGTGATATTTCCTTTAACAACCCTTTCTATGAACTTAACAATCTAAATAAATGGTTCTTAATCATTAAAAGGTAATAAAGGTTAATTAAATGATTTAATGATTTAAAGATTAAAATGGGTTTTAATCAAAGGACCATAGAGTATCTTTTATTTGAAAGCATGCAAGTACAAGTACATAGAGTTTTCTAAACTAGAATTATGAAATCTCTAAATTTTTTCAAACAAGTTTAACACCGTCCTTTTGCACAACACTTGAGTCATTTGGAAACTCTTAATGGGATAAATGTCACCTAACCATTTAGAGGGAACTTGTGACTTAAGGTGGGGATACCAGATTTGTGGGATAAAGGTCACCTAACCACTTATGTTGGTAAACTCACATGTGTGTGCAAGTAGGGTAACTTGATTTGCAAACCATGTTAAATGGATCACCTACAATATGGTTTCCAAATGGTGTTGATGGGATTAACATGCCGACTTTACATATGATGTTTAAAGTCGATCCCATTGCCGATCTAGGGGTTGTCCCTTCCATTCAGGACCCCTAGAGATCTTTTGTGATAACGAGGGTGGGATTGCTCAAATCAAGGAACCTCGTGCTCGTCAAAAGACTAGGCACATTGAGCGGAGATTCAACTACATACGGGATGAAGTTGAAAAGGGAAAGATATGTATTCGCAAAGTTCACACGGATCAAAACATAGCGGATCCTCTCACGAAGCTCCTTGAAAAGGCAAAGCATGAAGGTCATACTTGTGCCATGGGACTTCGATATTCTAGTGATTGGATTTGATATGTAAACTTTGTATTTGGATATGTGGAACTCTTTATTATTTGAATAAAATTATTTGGTTATAATGTTTCAATTAATGTTCCTATTTAGCATGTTTAATCCATGAGTAATGTTTACTCTAAATGTCCGTAGTCGTTCATACTTGTGGGAACAAGTGTGAGGGTAAGATTATAATGAACTTGGATTGGTGATATTCATAAGGATGAATATAGAGCAATGGGTTGCTACCAAGGTTCATAGATATTTGTGGGATACAAATATTGGACTAACCCGCAACTCAAACTTACTACATGAAATCTTATTGATTGATCATAAGTAAATTTGAGTAAAGGCAAATATCATTTGGTATCCTTAGACCTGAGATACATATTGGGTTTTGATATTCACCAAGTGTCATACCTTGATCTGGTTATCCGTTGTTCTGAAGTAATGGACAGTACATGAGACTATGTTCAGATGTGACACAAGGTGATTGTGAGAAACGTATGTAGTTAGGATGGGATTTGTTCTTCTTATTCATTGAGAGTTAGATGTCTAAGGCCTGGATAAGTTCTGGGAAGGTGCTTCCGTTGACCGATCGACTTAGCCCTACGGTATACGTAACTCCATCTTTGGCCAGGAGATTGAGGTCACAGCTACTGATCTGAGACATGTTCTTGATTTGGGAGATAATGTTGATTACACCATCAGACTACGTTCTCTTATGATAAGGGGATGCTTTCTACGGATGAGGTACACTGGGGACATCAATGCAGGTGTGCTCAATAAAAGCAACCCGTGTCCCCAATTCAAGTATCTAGCTCATGTCATCCTGAAGTGCATTGCTTCTCGAAGGGGTGGATTTGATGATTTATGTAACAAAATCTAGAATGCCTACATGGCACTGGTGCTAAATCACCCCTTCACCTTCTCCAACATGATTTTCTCCTACTTGATCGAGAATATAGGGGCAAAAGGGAAAGAGGGCTTCTGCATGTGCCCGAGATTTCTTATGATGATCATTGACGAGAAGCTTCCTTCTTCGCCTAAGAATACCAATGATGCTGTCTCTCTCGAGATCATGGATGATACCACTGTTGGAAGAATGATGGTATACATGGGAAAACAGGTAAAGCCCCCTGTAAAGAGACTATTTGGGCATTTGGCTAGAGAAGATTATGTGGCGCCAGCTCGGCGAAAGTGGCATCACGAGGATAGTGACTCAGATGTAGAGCAGATTGCTCTTCACTACGATGACTCCGATGGTGACGATCATGATGCTAATCAGGGAGGGGATGGTCAGGGTGGAACCAAACCAGCTCCTATTCACCCTGACTTTCAAATGGAGGAGGAGGAGTCTAAGGAAGAGTCTCTGGTGCGAACGATGGGGAGTCGTGTCGTAGCCACAGAAAGAGGTATTAGGGCAGTTGGTGGACATCAAGGGGAGTTCGGGGATGTTGTTGCTGCTAATACAGATCCTTCCTATACCCCGAACCCGCCCTACAGCCAAGGGGGAGCCACAGTGCCTAGAGGCAGAAGGAAAAAGAGAATGGTTCAACACTATGGCAAGAAGGGAAAGAGACTAAAGTTTACATTGACCTCTGCTACAGCCAAAGCCACCAACTTAGCCACTATTGCTCCCACCACCACTACCACACCACCAATCATTACCACACTTCCCTCCACCTCCACCACAGCTACCACCACCACTACTACCACATTACCCACCATCACCACTACAGCCACTCCACCACCCATCTACACTACTTCCACCATCTACAACCTACCCATCACCACCCACACATATACCACCACCCCAATTAACCACACCACCACCACTACCACAGCCACTAGCCTGGACCATGGTTGCACTAGCCATTCACTACAGGATCCTCCCTACCTTTTGTTGGAGTAGAGGATCAGCCGGCAACACTCAACAGGATGGTGTTGAAGCTGTGGGATGCTGACGAGGAAAGAGCTGCACAGATCAGACAGCTTGTCGAGCAGAACGCTGCCCAAGCATAGTAAATCACTCAACATGCCCAACTCATAGAGGATCAGGCTCAGCAGATGGCTGCTCAAAGTCAAGAGATTGCCTAACTCCACGAGCATAAAGTTCAATCCACTTAGAATACTGAGGAGTTAGAGGATGCCAAAAAGACCATCACGATCAAGCTTAATGGAACAAAGGATGCCCCGTTGAAGTTAAGAGAAAGAGATGGTGATGACGATGGTGATGATGATGATGTTGAGGATGATGATGAAGAGGATGATGATGAGGATGAAACAGAGGAGGAGATGATGAAGGTGCAGGAGGTGGAGAAGATGATGAAAACGAAGGTGATGCATCTGCATCAGGTGCCATACAAACTAGTGAGACGCTGTAACAACCAACCTCCAGGTTGTTATTCTAACCCTAATCTACTTGCATCATTATCCGTCTTATAAATGCCATTAATAGAAACAATCTAACCTATTAGTGATTTTAGTGTTATCTATTGCTATTTGTTCAATTTTTATGATTCTATGTGATTTTTGGGACTATTTAGTCAAATTGGGTCTCCACCAATTAGAACTTAGTGCCCGGGAATGTTAATTAGCTACCCTAGCTAGAATTTAAAAACCGTAATTGAAACCAATTTATTAGTGAAAACAATTAAAATGTGTGTATACAAACACACTTGTAATTTTCGGCTAAAAGACATGCGTGTGCATGCATAACACTTAACAATTAACTAAACCTTACCACCTAAAATACTACCCAATACTACAAATAAATACCACACAATATTATTTAACATTAAAATTAATTGAGAATTGCCCCACTAGAGGACAATTTCGGCTGCCCCACTCTCCCCCAATCCACACCTCTCTTCCCCATTAAACACCACCACCCTCACCCTCCAATCCCATTTCACGCAAGCACCACTTCATACACTCCATCTCCCTCCTCTCATTTTCGAATTCTCAGCAGAGAATACACACACACACCACAAACTCTCAAAATCCTCTCCACTCCAGCACAAAATCGTGAACAACAACATCAAGCAACCATCGGCCAAGCTCAAACCGCAAGAAGGTGGCCACATTCGCGAGTCTTGGACACACACCTGCACTTTTTCCGACTTTTCCAGCCTTTGTTCGAGGTTCTACAGCCAAGTCCAAGGAGTTTCTAGCCATCCACGGCCAGCAACACCTTCCAAACCGTGAGTTACATCAAGAGTCAGCTCCATGTTGTCGGTTTTGGACATTTCTCATGTTTTCTTCATTTTTCACCTAAAAACCTTGCTTTTCCTTGTTGTAGCAGAAACTTCTCACCATCACTTTGTTCTTAAGGAGTTTCCAATGTTCTTGAAGGTAAATCCCATGATATGATAGTCATTCTTGAGGTGGAAACCGATTTCCACCATGAAAACCCTCTTTTTGGGTGTTTTGCATCATCTAACTTATGAATGTTGCAACTCTTGTAAACCAAACTTGTAACCTGCATGTTAATGGCTTAATGGACTCCCAAGAACCTGTTCTAAAAGTTACAAGAGGTTACATAACTCGAACCCATGGTTATTACATGGATTACACCTTGAAAATCCTTCTTTCTACATGTAACAACACCCTTTAAACATTTGTTTGAAAAACCCTCTCAACCAAGACTCATAACCTGCTCATGAACGACTGTGGGACACCTTAATAATCTGTTTATAAAGCTAAATAAATTGTTGGTAATGTTTAAGCTCAAGTTAAGATGATTTACACATGTGTTATGGTCGGTTATGACATTTTCTACATATTTGAACTCTATGGATGTGTAGAACAACTAGGCCACGTTTTGGGACTGAACTTTCAGTAGGTTTTGATGAATATTAAGAGTGTTAATAATGTTTAATCTCTGGAATAAAGGACATGTTGTGATTAGACCCCCCTTTTAGTCACTTTTGGGACCCGAAACATGGTAAAACAATGGTAAAATAATAAAGCATGGATGTTAACCATCTTAAAACGTATTCCAGGCTCAAAATTGATTAATAAAAGGGTTCTGGAGTCAATGGGAAAGTTTAGTGGTAAAAAGGTAATTTAAATGGATTTTTAAGTGAAAACTGGTACCAACCGAATGACGTTTTTGAGGAAAATCTAAGAAAAATGTGTATAAGGTTAAAAATTATAAAAACCATGTTATCTCAGAGTATTAAGTGAGAAAATAACTTATAAGTAGAAAAGTTGGTCAAAGAAGTTTTTTTTAAATGCTCAAATTCGGTTAAAAACGCGATTTAACGGTTAAACGTAAAAACGGGTCTTTCAACCTTTAAAGGCAAATTTTTGTGATTAAAAGGAATAGAAACTTATAAAAATATCTTAAAGTGTTACCTACTGGTCTAAGTCACCGATTTATGGAGACCTTTGTTTAACCGTTAAAATTCTTCGGTTTCACCGTAACCGGGAACGTTAAACACATAGGTTTTAAACCGAACCCATTATCTAAAAATTTGTGTACACTTACTTAATAATAAGTCAATTTAACTTTAAAAACCTGATTTTTGGTCATAAATGTCATTTTATACACGAAATCAAACTTGAGGGTAGAAACTGTCAATTTTGAAACTTGAGGGGCTAAACTGTAAAATTTTGTCAAACTTCATGACAGCTCTTACGAGACTTATAATCACTTGAACAACTTAATTACCCTATATTCTTAAATTAATGGTGTTAAAATCTTTGATTAAATGAAAAACCTTGACTTTCCATAAAAAGAAACTTTTTATGCAAACCCTAATCGAATCAAAGCCGAACCGACAACTAATCCTTTGACACACTTTTTGCACCATAAATAAGTTTAGAGCAGTAGCTTATCACTTACTATATTCATGTTAGGGTGCTAGACTTGAGACATTCCCGGCACACGAAGTTTCATTTTGCTTAAACACCTAAGGTGAGTTTAGTGTTTCCCCTTTTTCTCTTTTAAATGTTTTGGGGATGGAACATGCGATTGTTTTGACTTTTAATCTTTATGTGTTATAACTTATGAGGCTTGAATGTTGTGGATTAATTAAACCTGCCTTGTTTATACTTTTTCACAATCATTAATTCTTGGTGAACCGCTTGTCTATATAGGTAGATCTACTTGGGGTATCTCCCATGCACAGTGCCTTCCTAAGGGAAGGGAACCACATTGAGATCCTGCGGGGTCGTTGCGGCATGTAACAGGTACTTGTATGATATTATGGTGTACCCCTCAGCAGGTAGGGTGCACCTATACGAGGCTCAGCTATCCTCTAATGTTAACCGACAACACTTTACTCTTGAAGAGGCTAGTCGGGGCTGAGTGCAGGGTTGATTGTGACCTCCACAACCGCTATACTATCATGTTGATAATAAAAGTGAACTAATTCTTTTAAAGTGCAGTCTTAAAAACCTCCTATTTTTGTACTTTAAACACTGAACTCACCAACATTATGTTGACCCAAAATTTCTTTTAAGCATGTTTCAGGTATCTAGAATGGATAACTTGAAGACCTAAAGGACTTCAAGTAGAGGACTTAGAACCGGGACCTTGATGGCATTACATTGGCTTTAATTTTAAGAAATGATTTTTCTTGGATGTTTGCTAAACAATTAAATCTTTTGAATACGTTGGGTATTTGAACTATGTATCTTTTAATGGGTTAACTTTTGTAACCCGAGACATGTATTTGATGTAATGCCATGTATTTCCTTTCCTTGTTGTGCTCATATTATGGTTTGTTTCCGCTGCCATATTAAGCCAGTCTGTGACGTCCCACCTCCCACCTCCCTGGGCCCAGGGTGTGACAGAGGCAGACCTAGAAGAATCAAGATCAGGGTGCTTGACCTCAGCCCCGACTGTAGAGGAACACATAATTCTGGATAAACATAATGCCTAGATGTTTATGTAATTTTAAATCATGTGTAAATGAATATTGTATTAAACTTGTGTACATAATGTTTATATTTATTTAATGTTTACTGTCTTGATTATTGACTGATGGTGATGTGTTTATATGTTTAAATCAAACAGATCATTAATCTCAGCAAGATGAATACCATGTTGCTCCCCTTCAGCAGATCAAGTCTCAACTCACAATGATACTTGATCTGCAAGGGATCGTCAGGAGGTCTGTGAGTTACACTCCTGAAGAATGAGAAATAATTCACGACCTTATTGACGAGCAACTGGCTAAGATGTTCCGTCTAAATCCAGATGAGCTTGTGATGGATGCTCCTACTGTTGACATGGATTATGACGATGAGCTTAATGATGTGGATGAGATTGAGATTGAAGACATTCACAACACAACATTATCCAGAGTGTGCTGACAACGAGGGAAACGTAGTCCCCAATCTAGGTGACACTCTTGTCAGTGATGCAATTGAAACACTGGATAAGATGGAGCAGGAGTCGGAGAAGAAGAGAGATCAAGCCCAAGCCTCAGACGCCGATGTCAACATCAAAAAGGCTGAATGGATGGCTTGTTTTGCAGAGATCTGAGCCTAATGCAATGCTCCAAAACCTAGTACCTACACCAAGCTTTGTAAAGTGAGGAAGCATCTCTAGGTGTCAGGAAAGATCTAGCATGGGCATATTTTGATGATCTAAATTTTTATGTTATCAAGAGAGAGAAGGGAATTGAGTACTTCAGATTCCCACACGATCTGAAGACTCTACCTGGTTTTGAGCTTAACTAGCTGGCCAAAATGAAGCTGTTATATGTTGACCTAAGAAAGATGTCAAGCTTGTTTGAAGCTGCTTTGAAAAGAGAGTACTACCCCAGGTTGGTCAGCTTCAAACCTCAACAACCAACGAGGTATATCAGAAGATCTGAAGTCGATGCCATTACTAGAAAACCAATGATTGTGCTAAAGTGGAGTCCTCCACGCATAATGTCGAGAATCCCTCTGAGGAAATGCCTCAGGACTTCACTCCACATATTAAATGGTGGTACTATGACTGGAGAATAGGTGAGGCGGTCATAGTTCTGAACAGAAATGGAAATATGAAAACTATCAGGGTATTTGACCCTATGTAGCTAACTAACTTGTATTCGACAATGTCTACACTTTATACAAGTGGCCACTGTTCTATGACGCGCAAGACATTATACAAGCCCTCAGTTCCAAAACGTGATAAGACTCTGCTTTGCATTCGAAATACATACAGGAGTTACAAGGGAGGAAAAGTACAAGAAATATGAAAAGCTGATGATGAATGTTAGACAACAGAGTAAACTAGGTCCAAGGGGGAGTTTGTAGATACATATGTACCTAGTTTATGAGCTTAATGTAAAATGTCTTTCATGTCTTACATATATGTAACAGAATGGGTTTAATGAAATACAATGTGTGTTTTATGCTTATAATGTTTAATATTTCATTGATTATTGTATGTTAACGCATATTGAACTAACTATATAGGTTTATGGCTGTTTACATAGTTCTTAGGCAATAATGATTGAGAATGTGCTTAAACTTAATCGTGTGAAGTTCTCATGCGAATGGATCATGCTAATGGACCATACGCATGAATACTGATGCGAATGGATCAGTAGCATGACTGTAACATGAGATTGACTCAGTCGCATGACTGAATCTTTAGTTGTGTGGATGGATCAACCGCATGCTTCAATCGCACGACTAAACCATGTGAATGGCTCAGTCGCATGAATGGAAAACCCTAACTTATAAATACCACTTAATTCATGGAAAAACAGAACAATTCGAATACCTACGCACAAAATCATACCCTAGCCATCCAGAGACCCCTAAACACATGTTCCAAGTTCATAGTTCGCATAGATTCGTATTGAAATCATTCTTAACGTTTAGATTCATTCTAAGATCGATTCTACGTGCGTTCTCACTAATTGGATCGCCAATCAAATAGGATTCCGAACTATTTGAGTTAGTATACACGTAAATCAGTTAGTTCTCTATCCGTACACGGTCCTAACAAGCATTGTGAAGTCGCTGGATCGGTACATCCGAGCATGTTCTTGACGGAAGGATAAACAACCAAAAAAACCAAGAGACAATCAATAACACTAACTATAATATAATGGTTTCATTGATAAAACCTAATGATTACAAGCTTATTACAACATAAGAATCAAGACTCTTGGCAAGGGGAGATCGAGCATGATCTCCCCTCTCATCCGGCAGCCCTATGCCCCCAGGCAGACTCGTCTCAAAACCCTTTTTTTCTACACATTGAAACTGGTATATATAGGCCTCAGACCATATTAGATGTGACTGGTCCCATTCGTGCGATTGGACCATGCGTATGGTTCAATCGTACGACTGGACCATACTTATGGTTCAGTTTTACGAATGTCCCAATCGCATCTCTCAGTTGCACGACTGGTCTATTAGCATGGCTCGGTCGTACGACTGAGTCTCATTCGCATATGCTCCTGCGAATGACCCAGTTTCATGTGTTTACAGCATATCAGGTGTATTACATTAAGCCTAGACCATTCGACAAGCGACACACACACTATATATGACTATATATGCTTCAACAAATTCCCCCTTGTACGTTGCTTGCGAAGAGTAGATAACACCTCTTACAATCTTTAGTTAATCTTTGCTCTGGTTTCTAATAGAATCAAATGAAAAACCTTATCAGCCAACGTTGCCGATCCGTCAGGTCACTACAGTATGCCTGATAATGAATTTAGGCATAATAGCTTTCGTCTACTTTGCAGAACACTATCATAGCAGCAAGATTCCCCATATGACGATTTTTCTAGATAATGACATGAACAGTTTTCCATTGCTTCAATCTTCACACAAGCTAAATTGATTAACATTAACACCTGCAGAAATTCCCCCTCAAATTCAACATATCCTAATATATAGACATTATGCTCTCCTGGCGTCTTCATACTGTGTATTGGGCAAAGGGTAGAGGGTTCCAATCCACAGTTGACAATCTCAAACAAATCAGCATGCACTCAGATTCATCATCAGAAACCGGCTTACATCATCACTTTCTGATTGCGTCTTTAATTACTCTAAACATGGATTCCCCCTAAGAATGAGAATCCTCTCTGTGCAGATAGATATAACTTGATTGGTCCATAAATAGTCAAATGCTCCTGACTACCCCACAAAATCAGCACTGGCTACCGACATCTTCTCTCTCTCTTTCGTGTTCCAACTACATTCACCTATTCTAGAAGTCCCACGAATAATGGGGTATACATCGAACTTATTTGACAAAAGAACCTCAAGGTGAATATGCTTTGCTCATCCTCAAATCTATGCAAGAGGCTGTTAGAACTCTAGAAAGATTAACATGTTGTCTTTATTTGTCTTTTTACTATTTGTAATAGTATAGGGACTAGTTTTGTAATTTGTTACTTCCTTGTGTTTCATTATAAATAGCTTAGACTTGTATAAGTTAAAAAAAGAGAAGAACAACAGTTTTAGAACAGATTTAGAACTGCTTACTTACTGTAATTGTCTTTTTGATATTAATGAAACTATGGATTTAGAACAGATTTAGTGTTCATACATCATCACAGATTGGTACATTTGATCCAATCAAATGGTATTAGAGTCGTTGGTTGAGTGATTTTTGAGGTTTGTCAAACTTTCCAACTCAAAAAGCTCACTGAATTTGTGATTGATAAATAATTCAATTGAAAATTTGTGGATTTTAGATGTGTTTCATCCTCAGAAACATCTTTTAAACCATAATCAACAGTTAAATTCATCAAATTCAAGATAATTTGTTGATTTTGTGTTAAAAAAGTTCACTATTTTTCGAACTGAAAATTACAAAATTGATTGATTTGTTGTTGATATTGAAAGAAATTGATGTGAGAGAATGATTATCGGTATATAACATGTCTAATTGGAAAGTTTCAATCCAATTCATCAACTTTTGAAGTATTTTAGAAGATTTGAGTTAGTTACATTCATATGAACATGATGAATATGGTACACTAGAGTTGAGGTTTGCTGAAAAATTATCTAAGTGTTAGGCGTTTGACTACTGTTTAGTCGCATTAACACTGTTTAGGTATTTTTAGTTCAGACATTTGACTATTGTTAAGAGTAAAAGTACAGACACATCAACTTGGGTGTTTTGGACAATTTTTCTAAGGCATTCCTTAGACGTCTCTCAACTTAGGCGCATTAATTGTTTGGGAGTTTGATTACTGTTCAGGCGCATCACCTTTGATACTTAGAATTTTTTTTAAGAAAATTTCAAAAAGAAAACTTTTTCATTTCTTTTCTTAATTGAAAATCTAAGAAAAACAACAAAAATATAAGAATGGTGAAATCAGAAGATTCTGAAAATAGAGTTCCAAGACATAAAAATAGAGCTGATTTCAAAAATTGGTCTCTTAGGTTAAAACATCATTTAAATTCCATTAACACTAATCTTTGGATATCTATAGAGAAAGGACCATACATTCCTATAATCACTAATGGCCCTGACAGAGGGTTTGTTTATAATTAAGATTCTCAAGAACCCTATCCTGAAGATGGTCTTCAAGGAGATGATTGAGAAGAGTAAAGAATGATATCAAAGCATATTCCTTGATGTGTAGAGGATTACCTTTGGAAGTTCTTGCAAGGCTTGATGGATATCAAACTGGATACACCATGTATAAAGCCTTAAAGACCATTTGTGAAGGAGGCAAGGAGATTCAAAATCTCAAGAAACAAAAGTTGAAAAGGCAATTAGAATTGTTTCAACATTTGTCTAGAGAAACCATAAATCACATGATGAACAGATTTGTTCAACTTACAACTGAGATGTCAACAGCTGGTTTTAAGCCTGATCTTGAAGATCTAAATCTTAGACTACTCAATGCTTTACCCTCATCATGGAAACAAACAGTAACCTTGCTAAAACATACTGAGAAGTTCCCTATGGATCTAGATTCACTCATTGCCAAGATAGAGTTAGTAGAGATTGATGAAAGCTCAAGGAATAATGATAGAGCAGCATCAATGTCTCAATATCAGTATGTTGCCTCTCCTGCAAATACTATTGAAAATGCATTCATGGAAAAAAGTGAGAAAATTACAGAAGAAGAGGGAGACTTATTTGTTGGAGCAGGATTTTTTACTAATTCATCATTTACTAGTGCTCCTACTTATACAACACAGTCTCATTCTCAATCTCCTCCTAAATCTCAGTCTCAAACATCTAATGTTCACACAAAGGCTTCTTCATCTAACTCTACTAAATCTAGCAAAGTTAAAGATGTGATAAACATCCTATTAGAGGATGAAGTGTCTAAAACTGCATTCACTACATTTATGGCTAGCTTTCAAGCATATCAAGGTAGCCATTTAACTCAATTAGACCTTGTTTTACAGGATTTGTTTGAAATGGATCCTGAAGATGTTGAAGAGATGGACATAAACTGGTAGATGGTGATGATTGCTTACAAGACACAAAAACACTCATATGTCAACAGGAAGTACAAGCCAAGTTCTAATAAGACTGTTGGGTTTGTTAAGTCAAAATCTAGGTGTATTATCTGTAACAATTATGGACATTTCTCTAGAGAATGCAAAGCTCCAAGGAATAATGGAGGAAATGCCCAATCAAGTTCTAGCAATCAAAGGTTTTAACCAGCTCAAAAGACTTTTCAAAAGTCTTATCAAAGTCTTCCTATGCCTGAGCTTAAAGATGAAACAAAATCATCTGATAAAAACAAGAAAGCTTTAGTAGTTAGCATTAAAGATGGTTATGATTGGAGTGTATATGCTGAATAGTTTACTAATGATTTAACATCAAGTTTATCTCTTGTTGCAGAAATCCAGGGAGAAGATTGGTCAGAAAATAATGATCCAAAGGTGGAAGAAGAGAATGAAGAAGATGACTGGAGTGACAAATCTGATCCTAAAGAGGATACAGATGAAGTAGGTCTAATGGCACAGTCTGATCAACCTAAGGTTGACATTTCATCTTCAAAATCTGAAACCTTATCTCCAAAATTCCCTGAAATCCCATCTGAAGTGAGAGAAAAACTCTGCACAAAATAATGCTATGAACATGTTGTATACTACAGAAACTACTCATATAAAATCTATGAGAAACTAAAACAAGAAGAGTCAATGCATAACAAACTAAAATCTGATCATAAAACAGCAGATCAAAAGATTATTTCTCTTCAAACTTCATGGAACAAAACACTAAAAGAATTAGAAATTGTTTCTAAACAATTGGAAGATATTATCAAAAATCTTGAACAGGAGAAGATAGCACATGCTTCTACTTAAATGGATCTTGCTAAAGTAAAAAGTTCAAAAATGATTGTAGAAAAACTGCTAAGTGAGAGAATAAAAAGAAAGCAGGGTTAGGCTTCACTCATGAACCAATGCCTGAATCTATTACAAGCCCTTTACGAGAGAACTTTAATACACATGATTATTCTCCTGAGAATAAAGCTAAACTTAAAGCTTTTCAGCCCAAAAAAAAGAATTCAGAAGAAGAAAAGGAAAATGTAAAAGTTTATGTTGAAAATGATCAAGAAAAGATTAAAAATGGTCATCCAATCAAGATAAAATCATATGAACCTAAACAAACAAAACAAAACACTTCTCATCAAACTCATTCTGTATTAGAAGAAGTGAAAGTTCAAAGCAAACATAAAAATAAACAACAGGTAGGAACATCAGAAGATTCAAACAGTGTTAATCTAAAACAAGTTCAATCTGAAAAGGAATCTTCTTCTGACAATGTTCAATCTGGAAGTAAACCAAGTTCTTCTAAGTCAGAGAATCAAAGAAGAAGAAAGAAATCATCAAAAACAAAATTTGAACAAAACAAAAGTTGAGAAAAATTGATCAAAGCAACAAATCAGGCAACAAAACTTAAACCGACAAAATTTATGTCAGGTGGTTTGTTAAATATGAATTCTCTTCAAAACAACAAGGTAAATACTATGAACAAATTTCACTCTGATCTGAAATCAAGTTCAGATTCTAAGACATTCACTATAGCAAAAAGATTTGTTTCTATGGAATTCAAAAAGGAAGTTCATGTTAAACAGATGCAAAATAATTTGGCACAAAATCAAAATGTGAAAAATGAAAACCAAGAGTTTAACTATTTGACACCAAAATATAAAAATGAATCAAATATAGTGTCAATGTCAAAAGTTAACAAACAGTTGTTTATAACTCCATAAAAGTACTGTGAAATATGTCATATGAAAAATCACAATACTGCTGAGTGCTATTTCAACAAGTACTGTCACATATGTGACATGAGAAATTATTTCACAGCTGATTGTTATTTTAACAAATACTGTACTTATTATGATGAGAAGACTCACAATACTGCAAGTTGTTATTTTAGAAAGAGATCACATACTAGAGGATTTGCAAATTCAAACATGAGCAAAGGTTATGTTAATCCTCAACATATGAGAAATCAAACTGATGGATTTCAAAAATTAACTAATCAACTTCTTTAGGTTTGAGATCTTTTCAAAAGAACAATTATGTGAGATCTAAACAAAATGTGCAAGAACAATTCATACCAAGATCTAAACAATACGTGTCAAAATTTGATCAATCAAATGGTATGAATGTTCTAAAAAATAACTCAAACAATTTTCAAAACAAGATTGGTAAATTCCTCAAGAATAAACCTGATTTGAATAATCTTCATTATAAACAATTTACCATTGTTGATAAATTTAGAAAACCCAAGACCATCTCAGCTTGGGTGGATATCTCAACTTAATTTCTTGTTGAGCAGGTACGCCCAAGAAGACCACTTAATACATGGTATGTGGATAGTGGGTGTAGCCGGCATATGGCAGGCAATCCTGCCTTGTTTCAAGTTTCTAAGTTAAAGGATGGAACACACGTTGCCTTTGGTGGTGATGCAGGAGGAAAAATAATAGGAGAACGAATAGTATCAAATAGGATAATAAGCTTTGACAAAGTCAACTTTTGTTCACAATTGAACTTTAATCTTTTAAGTGTATCCCAAATACGTGATAAATCATACTCTGTTCTATTTGATGATTCATTTTGTTATGTTTTGAAGCCATGTTTTCAGATAAGCAAAGATTGGGTAATTGTTACAGCTGAAAGGGATAGAGATGTATACAAGCTGGATATGTCTCAAGTTGATTCTTCAACTGAAACAACATGCCTAATTGCTAAAGGATCAAATGATGAAAGCCAGCTTTGGCATAGATGTCTCGGTCATTCAAATTTCAAGAATATGAACAAGCTTGTACATTCAAATTTCTTAGTCCCCGATTAGTCTCGTGGCAATGTAAGAAACAAACAAATGTCTCTGTTTCAACTGCAGAAGCTGAGTACATTGATGCATGAGCAGGATGTTCTCAAATCCTTTGGTTGCAAAATCACCTACTGGATTATGGGTTCAATTTTCTTAAAACACCTATTTACATTGATAACACTGCTGCTATGTTCGTTACAGCTAATCCTGTTCAACATTCAAAAACAAAACATATCGAAATTCGATATCATTTTCTTAGAGATAAATCTAAAAAAGGGTTAATCATATTGATTCAAATTGCAACAGAAAAATAGTTGGTGGATCTATTTACTAAAGCCTTCTTACCAGGACGGTTTGAGTATTTAGTGGAGTCAATTGGTCTTATTAATCATATGTGAACTCTCTAAATCAAAAGATCATCATAAGTGATCCTCTCAATGTTAATTGCCTGTTTGTATTTTGTGTGTGTGTGTTTTCTTTAGAAAAACCAAATACAAAAGTATAAATCAAAAATCCAAAAAGAGAGTCTTTTCCTAATTGTCACTTTATTTTTAGAAAAGAATATGTTTATGCAATACGTGAAAATGATAGTACATTAGTGAGATCAGTTGCATATTTCACTCAGGAATAAAGTTTGACATGATCAGATATTATGTGTAGACAATATCATGCTACTATACTAAAAAGGAAATTCTTGTGATTATACTAAATCTTTATGCTTGTATGTATTAATCTGAGTACTTTTGAGATGTATTCGCTTATCAGATTGATTGTTTGTTAAGTTACACCACTCACACCTCATAGTGATGTGATTAATCATGAGATCTGTTACAAGCATCATATCACTTATTTGATATGAGTCATCATAGACCTGAAGTGCTGAGATATCCTTTGTTGTAACTCATTACAGACCTAGATTTCCTCTTTGATGCAAAAGATGCCAATGTGCACAATCTATTCAAATGGATAGTTAGAGCTCATGAAATGGTTATCCATGATCATTCTCTATTCATTTAAGTAACATGAGCTCTAGCTATACATATGTTTTAGGTAATAAGTTGAGTAGGTGTTCTTTCTTGCATGTCTTGATAATAGTTGAGCTCTCTAAGTCTTTGTATGAATTACATCATGTCGTATCTAAATATACCCTAATCAATCCAAGAATTGAAAAAGTAAGTGAGTTGATATTTGGTCAAAAACACTCATTTTCTGTCCTTAGATCTTGTGTCTCCTTTGCTGTGATATCACTGACCTGGAACATACTTGATCAGGATTTATTCATTGTCTATGACTATTCATATTTTTGTATTTTAATGTGCTGATCTTCATTGATATGATCTCACTACAGACATTAATTCTTTTTTTATACTAGAATTTGATTCTACGTTCATTTTGATTTTATGCATGTTTTCTGTGTGTGAAGGCAATGTAACAATGAGATGTGTGATGTTATTATGTTAACTTAGGAAACTTATAAGTTGTTCAAACTTTAAAGTTTAGGGGGAGTAATAAATGGAAGAGTTTTTCTCAGGAAATCAAAATCAAAGTTAAAATGTTGAATTGAAAGGATGATGCTATATGTTCAAAGTGTATGTGAGTTTGATAATGTAACTTTTGAAAATGATAATGCGAACCTATATAATTTTACAAGTGGAAATGCTTCTTTCAAAAGTTGAAAAATAGATATTTGATTATGTTTTTAGACTAAAATGAAGGAAAAGACAAATTTTAAGAAAAAGTTAAACAACAAGTGAAGAATTAAAATTGTTAATAATTAAATTTGAATGAGCAAAATGGAGATAAAGATGAATCAAGCAAAACCAGAACAAGGCATTCTTACTAGCAAATTTAAGTCTGCAATTGCTAATGCTTTGAAAGAACAGGAGATGTCTAAAAAGAAGCCAATGTTCAAGATCAAGGAAGAACCTGAAGATTTCTTTGAGTGCTGAAGATAGAAGATAGAAGATAAAAGCTGAAGATAAAAGCTGAAGATGAAAGCTGAAGATGAAAGGTAAAGCTAAAGGAAAGATAAAAAGAAGACAAGATAGAAGATTTTGATGAAAGACTTGATCTGCCCAAGATGCATATTAAGTTGATGTGGCTAGTGTGATATTATCCAAGTCGGGTCATACCCAATAACAAGCTAAATAAACACCTATGAATATTTATTCGTTGATAAGATCATACAAATAAATATTGACACCAATTTAGAAAAGTGGGTTTTCTAAATACATTGCTTTTGTAGATGAACATCATTATGTGGATAATCGTTCTTGAGGTATTATTTGTTTCATTATTTAAGTTTGTTAAATAATAACAAATAAAAGGGTGCTAAGTTTATAAAGTTAAAATTGGTTTCAACTTTATAAAATAAGAGATTAAAGTGTGTTTATTATGTAAAGTGGTAAAAATGATTTTTTTTAATTGGGACTTTCGGCCGCCCAAGGCCAAGGAAGTCCCACCCCTTTTTGTCTTGAAATGTGCAAGACTTAAACACACACACAATCCAATCTAGCTCTCTATCTCTCTCTTGCATGCAAAGGCAAAAATACTCTCTAGCCTAACTCTCAAAATTGTTTTTGGAGCTCAAACAAGGAAAGAAGATTCAGCAACAACAAAGTGTTAAGTTGCTGTAATTTGGTGTTGAGAAACCTAGCATTCAAAGGTTTTGTTGGTGGATTGGGGTATCACTTACTTGAGGTCTTCTTGGTTGAAGATTAAGATACAAAGTTCATCATCTACACCTCTTATAACTCGATTTCTAACAGTTAGAAAGGTAGTTTCCAAACATCTTATGGTTGTTTTTGTATGCATTTCGTATATGGATCCATGGTTTGGGTTTTGCTTTCGAAATGGATTTGATAATCAACATATTAACAAGATTTTAAACTCTTAATCCACTGAGTTTTCCTCTAAATTAGCTTATATGGACTTTGATAATCTTGTTAAATCCCTACAAATGGCATCAAGAGCCACTTATACGAATGCATACATGTATAGATCATTCCTTTTCACGGTTTTATGGTGTGTTTCACCATATGGCCGTAGCCTTTAGGGCTATTGGTTGCCCCTTTTGTTTTCTTTTAAGATTATACTTTACATGCATGTGGTAATCTTAGAAAACCTTGTCTCATTGTTGATTGATTGTTTTGCTTGGACAAAACCGAAAGTTTTCGGTTTGATTAACCTTGGCCGAAAACTTTAGGGTTCAAAAGGGGGAACCATTTTAACTTATAATACTTGCATATTTGGATGTGTATTTAGATGTTCATAACCTAGCCAATACCTTGTGTTTGGATGTGTTTTGTGTTGTGATATTGTTTGATTATTCAATTGGGTTGTAATATTTATTTATTTGGGTTTGTAATCTATTTATTATTTTAAGTTGCTTTGTAATAATAAGTAGATTAGTTGTATTTCTTTTACTAGAAAAATGTATTAGGATATATTTTGTAAAAGATGTTCAACAAGATTTTGGTTTTTGGTTTGGGCCATTTTAGGCCCAAATGGGCCTCATAGCCCAAGATTGGTTTTAAGCCCAATAACCAAAGCCCCAAGTATGGAGGCCCAAGGAAGCTAGGAGCTGAAATTGGAGCCCAAAAGAAAGCCCAAATAAAGCAAAACGATGACAACTCAAAATGGACACTTGAAGCATTAGGATGTGGGATCATGTGGGAGCACACCATCACAATGCCATGTGTCATGTTTAAGCTTTATAATTGACCCCTTTTGGCACACTTGTTTTGGCCAACAAGTGTTGCCAAATCCATTGGCTATGGTTATGAACTTGTGGTTGTTTTATTATGCATGTATGGTTGATTTATGTTCATCTTATCTTATTATGGAATTGGATAGTTAACAACACGAAATCAACAACTCGCATAAAATTGGTTCCTTAGAAATCAATAAGTAATAAAATGGGTTTTACCAAAGGTTATTGATTTCATAATTAATTGGGCTATTAAAAGGAATTTTGAAATAAGTTTTCAAACAAACTACCATGCATTTGAATGCACGCAAATGCAAGGTATGAATATTGTTTTCCAAACTAGAATTTTGTTAAACCCAAACCCCTTTTCAAACAAGTTTAACACCATCCTTTTAAGCAACACTCAATTCACTTGTAACTTATTTATGGGATAAAGGTCACCTAACCATAAATATAGAAACTTATGAAGTTGAGGCGAAATTACCATATTTGTGGGATAAAGGTCACCTAACCACTTATATATGTAAAGTCACACGTATGTCTAAGTAGGACGACTTGATTTGGAAATCATGCATTAGGATCACCGAAGCATGACGTACAAATAGTGTTGATGGGATAAACATGCCAAACAAAACATAAGATGTTTAAACCGATCCCATAACACTAGAAATTGTAATAAGTTACAGTTGTCAAACGTTGACTACCTTGTTGATTTAAATAAAGGGATAAAGGTCACCTAACCGATATTTAAATGTAACGTTGGATTCTAGGTTTCAATTATTAATTGTCTATGAGACATAAAAGGGTATTAATAATTAAAACACTTTGATATTAAAAATACTAAAAATTGAACTTTGTTTTATTGTAGATGGCAAACAACAACAATGCAATCCTAACCGTCCATAACCTATCACTAAGAACTATCCTTGAAAAGGAACATCTAAACCATGGGAACTTCATGGATTGGTACCAAAACTTGAGAATCGTTCTCAAACAAGAAAAGAAGTCCTATGTGTTAGACGATCCCATTCCTGATCAACCTGATGAAAGTGACGTTGAGGCCTTTGCCGAGTGGGTCAAGTACACCGAAGACTCTGTGCAAGTCTCATGTCTCATGCTAGCGAGTATGATACCCGATTTGCAAAAGGACTTTGAGAACGACAATGCCTATGACACGATCACCCAGTTGAAGGAAATGTTCCAACAACAATCAAGGGTGGAGCGCTTCGAAACGGTTCGAGCGCTTCATGCATGTCGAATGGACGAGACCCAATCGGTATCATCTTACGTTATTAAGATGAAGAGCCACATTGATCGCTTTGAAAGGCTTAACTGTCGTGTGTCCAATGAGTTGGTAACGGATTTGATCCTCAACTCCCTATCCAAGAAGTTTGATAGCTTCGTTATGAACTATAACATGAATGGATGGGACAAGAGCATTGGTGAGCTTCATTCAATGCTCAAAACGGCCGTAGTGGGCATGGTTAGAAAGGTTTTACCAGTCCTTACGATCAATGAAGGTGGTAGTAGGAAGAGGCACCTCCCTGACCCTAGGGCAAATATTGTCAAAGGGAGGGACACGTCAAGGGGAAGGGTAAGGGTAAAGCAAGAGTAGAACCACCTAAACCGAAAGAAAAGAAGCAAAAGGTTTCTCATGACGACCCGTGTTTTGACTGTGGTGAGGTAGGCCATTGGAAACGCAATTGACGGGTCTATCTCAAAGCGTTGAGATCGAAGAGGGACGCGGGGCGAACCTCAGGTACAATCTTTATGATACATGTTGAGTTAAATGTTATTTCTTCTAAAACATGGGTATTGGATACCGGATGTGAAACTCATATTTGCAATTTGTTGCAGGGGTTCAAAAGAAATGAGCATTATGCAAAAGGGGAAATTAGTCTCTTTATGGCCAATGGTGCAAAGGTTCACGTGGAAGCCCAAGGAGACTACATTTTGAAGCTTCCAAGTGGTTTAGAAGTCATTTTAAAGAATGTATTGTATGCTCCTTGCTTGACTAGGAACATTATTTCTGTTTCCCGTTTAAGACAATGTGATTATGATTTCAAGTTTGTTGACAATGATATTCATGTTTCTTTAAATCTTGTGTTTTACTTTAAGGCTATACCTTGTAATGGTATTTATGAATTGGTTCATAATAACACAACATATGATAGCTCAATGTACCAAGCAACCACCAAGAGGCTCAAACTAGATTTGAGTGATTCCTATCTTTGGCATTGTCGCCTTGGTCACATAAACAAGAATCGTATGCAAAAACTTCAAAACAATGGTCTTTTGAAAGCCAATGAAAATGATTCATTTAATGCATGCGAGTCTTGTTTACAAGGTAAAATGACAAAGGCCCCTTTTAGTGGGACTAATGAAAGGGCAAAAGATTTATTAGGGATCATACATTCAGATGTATGTGGACCTTTTAAGCCAACAACTAGGAATGGTGAAAGATACTTCATTACCTTTACCGATGACTATAGTCGTTATGGGTATGTGTACTTGTTAAGACACAAACATGAATCTTTTGAAATATTCAAAATCTTCAAGAATGAAGTAGAAAATCAATTCAACAAAACGGTCAAGATTTTTCGTACAGATAAAGGAGGTGAATACGTTAGTAGGGAATTTCAAGAATATCTTAGAAGTTGTGGGATTGTCTCACAACTTACTCCACCTGGAACACCACAACATAATGGTGTGTCTGAGAGGAGGAATCGAACTCTGTTGGATATGGTTCGATCTATGATGGCTAGAAGTACACTACATCTATCATTTTGGGGTTTCACGTTGCTCTCCGCGGCCTGTATTTTAAATATGGCCCCAACCAAGAAAGTGGAAAGGACACCTTTCGAAGTATGGCATGGAAGGGTTCCATCATTATCATATTTAAAAGTTTGGGGGTGTGATGCTTATCCTAAGCAATACACTCAAAACAAACTGGAAGCCCGATCCACAAAGTGTGTCTTCATTGGATATCCTAGAGATTGTATTGGATATTATTTCTATGATCCGACAGAGCAGAAAGTGTTTATTGGTCGAAAGGAAGAGTTCTTGGAAACTATGTTTCTTTCGGAAGAAACTAGTGGAAGAGAAGTGGAACTTGAAGAGGTTCAAGATTCACAAAATGATACACAATTGGTTGATACTAGCAATCAACATGAGGATGTTGAGAATGATCATATGGATGATCAAGATAAACAAAACGTTCGTAGATCTGGTAGAATTAGTGTTCCTCCTGAGAGATATGGATTTTTCGTGGATGGATGCTATGTGGTAGATTCGGATGAACCAACCACATACCATGATGCAATGTCAAAACCTGATTTTGACAAAAGGCAAGAAGCCATGAACCTTGAGATGCAATCCATGTATGATAACCAAGTTTGGGAATTGGTTACACCACCTCTTAAATCCAAGATAGTTGGAAGTAAGTGGGTTTTCAAGAAGAAAACTGATATGCATGGAAACTTGGATAATTATAAAGCTAGACTCGTAGCGAAAGGTTTCACTCAAACTCAAGGGATTGATTATGATGAAACTTTCTCCCCTGTGGCAATGCTAAAGTCTATTAGGATATTATTTGCCATAGCAGCATATTATGACTATGAGATTTGGCAAATGGATGTCAAAACTGCTTTCCTTAATGGATATCTTGAGGAAGATGTCCATATGGAACAACCTGAAGGTTTTTTCGATCCAAAACATCCTAACAAGGTATGCAAGTTAAACAAGTCAATCTACAGATTGAAACAAGCATCAAGAAGTTGGAATCACCGTTTTGATGATGAAGTAAAGAAATTTGGCTTCATCAAAAACGCTGATGAAGCTTGTGTGTATAAGAAAGCTAGTGGAAGCATTATTACTTTCCTTGTATTATATGTCGATGACATTCTACTTTTTGGAAACGACATTCCAACCTTGGAAGGTGTAAAAACCTGGCTTGGAAGTTGTTTTTCCATTAAGGATCTTGGTGAAGCCACCAATATTTTGGGAATAAAGATCTATAGGGATAGATCAAGGTGGTTAATAGGTTTAAACCAAAGTGCATACATTGAAAAGATCTTGAAGAGGTTCAAGATGGAGAATTCTAAAAAGGGATTAGTACCTATTCAGAAGGGGACTATATTGAGCTCATCTCAATGCCCTAGTTCAAAGGTTGAACAAGAAAGAATGAATGGAGTCCCCTATGCATCTGCTATAGGATCCATCATGTATGCAATGATATAACTGTTAAGAGTATTTTAAAATACCTTAGGAACACTAAGGATATGTTCTTAATATATGGATCTGGTGAGGAGGAGCTCGTTATAAAGGGTTACACGGATGCGAGTTTCCAAACTGATCGAGATGATTCTCGATCACAGTCGGGATATGTCTTCATCATGAATGGAGGAGCAGTCTCTTGGAAGAGCTCAAAGCAAGATGTAGTGGCACTATCTACAACAGAATCAGAATACATCGCCACTACATTGGCAGCTCAAGAAGCTGCGTGGCTTAGGAAGTTCATTGCTGATCTAGGGGTCGTTGCTACCATTCAAGACCCCCTAGAGATATTTTGTGACAACGAGGGTGCGATTGCTCAAATCAAGGAACCTCGTGCTCATCAAAAGACTCGGAACATTGAACGAAGATTCAACTACATAGGGGATGAAGTTGAAAAGGGAAAGATATGTATTTGCAAAGTTCACACCGATCAAAACATTGCGGATCCATTCACGAAGCTCCTAGATAGGTCAAAGCATGAAAGTCATACTTGTGCCCTAGGACTTCGATATTCTAGTGATTGGACTTGATCAAATTTTGTATTTGGATATTGGAACTCATGTTATTAGACTTTATTATGTGGTTATAAATTTCATTTGTTCTTCCTTTTAGCATGTTTAAATCCATGAATAAATAAGTTATTTTAAACGTCTGTAGTCGATCATACTTGTGGGAACAACTATGAATGTAAGACTATAATGAACTTGGAGTGGTTGATATTCATAAGGTATGAATATAGAGCAAAAGGTTGCTACCAAGGTTCATTGATATCTATGGGATATAGATATTGGACCGACCTGCTCTCAATTATTTCTGCATAGAATCTTTGTGATTAGTCATAAGAGATATTGAGTAAAGGCGAATATCATTGTATCCTCAGACCTGAGATATATATTGGGTCTTGATATTCACCAAGTGTTGTACTTTGACTTAGTTCTTTGTTGTTCTGAAAGATTGGCAGTACATAAGGCTAGGTTCAGGTATGATATAAGGTGATTATGAGAGACGTATGCAGTCAAGATGGAATTTGTTTCTCTTATTCGTTGAGAGTTAGATGTCTAAGGCCTATTAAAGTTAAATCATCGGAGAATGACCGTTCTGTGTCTCTATGATTCAACATGACATCTCAAACAAAAGGATAGATGATTGATTCACCTAAAACATATCAAGTAAGGTACTTGAAGAGGATGATGTTATTGAATGGCACTTAATCATATACATTAGGGGTAACAAACCGTTGCTAGGCATTATTTGCTGCTTGCATCAACCTTCTATGAATCTTGTGCAAGTGGGAGATTGAAAGACTTGATCTACCCAAGATGCATATTAAGTTGATATGGCTAGTGTGATATGATCCAAGTCGGGTCATACCCAATAACAAGCTAAACAAACACCTATGAATATTTATTCGCTGATAAGATCATACAAATAAATATTGACACCAATTTAGAAAAATGGGTTTTCTAAATACAATGCTTTTGTAGGTGAACATCATTATGTGGATAATCGTTCATGAGGTATTATTTGTTTCATTATTTAAGTTTGTTAAATAATAACAAATAAAAGGGTGCTAAGTTTATAAAGTTAAAATTGGTTTCAACTTTATAAAATAAGATATTAAAGTGTGTTTATTATGTAAAGTGGTAAAAATGATTTTTTTTTAATTGGACTTTCGGCCGCCAAGGTCAAGGAAGTCCGACCCCTTTTTGTCTTGAAATGTGCAAGACTTAAACACACACACAATCCAATCTATCTCTCTCTCTCTCTTGCATGCAAAGGCAAAAATCCTCTCTAGCCTAACTCTCAAAATCGTTTTTGGAGCTCAAACAAGGAAAGAAGATTCAGCAACAACAAAGTGTTAAGTTGCTGTAATTTGGTGTTGAGAAACCTAGCATTCAAAGGGGTTTGTTGGTGGCTTGAGGTATCACTTACTTGAGGTCTTCTTGGTTGAAGATTAAGCTACAAAGTTCATCATCTACACCTCTTATAACTCGATTTCTAACAGTTAGAAAGGTAGTTTCCAAACATCTTATGGTTGTTTTTGTATGCATTTCGTATATGGATCCATGGGTTGGGTTTTGCTTTCGAAATGGGTTTGATAATCAACATATTAAAAAGATTTTAAACTCTTAATCCGCTGCGTTTTCCTATAAATTAGCTTATATGGACTTTGATAATCTTGTTAAATCCTTACATTTGAAGACTGAAGACCATGTAAATCTTAGGGGAGTATTGTTAGAACTCTTGAAAGATTAACATGTTGTCTTTATGTGTCTTTTTACTATTTGTAATAGTATAGGGACTAGTTTAGTAATTTGTTAGTTCCTTGTGTTTCATTATAAGTAGCATAGACTTGTAGTAGTTAAAAAAAGAGAAGAACGATAGTTTTAGAACAAATTTAGCACTGCTTACTTACTTGTAATTATCTTTGCTTAATATTAATAAGCTATAAATTTTGTTGATATCTTGCTTTGTTTGATTACTTTGTTTGTATTTCTTTGAAATCGTGTTCATACATCATCACAGATTGGTACATTTGATCCTATCAGAGGCAGTTCCACATATGGTCCAGTCGTACCAATGGTCCATTCGCATGGCCCAGTCACATGAACGGGTTTGCACGTAGATTTTCAGATCTGCAGCGGCCAAGGCTGCCAAAACCCCTAATCTTATGAATTTTACATGAACCGAAACAAAATAGACATCATAAGATTCGCAAGGGTGACTGTTGGACCAAAAGAACCAATGAGCCAGATCAAAAAAACCTTTAAGTCCCACAGACATCATAACAACTGAAGTGGTCTACAACAGCTGAAGACAAAGTCTGAAGACAAGGTCTGAAGACAAGGTCTGAAGACAAGGTCTGAAGACAAGGTCTGAAGACAAGGTCTGAAGACAAAGTCTGAAGACAAAGTCTGAAGACAAAGTCTGAAGACAAAGTCTGAAGACAAAGTCTGAAGACAAAGTCTGAAGACAAAGTATGAAGAAAAAGTCTGAAGAAAAAGTCTGAAGACAAAGTCTGAAGACAAAGTCTGAAGACAAAGTCTGAAGACAAAGTCTGAAGACAAAGTCTGAAGACAAAGTCTGAAGACAAAGTCTGAAGATAAAGTCTGAAGACAAAGTCTGAAGACAACTGCTGAAGACAAAGTCTGAAGACAACTGCTGAAGACAAAGTCTAAAGACCAAGTTCTCAGATGTTGTCACAACAGCTGAAGTAGTTCTTTCAGTAGTTGTGAGGGTTTACTTTTCAGTAGTTTGTAATCAGTACTTTTATTTCATGTAAAACATCTGAAGTTCTTACACTTCAGATGTTATAACTTCAGTAGTTCTATTTTAGCTTGTACTTAGCTTTTATAAAGGTGTCCTCAGTTGTTGTGGACATCTTTAGTAGTTTAGTCTCTTTCAGTTGCTTGTATAAATCAGTTAGATGTCACTATCAAGTGACATCAGCTGATGTCACATTCCTTTATAAAAGGAATGTTGACCTAATTTCTTGTAATCGAAGCGTGTGCGTGAATGAAAATATTTTCTTTGTAGAAAACTTTCTCTCTCTATAACCATCACTGTTTGATTGAATATCATTATTATTCTTGCCTAAATTTCGTCTAATTCTTGTTCTATTCCGCTGCAAATCTTAATCTAACTGATCAAACTAGATCCTGATCCTTTCAGTGATTAGAACGTGGTTTTGAGTTCGATTTTAACATAGAAACAACACACATAACCAGATCTGAGCAAAACATGAACAACATGAAGTGGGTTTAACGTCAAAGAACCTAAAATCGATCGAGAAATCAAGAGCTTGGGATGCTAGAATGATTGTTAGATCACTCTAGCAGTAACCTTGCTCTCATACCACTTGTTAGGACCTTGTACAGACGAAGTACTAACTGATTTACATGTATACCAACTCAAATAGTGTGGAAATCTATTTAATTGGCGATCCAGTCAATGAGAACGCATGTAGAATCGATCTTAGAATGAATCTAAATGTTAAGAATGATTGCAATATGAATCTGTGCGATCTATGAACTTGGAATAGGTGTTCTAGGGTCTCTGGATGGCTAGGGTACGATTTTGTGCATAGGTATTCGAATTGTTCAGTTTTTTCACGAATTAAGTGGTATTTATAGGTTAGGGTTTTCCATTCGTGCGACTTAGCCATTTGCATGGTTCAGTCGTGCGATTGAAGCATGCGGTTGATCCATCCGCACGACTGAAGATTCAGTCGTGTGACTGAGTCAAAGTCATTTTACAGTCGTGCAACTAATCCATTAGCATGAAGTATTCATGCGTATCATCCATTAGCATGGTCCATTGGCATGAGAACTTCACACGATTAAGTTTAAGCACGTTTCTCAATCATTATTGACTAAGAACTATGTAAACAACCACAAACCTATATAGGTAATTCAATATACGTTAACACATAATAATCAATGAAATATTAAACATTATAAGCATAAACCACAAATTTTATTTCATTGAACCCATTCTGTTACATATATGTAAAACATGAACGACATTAAACCACAAACATATATCTATCTACATGATATTTTTAGAGTGAGAAAGAAGGGAGATCGGAAACTCTCGGGTTTTGAAGAACAAGAACAGGAAGTCGAATTCAAGGTAAAAATTCATAGTTTTATGGTGTTCTTGGCTGGCCTTAGCCTCGGTTATATGCTTATGTATGTTTGTCTGTGTTCGGGTGTGTTTTTGGTGTGTTTCTAGGTGGTTGAAGTCAACTTGCAAACGGGTTTTGAAGAAGTCAAAACCAAAGGCAGCTAATGTGAGTTCTAGGACCCTCTTTTTACATGTTTTAAACTGCTTTGGGGTTACAAATGCATGTATGAACGTTTTATGAAAGTTGGGTTTTATACCCGTATGTGTGTTTGTGTGTGTGTTTATGGGTGGGGTCTGATTTTGGGCAACGTATGTGTACAATGATGTTATAGTTGTGTTTCTAAGGCTTAGGGTGTATGATTTAAGCTTAGAACATGATAGGTGATGATTGGGAACTAAATTATGATGCTTAAGAGTGTTATAGATTGCCCATGCGCTAAATAGTGGCCAATGCGCCCAACTGAAATAACTACCTAAGTGTTCCCATTCGCCCATACTCTCATATGGCTGAATAGTACCCATGCGCCTAGAAAAAGGCTAAAATTGACTAAATGTTCATGCGCCTAGGATTTCCATCTGCCTAGGCACTCATGCGCCTGCATAGTGCCCATGCGCCTAGAATTGCCCAAAAATGACTAAGTGTTGCCCATGCGTCCCAATAGTGCCCATGCGCCAGAAATTGCCCATTCACCTAAGTGTTCCCCATGTGCCTGAAAGGCCATGTGCCTGCATAGTGCTCATGCACCTGCATCATGCCCATGCGCCTAAAGACTTAGAATATTTTCTGATTTTTAGGGAAAATGTCAAATGTAGGCTTTTGACTTGGAAGGTTCCCGGGGACTATGTAAGTTGACTTTTGAAGTCATAGATGATGTAATGGGCGAAGTATGATGTGATGTATGATTGGTGCTTATGCATGGTGGCATGTATGATGATTGTTATGTCATGTGTGATAGTGCCTTGTATAGTGATGTTTTGTATGATTATGTTTATGTTCCATGTTATGTATGTTTATCTTTCCAATAGCTTTACATGTTATACTTATGAAAGAAATGATAAAGTATTATGTAACGTAAAGTGGACGATAATTAAAAGATGAGCATAATGATAGAATGCATGCATTAATGAAAGAGTAAGTAAAGAATGGTTGGCAAGCAAAATGTACGGAGGTGCACGACTCTAAAATGTCTTAAGGTCAACTGTGTGTGGTTTAGCTAACCCATGAGGATACAAGCACGGGTCTAGTTTTGTGATTGACCAATTGCGTAGTACATGGTGTATAGTGGATACTCAACTCAGTGCTGGTGCCAGGCTATGTGGGTTATGGAAGTCATTTGTGATCTTCGGCAGAGTACCCGCTTTGTGCATACGTTTGGGGTGTAATATACCATTGGGATCATTGTCGCTTGCCTCGATGCTGGTGCCAGGCTATGTGCATTATGGAAGTCATTTATGATCCTTAGCCAAGTACCCACTTTGTGCATACGTTTTTGGTATAACTGATGAACAGTAAAGGAAGATAATAATGTATTATCTTTGTGTACGTATGATGTGTGATCATGTACGAAAGTATAGTATGATTTGGTAGAAAGTAAAGAATGGTTTTAAACTAAAATGAAGTATGTTTTATTTTAAAACTAGAACTCACTGAGCAATGTTGACTTTTATGTGCCTCCAGTTGGCAGTTAATGGTTGCTGAGGATGGTACGGGGCGGCTACTTGGCTGTTTTTGGATGGCATTCTTTTGTGTAATGTTTTTGCATTATAATACGAACAAACGATATTTTGTAACGAATGTTGTACTAATTTGCAAAAGCATTTATATTGATATGAAAAGTTACCTTTATGTTTCCGCTACAATGTTTTATTTGAGTTAATGTAAATATATGTTTTATGTGCAATGATTGGCCAGCTGTAAGCATCCCGGGAACGGGGCATTATACCATCTCTAGCCATACCAGGTAGATTAGTATTGATGATTGATTGTAAGATTCTTCAAAACATGAAGATTTTGTCATTCTTCTCCACTTTTATTTGGCCACATAAATAGTTGAAGATGTACTTAGAGAAGTTATCTGTTCTCTGTTCAAAGATTCTTATGATTGGAGAAGAGAAGTGCCTTGAGAATCTATCCAGTCCTGATTTCCTGTTTGAAATACACTTCAGTTAAGTGTGACACAGAAATCGGTAGGGCTTGCACAATCTCCATTTTTTGACCTCTCCTCATTCAAAGTCTCCATCATAATCCATGAGTAGATATATCTTCTTGTACTAATGATCAAAGACATCTGGGTAACCACTTTCTTGTTCTCCTAATTCTAGTACCCTTCTCATGGTCTGCTAATCTATCCTGAGTCTTTCGTTTTTAATCTCATCCATAATCACTTCAGATTCTCCATCTTCCTCAATTCGAGCCGAGTTCCAGAAATCAACTATGTGATCTTGATGAATCACAGGCTCTGCCATTAAGGCATAGAAGATTTTGGATCATCGTAAGTATCTAATGATGTCTTTGCATTGTTTCGACATGGGGTCGTCTGGATTAAGAACACACACACATTGTGCTCTCTCGCAAATCGATTAGCCATCTGTTTGTAAGAATAAAGAAGATCATGTTAGAATCAACATTATTGTCATGAGAATGCAAATAGTTGTGAGGATAACCAAGAATTAAACAGTTCATTATTGATCATTACGACATGTTTTACCTTGAAAACAATGTTCTGAGATCAGGATTATGTGTTTGTTTGATGTTTTGATTCGGTGACTATGAATGTTTTGTGAAAAGGGGAAAATTTTTGAGTGCGTTTTTCTAGATCTAAAAAAGTGTTCTGAAAAAGTGAATAATGAATATTCAAGTCAAAGAACATCATTTATACTCTCTCAGACACATTAATTTCATTTATATAATGAGGTGGGACCCTATATACAATTTAACTTATCCACAGTTCTTAGTTCTTCCGCAGATCATCTACTGATTCCGTATGTCAACTGCGAATGACTTAAAACTTCTTCTCATGAAGTATAACTTAAACTTTCATAGGTTACCAATCTATGAAATTAGAGTATACTTTTTGGAGTATTGGCTCACCCGTAGTTTACCAATCTACAGATAGACTAGTTTCATTAAATTTCACATTGTTGCTTCCGTTAATGCTAAGGACACTGTAGCTTCTTTTGATGCTTAGGATGCACTGTAGCTTTTGTTGATGCTTGAGATGCACGGTTGAAATTTATTTTGTTGTATGGTCCTAGTCAATTGCTTAGAACCATTTATTACTATTAGACCTTGTTGACTTTGTATTCATGACAATTGTGCACAAGAAGGTTTAAAGTTAAATAACTTCATGTATCCAAAAGCCAAGATAGTGCTCAAGTTCCAATTCCTTCATATTAATAATTCATTTGACAATTATGTTGTTAACTTATTTTCATGATTCTACTCCCCTTAAATTTTTTTATTATTGATGAATGAAAGCATTTATCATAAATTTCTATGAAGAATATCATGAAAGACACATGTTTGTCCAAACAGAAAGAAAATAAATAAATAAGGACAATATATAAGCATGTATTACATAGAAAGGGATCATACTATAATACTAGGCATGATGTTTATCATGTTTTCATGTTTATTAGTGAGTAACCATTATGGCATTCACATTCAATTCACTTAGAGTTTGTCCTCCCTTGTGAATCAAATCATCACTTTTTCACACTTAGAAACTATGTACTTTAAATTATAAGTTCTATCTTGAGAGGCATTGGACATCTCATTAATGCATTGTTGAAAAAGCTCTAGAATTAATATACAATTAATCACATTGGATTCTTTTGAGAGCTTAGATATGATCATCATCAGGTCACCAGGTCTTTACTCACATAAAACAGAGATACCTTTAACCCAGTTCTTTGTTTACACAAAACAGAGGGATCATGACGATCATTGTAATACCCGGATATTTTTAGACGAGAAAGAAGAATAAAGTGAAGAAAAAGAAAGAAAAGGAATAAAACCCAAGTCTAGGGGTAAAAAGAGTCCAAAAGGACAAAATGTTTGAAAAGTGGGTGTAAAAGGTGGTATGGCCGCCCATATGTCACATACACCACTGATTTTCAGGTTTAGAGAGAGAGAGAGTAGTTGGGAGCAGCAAATTCTCGGTTTAGAAGGAAGAACAAGAAAGAATACGAACTCAAGGTAAGAATTCATGTTTTTATGGTGTTCTTAACCGGTTATGTCCTCGGGTTTATGCTTATGTGTGTTTATATGTATTCGGGTATGTTTATAGTAGGTTTCTAGGCGGTTGAATACAATTTGCAAACGGGTTTGGAAGAAGCCATACGCAAGAGCTACAAAGGTGAGTTCTAGGACCCCTCTTTTACCTGTTTTAACTGATTTTAGGGCTGGAAATGCATGAATGTATGGTTTCATTAAACTGGGTTTCGGACCCCTATGTCAGAATGTGTGCATGATGATGTTATGATATGATGTATGATTATGTTCATGCTTGATGAGGTAGGATGATGTTTCTAAGGCTTAGGATGTATGACTTAAGCTTAGAACATGATGAATGGTGATTTGAGATTGAAACCTAATGTTTAAGGCTCATATGTTAAGTTTTAGAATCTACATACGTGTTGAATAGTTAATATGGATGAGGTTATTGTGGATGAGCATTGACTAAGTATGGAAATGCGGATGAAAGTCAATGCGGATGAACATTAACTGAGCCTGATAAGTGCGGATATGGACTAAGGGGAAATGCGGATGAGTAATGGGAAGAAATGTGGGCGAACAGTTAATGCGGATGAGTATTAACTGCTAAGTAAGTGCCGATGAACAGTTAATGCGGATGAAGTCAATGCGGATGAACATTGACTAAGTATATGAAATGCGGATGTGTAAGACAAATACGGAGAAAGTAAGTCAATGCGGATGAAGCAAATCAAATGCGGATGAACAATAAGGTCAATGCGGAAGAACACTTAGTAAAATTCTGACTTTTTGGGAAAAGGGGTAATGTAGGCTTTGACCTGAGATGTTCCCGGGGATTCATGTAAGTTGACTTTTGAGGTCATAGATGGTATGATGGGCATGTAGTGATGTGTGATTGATGCATATGCACGATGTTGATGTATGATGTTGTATGATTATGCATGATGTATGTTATGAATGTATGATGATGCGCTTTACGATGATGATGACTGAATGTTATGTTCCTTGCAAGAGCTCCGGTCCTATTCATGAAGAAGAAAGACCGTAGTATGAGGATGTGTATTGACTACCGTGAGCTGAACAAGTTGACGGTCAATAACCGATACCCCTTACCGAGATTCGATGATTTGTTTGATCAGCTTCAAGGTGCCAGTTGCTTCTCAAGAAAAGATCTTCGATCTGGCTATCATCAACTGAAGGTGAAAGAGCAGGATGTTCATAAAATAGCTTTTCGCACGCGCTACGGTCACTATGAGTTTCTTGTCATGTCTTTTGGTTTGACTAATGTGCCAGCTTCTTTTATGGATTTAATGAACCATGTGTGTCAGCCTATGTTGGATAAATCAGTGATTGTGTCTATGGATGATATCTTGATTTATTCGAAGAGCAAGATTGAGCATGCCGGTCACATTCAGGAGGTTTTGGAGACGTTGAGAAGGGAGAAATTGTACGCTAAGTTCTCCAAGTGCGCGTTCTAGTTGCGTGAGGATCAATTCTTGGGACATGTGGTGAATCCTGACAGGATCATGGTGGACACGGCAAAAGTGGAGGCGGTTATGCAATGGAAGTCACCAAAGACGCCATCCGAGATTTGTAGCTTCTTGGGATTGGTGGGCTATTATAGAAGGTTTATCCAAGACTTTTCCAAGATTGCTTCTCCACTAACCATGCTGACCCGGAAAGATGTGAAGTTTGTATGGGGTCAAGCTCAAGAGAAGGCATTCGAGGAATTAAAGGCGAGGTTAACCCAAGCTCCGGTTCTGTCATTACCCGAATGGAGTGAAGATCTGGTGGTTTATTCTGGTGCTTCTTACTCGGGGTTGGGGTGCGTACTAATGCAGAGAGGAAAGGTTATAGCTTATGCATCCCGACAGTTGAAAGTTCATGAGGTCAACTACCCTACTCATGACTTGGAGCCGGCAGCCGTGGTCTTTGTGTTAAAGATTTGGAGGCATTATCTGTACGGGACGAAGTGCCCCATTTTCACTGACCACAAGAGCTTGAAGTACTTCTTTGAGCAAAAGGACCTGAACATGAGACAAAGAAAGATGGTTGGAGCTCATAAAAGACTATGATTGCGAGATCCACTACCATCCGGGCAAAGCCAATATGGTGGTGGATGACCTTAGCCGAAAGGAGAGGCCCGAACCGATTCGGGTGAAAGCATATCAGCTGATCAAGACCTCTGATATGATGAAGCAAGTCAAAGAGTTTCAACATGAGGCACTGAAAGAAGATCATCTTAACTCTGAGAGAATGAGTGGTCTTGTAGTAGAATTGGGTGAAAACACGCTTGGTGTAAGAACTCGATTCGGGAGAACGTGGGTTCCTCGTTTTGGGGATCTACGGGGAAGGTTTTGGATGTGGCTCACAAGACTCGATACTCTATTCATCCAGGTGCCATGAAAATGTATCAAGACATGAAGAAAGATTATTGGTGGCCGGGTATGAAGCGCGATGTGGTGGAATATGTGAGTAAGTGCCTTACTTGTTTACAGGTGAAGGCCGAGCATCAAAATTCGTATGGGAAAATCCAACCGTTGGACATACCAGAATGGAAGTGGGAGCACATCACCATGGATTTCATTACGAAGTTCCCACGTACTCCGAAAGGGTATGATGCCATATGGGTGATTGTGGACCATCTGACGAAGAGTGTTCACTTCCTATCGATTCGCGACACATATTCGTCCGAGTGGTTGGCAGATCTGTTCATCAAGGAGATTGTAACTCGTCATGGTGTGCCGGTGTCCATTGTGTCTGATCATGACAGCCGGTTTACATCTAAATTCTAGAAGAAATTCCACGATGCCATGGTAGCGAGGTTACACATTAGCACGGCTTATCATTCTCTGACTGATGGTCAGTCAGAAAGGACCATTCTGACCTTGAGGACATGCTTCGGGCATATGTTATTGATTTTGGGGGAAATTGGGATGACCACTTACCGTTAGCTGAGTTCTCATACAACAACAGCTATCATGCTAGCATTGGTATGCCACCATATGAGATGCTTTATGGTAGGAGATGCAAAACACCCGTTTGTTGGGGTGATATTGGTCAGAAGGAATTGGGGAGCGTCGAGGTAATCGAGGCTATGACTGAGAAGCTTGAGAAGATCAAAGCCTTCATAAAGGCAGCTAAAGATAGACAGTAGACATATTTTGATAAACGACATAGACGATTGAGTTCTAGGTGGGTGACCGGCTTATGTTGGGGGTCTCACTTTGGAAGGGTATCATTCATTTCCAAAAGCGGGGCAAGTTGAGCCCGAGATACATAGGCCCTTTCCGAATCGTTGCTTGAGTAGGAAAGGTGGCCTATAGATTGGTGTTACGATAAGAGTTAAGTGGAATTCACCAGACATTCCATGTATCTCATCTGAGAAAGTGCTTAGCTGATGAAGACATGATTGTTCCACTGGAGGATATCGAAGTAGAAGAACGGCTCAATTACGTGGACCAACCGGTGGCAATCATAGATCAAATGGAAAAGCGGCTGAGAAATAAAGTGGTTCCCCTTATGCGTGTACAGTGGAAGCACAGGAACGTATCCAAGTCAACATGGGAGACTAAAGAAGAAATGAAGCAGCATTACCCGCGTTTGTTCGAGGAATAACAGGTTTCGAGGACGAAACCTATTTAAGGGGGGTGGACTTGTAACACCCGGCTATTTTTAGACGAGAAAGAAGAATAAAGTGAAGAAAAAGAAAGAAAAGGAATAAAACCCAAGTCTAGGGGTAAAAAGTGTCCAAAATGACAAAATGTTTGAAAAGTGGGTGTAAAAGGTGGTATGGCCGCCCATATGTCACATACAACACTGATTTTCGGGTTTAGAGAGAGAGAGAGTAGCTGGGAGCAGCAAATTCTCGGTTTTGAAGGAAGAACAAGATAGAATTCGAACTCAAGGTAAGAAATCATGTTTTTACGGTGTTCTTAACCGGTTATGTCCTCGGGTTTATGCTTATGTGTGTTTATATGTGTTCGGGTATGTTTTTAGTGGGTTTCTAAACGGTTGAATTCAATTTGCAAATGAGTTTGGAAGAAGCCATACTCAAGAGCTGCAAAGGTGAGTTCTAGGACCCCTCTTTTACATGTTTTAACTTATTTTGGGGCTTGAAATGAATGAATGTATGTTTTAATTAAACTGGGTTTCGGACCCGTATGCTTGAATGTCTGCATGATGATGTTATGATATGATGTATGATTATGTTCATGCTTGATGAGGTAGGATGATGTTTCTAAGACTTAGGATGTATGGTTTAAGCTTAGAACATGATGAATGGTGATTTGAGATTGAAACCTGATGTTTAAGCCTTATATGTTAAGTTTTAGAATCTGCTTAAGTGTTGAACAGTTAATGCGGATGAGGTCAATGTAGATGAGCATTGACTAAGTATGGTAATACGAATGAAAGTCTATGCGGATGAACATTGACCGAGCCTAAGAAGTGCGGGTATGGACTAAGGGGAAATGCGGATGAGTAATGGGAAAAAATGCGGACGAACAGTTTTGCGGATGAGTATTAACTGCTATGTAAATGTGGATGAACAATTAATGCGGATGAAGTCAATGTGGATGAAGTCAATGCGGATAAACATTGACTAAATATATGAAATGCGGATGAGTAAGACAAATGCGGATGACAAATGCAGATGATGTAAGTCAATGCGGATGAAGCAAATCAAATGCATATGAACAATAAGGTCAATGCGGATGAACACTTAGTAAAATTCTAACTTTTTGGAAAAAGGGGTAATGTAGGCTTTGACTTGAGATGTTCCTGGGGATTCATGTAGGTTGACTTTTGAGGTCATAGATGGTATGATGGGCATGTAGTGATGTGTTATTGATGCATATGCATGATGTTGATGTATGATGTATGATTATACATGATGTATGTTATGAATGTATGATGATGCCCTATACGATGATGATGACTGAATGTTATGTTCCTTGTGATGTATGTTTATCTTTCCATGGTTTACGTATTATGTTAATGAATGAACCAAAAGTATTATGCAATGTAAAATGAAAGATAATTATAGAAGAACATGATGAATGAATGCATGCATTAATGAACGAACGAATATAAGAAGGCTTGCAAGCAAATGTATGGAGGTGCACACCCAATGAAGGTTTTAGCTCAACGGTGTGCGGGTTAGCTACCCCGAAGGATGCACATTGGGGTCCAATCTTTGTGATTGACCATATGAATGGGATCCTTGCCGCTTGCCCTAGGTAGTAGAGTCAGCTTCGTGCACAATGTTCGAGGTCTATGAAAGACCTCAGGCCCAGTTACCCGCTTTGTGCATAATGTTCGGGGTATAGCACATGGCATTGATCCGGAATGAAAGAGAAAAGATAAATGGTGAATGTACTTGCCCTAAGTACTAGAGCCAGCTTCATGTACAATGTTCGAGGTCTATGAAAGACCTTAGGCCCAGTTACCCGCTTTGTGCATAATGTTCGGGGTAATGTACATGTCACTGGATGTAAGGAATGAAAGAATGAAAGTAAGAATGTGTGAAAGAATGAAAGCTAATGAATGAACGAAAGATAATAATGATATTATCTGTGTATACGTATGATGTATGATCGCATGAAAGTAAAGAAAGGTTTTAATGAAGTAATATATTGTTTTATTATAAAACTAGAACTCACTCAGCACGCTGACTTTTATGCATTTTCCAGTTGGCAGGTGAACATTGTTGAAGATGGCACGGAGTAGCTACTTGGCATTTTGAATGGCATTCTTTTGTTAATGTTTTTGCATTGTAATGTGAACGAATGATGTTTTGAAATGAACGCTTGTATTATCTTGCAAAAGCATTTGTAATGATATGAAAAAAAATTAGTTTTATGTTTCTGCTGCAATATTTTATGAATGATTAAATGTAAAGTATATGTTTTATGTGAAATAAATGACCAACTGTGAGGTGCCCGGGAACGGGGCCTTACAATCATGATCATTTCACCAGTTGGTTACAAATGTAAACCATGGTGATCATACACCTAGGTATTTGTTACAAATGTAGCTGTGTGGGTACAAAGTGTGTTTAGATGAGTGATTTGGTCACATCAGAATGTGACTCACTTTCTGTATCCTTAAAATGAAGTTTCCCACAAACAATCACTTTGCATTATGTTTGGCATGCACCAAGTGTAGTTTCCACTCTAGATGAACCTACTTATATATCAAGTAAGTGGATTAGATTTTAATGTTATTTAAGTATTTAGGTAGAAACAAAGACATAGTATACTATCATTTCCCAAACATATGTCATGTTGAAATATTTTTTTGTTTTATTATTAAGACAATTTACAAGGATAGACACATGCTTTTCTTTGTTTGTTCATGCCGAGAGACTCAATTAGAAAATTATATCTAACAGAATCAAAGGCTTAAGTGAATAATCAGCAAGCTGATTTGTTGTATCCAATTTGAATAACTTGATAAAACCTTTTTAGAGCAATGTTGTAAAAAATGGTATCTTATTTCAATATGCTTTGTTTTAATATGTTGCACAGGATTAGCAGTTATAAACATAGCAGCAGAATTGTCAATGTAAATTGGAGTTTAAAGGAAATTGTAATCATAATCAAACAATTGGTTTTGCATCCAAAGGTCTTGAGAGCAACCGGCTAAAGCAGCTATGTACTCAGCCTCAACTGTGAATACAGATACATTTGTTTGCTTCATGCACTGCCATGAAACTAGTTGTGGATTTTTGTTGTTATTGCATCCACCATTCTCACTATCTGAGTATGAGTAAGGAGTGAAATCAACATCTTATGGATAACAAAGAGCAAATCCTTGGTTTCCTTCAAGATATCTAAAGATTCTTTTCATAGCATTCAGATGAGACCCTTTTGGATCTGATTGGTACCTAGCACAAACACACACAACAAACATAATGTCAGGTCTACTGGCAGTTAAATACATAAGTTATCCTATCATTGATCTATATAATCTTTGATCAATAGTTTTTCATGTAGGATCAGGTACAAGTTTTTCAATTGTTGAGGCTGGTGTTCTACATGAAGATGTATCAACAAGGTTGTACCTTTTCAAATATTTGATGTATGTATTTCTCTTGACTGATGAACATTGCATCTATCTTCTAATGAACTTGTAGACCAAGAAAGAAAGTTAATTCTCCCATTGAACTTATCTGAAACTATGATTTCATTAATTCTTAAAAGCTTACACACAATCTTTTATTAGTTGATCCATGCTTGAGCAAGAAAGATGATAGTGTTTCATACCACTTTCTTGGTGCTTGGTGCATACCATACAAAGCTTTATCAAGTTTGTATACCCTGTGTGGGTAGTGATGATCTTCAAATTTATGGGGCTGTGATATATAGACTTCTTCATCAATTTTCCAATATAGGAAGGCACACTTGACATCCATTTGATACATAGTGAACTTCTTATATGATGCATATGCTAGGAACACTCTTATGGCTTTAATTTTTACAACAAGTGCAAAAACTTCATCATAGTCTATTCCTTCTTCTTGTGTGTATCCTTGTTCAATCAACTTTGCTTTGTTTCTTACAATTATACCTCTGTCATCTAGTTTATTTTTGAAGAGCTATCTAGTTCCGATTGGATGTTGACCATCAGGTAAATCAACTAGAGTCCATACATTTTTCTTTCTAAAATTTTTAAGCTCTTCTTGCAGAGTTTCAATCCAGCTATTGTCCTTTAGAGCAAGTGTGACATTTGGAGGAACAGTTGAGAAAGAAACAAGTGAAAAGAAAGATGTTGGCAGTTCCACTTTGGCTTGTCGTAATTATTTTGGCAGGATCTCCAATGATGTTGTTGACTGGATGAGTCTTACGGATTCTTGTTGATGGAGTTGATTCAACTAGAAAATATGATTCCAAGTTAGTCATATGCATTGTTGCATACTGATCTAATCAAGATTGTGAATTTAGGAAGTAGTCAAAATGTTCTTCTTGTATATCATTGGGTATTGAGTGGTCTTCATCAATTTGGACATCAGGAGAATAATTAATGTCTTCCATAGGAATTTCTCCCAAAGCATTTTGTTCTTCCGTAGGAGTTACAACAACTTCTCCGGAAACATTTTGTTCGTCTGTAGGAGTTACATGAGTTTCTCCGGATGGGATATGAGGAATTGAAGAATCATTTACAATGTTTGTTGTATCTTCTTGAGAGTCTGGAACAGTTGTGATACATTATTCATATCTTCGGATACACAATATACATTTGCTGATGCAGAGTGAGTAGTTGTTGATGAAATGTTTATCCTTGGAGGATCAGCAGATAGCGATACTTCATTCAAATTTAGGGGAACAAATGGATAGCATGTATCATCAGATCCTACATAATTCAAATAACAAGAGTTAAGTGGCTCTGTTAAAGCATCTATATCAAATAACCAGATTCATCAAAACATACATTAGGAGTTTCTTCATTAATGTTATGTTGTGCAATGTAGATCTTGTAAGATTTAGATGTTGAAGAATATCCAACAAAGAAACCATCATAGGCATTTTCTGAAAATTTTCCCAATTGTTCTATTATGTTTAAAATAGATACATGACACCCAAAAGCTCTAAGATATCCTATATAGTGTTTTCTTTTTAATAAAAGCTCATAAGGTGTTTTGTTATGTTCTTTGACAATCAATGTTCTAATCTTAACATTGCATGGTGTATTCACCGCCTCAGCCTAAAATGTGATAGGGAGTTGTGAATTAGCTAGCATTGTTCTGGCTGCTTCAATAAGTGTTTTGTTTCTTCTTTAAGCCACTCCATTCTGCTATGGAGTTCTTGGAGCACTGAATTGCCTCTTTCCAATGCTTATCACATTGGTTGGACCAAACAGATCCTTATGAAGCAATTTTAGTGGTGTAGTTTTTGTATTGATAGTTTTTGTTGGGGTTCAACAATTGAGTTTAGTGGTGTAGTTTTTGTATTGATAGTTTTTGTTGGGGTTCAACAATTGAGTAAACTGAAGCTTACCAAATCATAATTACAGCCAACTAAAGATCTCATTGTACAAGTTTAGAGACCAAGTTGATTACAACAAAACAAATCAATTCAACATGACAAAGTCAACATCAAGACAATTTGAAAGTCAAAATCAGGTCATGCTTTAATATTAGTATAAATAGACCCACTAGTGCATTTATGCAAGTGTGGCTTTTGTGTGCGTGTTTCTGATGGTGTAAATCACCATCCAAGGAGAAATCCTCTCCTTTGGGTGCATTTGATTTGAGCAGCCATATATGATTCTCATTGTAACTTGTTTAACAACATCAATGAAGTCATAACATTATTATTATCCATCTTTTTGTTCTTTGATTCACATACGTCCACACATCTTGATTTTGATTTCTAGATCTCAACATGATGAATCCTAAGATCCAAACTCAACAAATTTGAAAAATTGATTTAGCAAAATAGATCCTTATGAAGCAATTTGAGTGGTGTAGTGTTTGTATTGATAGTTTTGGATTTATGAGAAAATTTGTGTTGTTTTCCTTTATAACAAGAAGAACAATGATTTGGATAGTAAAACTCTTTCTTTGGCAGTCCAATGACCAAGTCATTTTTCATCAATTTGTTTATGTTCTTCATATTAGAACGAACAAGCCTTCTAAGCCAAAATTGAGATTCATATGTGCTATGTTTCATGACTTAGATAGGAGGCATGTTTCATGTGCTGTTAGTGAGGTGTTGTTCATATCCAAAACATATGTGTTTCCTTTTCTTGATTCTTTAAGAAGGACCATCTACTGGAACAGAAAAACCTGGCTTAAAAATGTAACAGTTAGTGTTATCAAATAGTGTGGTATAATGTTGATCACAAATTTGAGACACACTCAGTAAATTATATTGTAAGTTTTCACAATAGTTTACTATCTCAAATTTGAGCACACCATTAGTTACCATTCCTTCACCAACTATTTTACCTCCCTTCTTATCCCCACCAAATGCCACATATGAAACATTTTTATGTTTGAAGTCACGGAGAACTGAAGAGTTTCATGTCAGATGTCTCGAACAACCATTGTCAACATACCACTAGTTGTCAGTTCTCCAAGATTGTTCCTGCATATAGAAAGAAATCAGTTAGAATGGACAACCCAGGCCTTAACAATCTTAGGTTTGCCAGTAGTATCTGAAATTGTTACTCCTTTATAAATAAGTCTTGAAGTTTTAGTTTTACTTTTGTTTGATTCATTCTAAGTTGTTGCAAGTGAGGATGATTCTGTTAAATATGATGTTTATGAACTAGGTCCTGGTTGCTCAATCTCTTCTTCATTCATATTAATTTATTGAATTGATGCTTTAGTTTTGATGATGATTCTTGATTTTTGAAAGCATCACTATCTTTTGATTTTAAATGAGGTACATGAGTTCCCTTTTCAAAATTATCAAAGAAAGCATTATCAGCATTTGTTTCCTTTTCAGTCAAATCCACCTGTTTGTGAGGTGTTTTTGATTGTTGGAATGCTATTCTATTCTTCACAGGTTGAACATTAGTGGATATTTTCTCTTTTGGTTTTATCTTTTTTTTTTGTTTAGGCTTCTTAATTTTTGAATCCTTTTCACAATCAGTGGATTTAGTGTCTGATTCAGCTTTATCTAATTGTCTCTTCTTTGAGCTCTATGTCTTGTTCTTTTTGTTGAAATAATATTCATGAGTTGAATGGTTATTTTTGTTACAAATAGCATAATGTTTGTTGAAGTAACAGTCAAACGTCATGTGATTGTTCTTATTGCAAATAGAATAGTAACTACTAAAGTAACACTCATTAGTATTATGGTTCTTCATGTCATACCATTTGCAATACATCTCCCCTGATTCTTTGTCAGAATCAGTTACTGTCTTCTTATTTGTCAGCTTCTGAGACTTAGCATCCTTTCTCAGTTTTGAATTTTATTTGTTTGTTATTGATTTTTCCTTCTATAAAACATCTACTGAAGCAGTATGAACTTCTACCAAAGGTTTCTTCTTCTGCAAATCTTCTACTGAAATAGTATGAACTACTGAGGGGTTCTTCTTCCCCAAATCTTGTGTGAACTACTGAGGGGTTATCATGAATAATCACTGTTATTTTATTTTCATGTTTGTAGTGATCATGTTTGTTGTTTTTAATCTCTTTAACTTTTAGAATCAAGAGTTGATTTCACATTTTCAATCTTTAGTTGTGCTCTATTCATACGATAATACAAGAGGTTATGAAAATCACTTGTTGTTATTTTCTTAGTTAACTTGATCATTGTAGTCGAAAATCATCATCATTTCTTAATCAAATTTTGATTTTGAGTATCCATTTTTGACCTAGGGTTCTAAGTTCATCACTGGTTCAAAAGTCTGACATTTTAGGTCATAAATTTCAAAGAATATCAACTTTTGTTTGATACTACAATTGTAGTGTATCGAAACAGAGGACAAATAAGGTAGAATGAATGTAGAACACACAAGTTTGATGATAGTGATGATGATTGATTAAAGAACAGTGAAATTTGCTAGTCGCACTATGAAGTCTCTCAAATTTGAAAAGTATTAAACAAGGTAAATGATTAGCAACTTCAGATTTCTAATCTCAAGGAAAAACTAGTTGGCAGACCTCGAAGAAGAGCTCAACTAGGAACACAATAACTTGTGAATGTGGTTGACCTAACCTCTAGCTCATCTATGCAAGTGGATCATGCTACCAAAAAAGGGGAGAAAGTCATCACAGACACAAAACCTGGGAGTTCTTCATAGAGCATCGACATTAAAAACTCACTATCTTCACTTGAAACTATCCATACTCAACAACTTCCTCAAGTTCACATTGATGTGGACTCTATAGACTCTTTCATTCAAAGACTTTTTGAGGAAGGGATACCAAAGGCAATGTCATCTCCACCTTAAGGAAAAATCACATTATAGGGTGGAACTATAATGAAAATAGAAAAATCCTTATCAATCAAAGAGTTCAAGGGTAGCAAGAAGTCTTCAACTTTCATACTTTGAACTTCTATGAAAGTCTTGACCTTGTCAACATGCTGCTTATCAACCAAATCCAATCTAGACAACTTGACATGCTGGCTCAAAGGATTCAAGAAAGGATCACCGTAGAGTTAAGCTTCAGAAGGAGACTAAGGCAATCAGGCAATATATTTTGGTCAACTGGATGTTAAGGCAGACCCTCAGAGTAGTTTCATAGGGGAAACCTTGACTGAAGGCCCCATGGTAGAACCTGAGAGCCCTGTCTCACCATCAACTACTCTAGAAATTCATACCCTTGATGAGACACCTGCTGGTGAAGGTGCATCTCAACCTCTCTCTTGCCAGAGCTTGGAAGGTAGACCAAGCAATGAAGGCCAAAGCTCTCTCCACCCTGAGTCACAAAGGTTTGTGAGTGACAAAGGGAAAAGAAAAATGACTTCTAAGGAGATTGAGGAGGAGAGAGAGAAAGATGAAGAGGAAGCTAAAGGGAGAAAGTTCATCTACTAGGTCTACAAGATTTATGGAGGCTGGTATTAGGGTTGCCCCCATGCGAAAAACTCAGGATGATAAGTTGAGGGCGGTCAAGATAAGCTACTTATAGACCAGGAACTATGATATTGATAATATCATCTGCCTCCCTATAGATGAATTAAATGAACTGGCTGACATGGAATTGTCAAAGTGAAGAAAGGAGGCAAAGGATGCAAAATTACTTCTTCAAATCAAAGAAGAAAGAAAACAAAAAAGACTCTACAAGCATGTTCCTACGATCTCCCAAGTTCAAGAAAGTCCTGTACAAGAGGATGTGGCTCCACAAGAACCTTAGGTAGATAAAGAAACTGATAGGATCAACATGATCAATTACCTGAGTGCCATAGGCCTTTATCAGGCTTATGCACTTCTTCCCTTACCCTTTGATTACATTGAGTTTGAGTACCTCAAACAGCTTGAAGTTAAGTTAGTCAAAGAAAGAAAGATCACTAAGAGAAACTTAAGGGAAGAGGCTACAAAGTCAAGAGCCATCATCCAAAATAGTATGAAGAAGTCTGCTGATAGGCAGAGGATGATGAGCTTCTTGAAGCTATATGGATTCTCCGGAAGGAGACTTCGTCGTATGTCTCTGTCCACCATGGATGAGCATATCAGAGTGATCAAGCCGAAGAATCAATGAGGTGAACTTGTTGAGCTTTGATTCTGACGATTAAGCGTCTGAATGGATTTTTTTTCTTTGAAATGAGTAACTTTTGCTTTTCTTTCATAGTGAAATTTTGTCTGATTTGCTTGAACTTTTTGGAGATTTAACCTCATAATCAGAACTACGTTGAGCAAAAGGTTTCATTAAATCCACAACTTTCTTCTTTTGCTTTGGAATTACAAGTATAAATTTCATAAATGGGACAATGGCTTTGAATGGGCTTGATGATTCAATGACATTCACTGTCTTGTCTCAACATTCCTTGATTTTAATTGGGTGACCTAATTTAATTTTCTCCTTATTTGTTTCAATATAAACAATTGGTTTATTTTAAGGATTTGTGACTTGTTTTACTATTGATTTTGGTTCAATAGTGTTAGGTTCATTTTGATCTTTGAGTGTGATAGATTCAGGCATGATAGTGAAGTTGCCATTGTAAGGTGGGGGACAAGAATTATATCCAATCCCAGTCATATTCTTGAGATCCTTTTGTGAATCTAGCATCTCTTGTAGCTTGATTAAAAACATTTGAAACTTTTCAAGTTTTCCTTCAGTAAGTGATTGTTCAGCTATTGATTGAGCTACTTTTTTGAGTTAGTTGCTCATTCTCAACTGCAAGAGTGTATTTTTCACCATGCAATTTTTCAATGTCAGATATGAGTGATTTGATTTTAATTTCAAAGCCTTTAATTTCTCTTTTAAGCATCTCTAACCTCACATTTTCTTCTTTTATTTCAGCAGCCAATTTATGATTGTACTCACCGTAACCTTGAAGTTTAGTGATGCATTTATCACTACACAGGTTGGATTTTACCTCAGATGGCATAGAAGTTGGACCATCATTGATGTGAGCCATGAGTGCATGATTTTAAAATTGAGGCTTCACCTCCTCTGTATAAAAAATCCAATCACACACTCCATATTGTCTGATGACAAGAGCATTTAAAGGTGCCTAGCTACTTCCGTGTGCTTGATTTGTCAGTTGTGGATGACTCTAGTATGGTTGTTGATGCTGTTGGTGATGATACTACTGTTGTTGATTGTTGGAGTGAGAGCTTGTGCTTGGTTGTGAAGATGGCTCACCTTGAGAATTCCTTTGGAAAGTGTTGTTGTTTCTTTTAGGAGCATTAAACTCTCTGAAGAAGTGGCCAATCATACCACAGTTAAAACACTTTACCTTTGATTTGTTATATCCAAGTATGGTGTTTTCATTGAGGCGAAGCTTTCTCCCTTTTCTGAAGAACTTCTTGGATCTTATTGCAATCATATCCATTTGCCATTGTGATCTATTTCTTCCACATCATCTACATCCATTTGTTCTAAATATTATTGTATGAGATGAGCATAAATAAGTCTGCCACCCAGGTAACCTTCAAATCTAGCAACAAAGGCATCGTAAGTTGCCTTTTGCTCTTCTGATCTTGGTCTTCACAAGTAGTTGAAGGAGTTGAAGTGAACCCTGCTGGTTGACATGATGTTGATGGCTTGTTTGTTGATGGAGCAGTAATGACTATATCAAGTTGTAGTGAACCCTGCTGGTTTGTTGTTGGCTGGTTGTCTTCACTTGATCTTTTGAGGAGAGAAAATTATCATCCTCAATGATGAATGTATTTTCCACAAAGTGAGTGTCTCATGAAAATTATAAGCTTCAATAACTCAAGGTTCACCAAGATTTATGCTCCTTTCATCAAGTTCAAGAGCTTGATGAAAATATTTTTTTTATAAAAGTCGGAAGATTTAATTCTGATTATTTATATGTTAGTACGAACCACCCAAAAAATATTACATGTATTAATGAATATATTAGTTAAAAGAATTTGTTTTAAATGTATTAATGAGTATATTAATTAAAAGAATTTTCTTAAATTAGAGGCAAAATAGAAATAATTACATAGACGAATTTTATGTAATGCTTAATAAATTGTATTAGGTGTTTTTTATATATGTTTACCAAAATTTTACTTTATATGGTAGTATGGATATATTATGCCCCCTTTAATTTTTGTGTAGACTTTGATATATATTTTATTATAAATCAAAATGTATTGATGGTAATATTAAAATTTCATCGTACAAAATAATAAACAATACATTTAAAAAATATAATTAAACATGCATGTAAACATCAAATATATTTACATCGGATGCTTTTAGGTTTATAATAATGTTTTATTAAATTATAAAAAAACTAAATAGATGAAAATCAAGTATATAATATTTGAAATTAAAAAAAGATAACAATATATATATCAAATTTATAGATAAAAAGAAAATAGAAAAGAAAAGTATTAATTAATTATCACCTCTAACATAAACATGTATACATATATACTCATTACACTATAAAATTGACATAAGAAAAAGTAAAAGGTTTGATGGTACATAATATAAGTTTCTAAAAGTAATTAGTAACGTATTTAACCAAGAATATTTATAGTACTCGGGCTCCCACTTAAATATGTTGGCACTCGTTATAGACTATAACAATATAGTTTACAATGATATTAAATTCGTACTTTTGTACCTTAAAAATAAAACTGATTCTATTATAGTTTACAATGATATTAAGTTAGTACTTTTGTACCTAAAAATAAAACTGATTCTATTAGATGAGGTATGTTGTCCTTTAAAACATAATAAGAATAAACAGTAACAAAAATAGTTTAGTATGTATAATGCTCTCTTTTAATTCAACATATATATTTGACTCTAGATAACTTTCTGATAACTGTATGTCTTAATCTTTCATATACTCTTCAGACTCAATTAAGGTAATACTATTTGTTCTATTAGTTAATTAATACAAGAAATACATGGTGCTATCTTCGTAGAAGGTAGTTAGGCTTTTATTCTTTGACTCAGTTCGACTTTTTTGGAATTTATTAAATATTTTGCCTCCAAAAATAACACGTCTTTTAAACTCTTTGCAAGAATGATACGTGTTCTGGACGATCTCATTCCTCGAGTCTAGTAATATTATCAATTTATTTTTGAATTTGCATTTAGATGTTACCTTGTTAAAATCCTGCTAAAAATATGACAAATCCATTGTTCAGCGAAAAAAATGCAGCTCGTATTTTCTTCCGCTTAGATATATTACTGATCATATTATGCATTTAACAACACACTTCATGGTGATATTAAATCTATATACGAGTTCTGTATTATAAATTGATGTAGTTGTTGGGTTTGTCGGATAATTTATCAAAGTTGTTTAACCTCTTAAACATGAAAACGTAGCGGAAACAAAGCTTAATAATATGTTTTATACACTGAAATTTAAAATATATTATTTTATTATCAACAAACCCAAGAACAAAGGATCAAATATATCGGAAAGAACTAACTATCAAGCATAAAATAACAACCAAATACAAACTCATAAAATTAACTTTCAAGAGCTACCAAAAAACGTGAGAATGAGGAAGGGATGAAGTTCTTGAATGACCAAAACACCAAGAAAGGTGTCCTCAAGCTTGCATACCCACAAACATCAAGCAAACACCTTTGTTGCTAGGATTTGAACACCAAAATAAACCAAAAGGGGCTGCTCAAACCTTCTTTCAGCCGTGACTTTTCTTCAAGAGTAGAGAGAATTTGGTCCTTTTTGGTTTTTGCATGTAAGAGAGAGAGAGGGATGGAGGGTGTCACTAGTTAAGTGTATTTACTTCCAAGACAACCAAAATGAACCAACCACACCCACAACGGGCGGCCGAAATTGTTCAAAATGGGGTTTCCCCCATTTTTATCTTTCATGTAATTTAACTAGTTACTTAATAAGTTATATAATTAACTTTTTAATTATAGAACTCATACACACTATTATTATTTGATGTTATTCAACCAACTTAAATAACATTACAAATAATACCCATGAACAAAATATCCTTATAAGTTATTCCATCTCATATACATTTATTTAGAACACCCACTTTTCTAAATTTGTGTAATTATTTAATTGCGTGATCATATCATCAATTAAATATTTATTGGTGTTTGCTAAGCTTGTTATTGGGTTTGACCTGAGTTGGACCATAATGTACTAACCACATCAATGTTCTATGTGCCATGGGCATAAAGAATCTAAAAATCTTCCACTTGCACAAGATTCCTAGAAGATTGATGCAAGCATTAAATACCGCCTAACAACGGTTTACTACCCTTAATACACATGACTAAAAGTCATTCAAGAACATCATCCCCTTCAAGTATCCAACTTCAAATGATTTAGCTGAATCAATCATTTATTGTTACCGATGTCATGTTAAATCTAAAGACACACAATGATTATTCCTTGTTGTTTTAACTTAATCAGGCCTTAGACATCTTGCTCTCAACGAATAAGAACAAATTCCATCTTGACTACATACGTTTCTCACAATCACCTTGTGTCACACCTGAACATAGCCTTATGTACTGTCCATTATTTCAGAGTAGTGAAGAAGTAGCTCAAGGTATAAGACTTTGGTTAATATCAAAGCCCAATATGTATCTCAGGTCGGAGGATACCAAATTATATTCATATTTACTCAAATTTACCTATGATCAATCAAGAAGATTCCATGTAGTAAAATTTAAGAAGCGGGTCAGTCCAATATTCATATCTCACAAATATCTATGAACCTTGGCAACAACCAATTGCTCTATATTCATGCCTTATGAATATCCACCAATCCATGTTCATAATAGTCCTACGCTCATATTTGTTCCCACAAACATGACCAACTACGGACATTTAGAATAATAAACATATTTATGGATGTGTACATGCTAAAAGGAACATAACTCAGAATATCACATATATATAAAAAAAGTTAAATATTACAACTATCCAAACTTTTAAATACTAAACACATCAATTCCAATCACTAGAATATCGATGACCTAAGGCACAAGTATGACTTTCATGCTTTGCCCTTTCAAGGAACTTCGTGAGTGGATCCCCAATGTTTTGATCGGTGTAAACATTACCAATACATATCTTTTCTTTTTCAACTTCATTCCTTATGTAGTTTAATCTTTGCTCAATGTGTCTAGTCTTTTGATGTGCATGGGATTCCTTGATTTGAGCAATCGCACCCTCGTTATCATAAAAGATTTCTAGGTGATCTTGAATAGTAGAGACCAACCCAAGATTGGCAATAGATTTCTTTATCCATGCAGCTTTCTGAGCTGCTAATGAGGTGGCTATGTATTCAGATCCTGTAGAGGACAATGCTACCACATCTTTTTTTGAACTCTTCTAGGACACTACTCCTCCATTCATAATGAAGACATACCCCGATTGCGATCGAGAATCATCTCGATCGCCTTGGAAACTCGCATCTGTGTAAACCTTTACAACGAGTTCCTCTTCATGATATCTGTATATTAGAAACATATCGTTAGTCCTCCTAAGGTATTTCAATATACTTTTAACATCCATCCAATGACTACTATTTGGATTCTGCTGATATTTGATTGTCATGCTTAACGCGCATGACACGTCCGCTCTAGTGCCTATCATCGCATACATGATGGATCTATGGCAAACGCATATGGGATGTCTTCATTCGATCTTGCTCATCCTTTGAGCTTGGACATTGAGATGTACTCAATATTGTCCCTCTTTGAATAGGTACCATACCTTTCTTTGAGTTTTCCATCTTGAACATTTTCAAGATTTTATCAATATATGCACTTTGGTTTAAACCAATAAACCGCCTCGATCTGTCCCAACAGATCTTTATTCCCAAAATATAGGCGGCTTCACCGAGATCTTTTATGGAAAAACAACTTTCAAGCCAGGTTTTAACACCTTTCAAGGTTGGAATATCATTTTCAAAACGTAGTATGTCATCAACATACAATACTAAGAATGTAATTATGCTCCCACTAGCCTTCTTATATACACAAGCCTTGTCAGTATTCTTGATGAAACCAAAATTCTTGATCTTTTCATCAAAATGTTGATTCCAACTTCTCGATGCTTGTTTCAATCCATAGATTGATCTCTTTAACTTGCATACTTTATTAGGATGTTGTGGATCGACAAAACCATCAGGTTGAACCATATGGACAGTCTCTTATAGATATCCAATAACAAAGGCGATTTTGACATCCATTTGCCAAATCTCATAGTCATAATACGCAGCTATGGCAAATAATATCCTAGTCGACTTTAGCATTGCCACAAACGAGAAGGTTTCATCATAATGAGCCCCTTGAGTTTGAGTGAAACCTTTTGCTAAAAGTCTTGCTTCATAAGTATCCAAGTTTCCATGCATATTCGTTTTTTTCTTGAAACCCCACTTGCATCCAAACGGTCATGGCTTCCAGCCATTTCTCACAATCCAAATTGGACATGGCATCATGGTATGTAGTTGGCTCATCGGAGTCAACACGTAGCATCCATTCATGAAAAATCCATATCTTTAAGGTGGAATGCTAACTCTACCAGATCTGTGAACATTTTGTGTGTATTGATCAACCTCTCGATTATCATCAACAACCTCTTGTTGATTACTAGTGTCAACCAAGTCTGTATCAGCTTGTGGATCTTGATCCTTATCAAATTTCACTATTCTATACATCATTCTTTCCATAAGGAACTTATCTTGCAAGAACTCTTCCTTTCAAGCAATAAATACATTTTGCTCTGTTGGATCAAAGATGTAGTATCCTATACAGTCTTTGGGATATCCAACACATATACACTTAATGGATTGACTTTCCAACTTGTTTTGGGTGTTTAGCTTAACATAAGCTTCACAATGTTGGGTTTGTTAGACCTTTATCAAAGTTGTTTAAACATGAAAAATGCAGCGGATTTAAGCCTTAATATATTGATTCATAATGTGGAAATTAAGGTTTATAACTTAATATGAACAAACCCAAGAACATAGGATCGAATATATGTGTTTGAACTAGCTATCAAAATGAAACAAACAACCAAAACAACACAACGGAACTACCTTCCATAAGCTGTCAAAATCGTGGATTTGGATGAAGGTGATGACGTTCTTGAATACCAAAGCACCAAGGTAGATGTCCTCAAGCTTGCATACCCACAAGTGCAAAGTAAACACCTCTTTTTCTAGGATTTGGACACCAAAGATCGAACCAAGGAGCTGCTGAAAAACAATTTTTCATCATTGTTTTTCTTCAAAATGTAGAGAGAAAAAGGGTTTCTTGGTTTTTGCATGTATGAGATGAATGAATGAAGATGGAGTCTTCAATACACTAATAAGGAGTGTATTTTTCAAGGCATAAAATGACCAAGAATGCCCCACAAGTGGGCTGCCGAATTTTTTGTTTAAATGGGTTTCCCTCCCATTTTAAAACACCCCTTCTATTGAACTAACACTCCTATTAGTTATATAATTAATCCTCTTAATTGTATAACTAATACACCCATTTTTATTTGATGTTATTTAACTAACTTAAATAACATTACAAATAATTTCCATGAACAAAATATCCCTATAAGTTGTTCCATCTCATATGCAACTTATTTAGAAAACCCATTTTCTAAATTGGTGTAAATATTTAATTGCATGATCATATCATCAATTAAATATTAATTGGTGTTTGCTAAACTTGTTATTGGGTATGACCCGACTTGGATCATGACGTACTAACCACATCAATCTTGTATGTGCCATGGGCATATAAGATCAAACATTCTCCCACTTGCACAAGGTTCATAGAAGATTGATGCAAGGAGTAAATATCGCCTAACAACGGTTTACTACCCTTAATACACATGACTTAAAGGCCATTCAATAACATCATCCCCTTCAAGTATCCAACTTGAAATGATTTAGGTGAATCAATCATTTATCCTTTTGTTACAGATGTCATGTTAAATCCAAGGACACAGAATGATCATTCCTTGTTGATTTAACTTAATCAGGCCTTAGACATCATGCTCTCAACGAATAAGAGAAAAAATTCCATCTTGACTACATATGTTTCTCACAATCACCTTATGTCATTCCTGAACATAGCCTTATGTACTGACCATTATTTCAGATCAGCGAAGAACTAGCCCAAGGTATAACACTTGGTGAATATCAAAACCAAATATGCATCTCAGGTCTGAGGATACTAAATGATATTCGCCTTTACTCCAAATTACTTATGATCAATCAAAGAGATTCTACGTAGTAAAATTTGAGACGCGGGTCAATCCACTATTTGCATCCCACAAATATCTGTGAACCTTGGTAGCAACCAATTGCTCTATATTCATACCTTATGAATATCTACCAATCCATGTTCATAATAGTCTTACATTCATATTTGTTCCCACAAATATGACCAACTATGGACATTTAGAATAATAAACATATTCATGGATAAAAACACGCTAAAAGGGAACATAACTCAAATATATAAAAGAGTTAAATATTACAATTGTTCCGTATTTTATATGCTAAACAGATCAATTCCAATCATTAGAAAATCGAAGTCCTAAGGCACAAGTATGACCCTCATACTTTGCCCTCAACAAGGAGCTTCGTGAGTGGATCAGCAATGTTTTGATCTTTATGAACTTTACGAATACAGATCTTTACCCTTTTTCAACTCCATCCCTTATGATGTCGAATCTCCACTCAAGGTGCTTAGTTTTTTTATGAGTACGGGGTTCCTAGATTTGAGCAATCCCACCCACGTAATTACCAAATATTTGTAGGGGGTCTTGAATGGTAGAGACCACCCCTAGATAAGCAATGGACAAACTTATCCATGCAGCTTTCCAAGCTGCCAATGAAGCGGCTATGTATTCGGATTTTGTAGTGAACAATGCTACCGTGTCCTGTTTTGAACCTTTCAAGGACACTTCTCCTTCATTCATAATGGAAGTATACCCCGATTGTGATCGAAAATCATCTCGATCAGTTTTGGAAGCCTTCATCCATGTAACCCTTTACAATGACTTCCTCTTCAACAGATCCGTATATTAGAAACATATCCTTAGTCCTACTAAGGTATTCCAATATACTTTTAACGGCCATCCGATGGTTATTTCTATTGGTATCTACTTTGTCATACTTAATAAGCATGACTCGTCCGGTCTAGTGCATATCATCACACAAATGATGGATCCTATAGCAGATGCGTATGGGATATCCTTCATTTGATTTTGCTCATCCTATGAGCTTGGACATTGAGACGTAGTCAACATTGTCCCTCTTTGAATAGGTACCATACCTTTCTAAGAGTTTTCCATCTTGAACCTTTTCAAGATTTTATCAATATATGCACTTTGGTTTAACCCTATCAACCACCTCGATCTGTCCTTACAGATCCTTATTCCAAAATATGGGCGGCTTAAACGAGATCTTATATGAAAAAAATCTTCCAAGCTAGGTTTTAACACCTTCCAAGGTTGGAATATTATTTCCAAATAGTAGTGTGTCATCAACATACAACACTAAGAAAACAATTATGCTCCCACTACCTGTCATATATACACAACCTTTTCGATGCTTGTTTCAATCCATAGATTTATCACTTTAACTTGTATACTTTATTAGGATGTCGCGGATCAACAAAACCATCATGCTAAACTATATGGATAGTCTCTTCGAGATGTCCATTAAGAAAAACGGTTTTGACATCCATTTGCCAAAACTCATATTCAGATATGCAGTTATGGCACATAATATCCTAATCGACTTTAGCATTGCCACGAGCGCAAGAGTTTCATCATAATCAACCAATTGAGTTTGATGGAAACCTTATGCTATAAGTCTTTGACTTATAAGTATTCAAGTCTCCATACATATCTGTTTTCATCTTGAAAACCCACTTGTATCCAACCGGCTTGGAGTTAAGTGGAGGGTCAACCAATTCTCAAACTTGGTTGTTATATATGGATTGCATCCTTACATTCATGGCTTGAAGCCATTTGTCCCAATCCAAATTAGACAACAGGGGTCAACCACACAACATCCATCCTTGGAATATTCATATCTTTTAGATGGAATACTAACTCTACCAGATTTGTGATGGTTTTGTGTGTATTGATCAACCTCTTGATTATCATCAACAACTTCTTGTTGATTGCTAGTGTCAACCATAAGTGTATCGGCTTGTGGATCTTGATCCTTATCAAGTTCCATAGTTCCATATGTCATTCCTTCGATAAGGAACTTGGTTTCTAAGAACTTAGCCTTTCGAGCAATAAATACTTTTGCTCTGTTGAGTCAAGAAACAATATCCTATACAGTCTCTAGGATATTCAACTAATCTACACTTTCTTGGTCCGGGTCATATTCATAATATGAGCCTTAAAGAGCAATGCGAAAACCCAAAATGATAAAGATGGTAAGCTCATAGCCACAATAGATTGAACCATATCCAAATAGGGTTCAGTTTCTCCTTTATCAGAATGAAGAACATAGATAGTTATGTATAGTTGATTTTCTACTTCATTACAGAAGATTTTGAACATTTCAAAAGCTTCATACTTATGTGTCATCAAGTGCACACAATAATAGCGACTGTAATTGTCGATGAAAGTAATGAAGTATCTTTCACCAATCTTTGTTATTGTCAAAAAAGGACCACATACATCCAAATGTATCATTCCTAATAAGTCTTTGGTTCACATTTATCAAATGAAACATTTTTCATTTGTTTCCAAAAGACCACTCTTTTGAAGTGTTTGAATCCAATTCTTGTTTATGTGACCAAGATGACAATCTCAAAGATAATAATAACTTGAACTCATTTTAAGTTTCTTGGTGCTTAATGTGTATAATGAGTTATTATAGGATGAATTATCATGAACCAATTCGTGGATATCATTTTTTTTTTAAAAAGCATATCCTTAAAATAAAATACATCATCCATAAAACTTAATACCATTATTTACAAACTTTAAATCATGATTATATTGTTTTAATAGGAAACATTAATTATGTTCCTAGTCAAACTAGGTGCATACAAAATATTTTGAGAACGACTTCCAAACCATTTGAAAGTCTCAAAATAGAGTTTCCCTCTTTGAAGCGCTCATTTCTTTTGAACCCCTTTGCAACAATTGCAAGTATGAGTCTCGCATCCGGTATCCGATACCCATGTGTTTGAAGAAATGACATTTAATACAATGTGTGAATCATGTAATTTGTATTTGATGTTTGCCCAAGTTCCCTCTTGCCTTTCAACTCCTTGAGATAGGAGGAATAATTCCTTTTCATTGTCCTATCTCTCCATACTCAAAGCATGAAACGTTCTTCGTTACCTTAGGCTTCATATGCTTAGGTTTTCGAGGTTTCGCTTTAACCTTTGATTTGATGTATTCCTTTCCTTTGGCAATAATTGCCTTAGGATCGGGATTGGCCATTCCTTATAGCCTCCCTCATTGAGTGAGAGAATAGGTAGAACCTCTCTACTCATCCCTGCCTCGGTTGCTTCGAGCATTGCATGAAGTTCACTGATGCTCTTGTCCCGTCCGTTCATATTACAGTTTATTATGAATGTCTCAAACCTTTAGTTAGGCATTCAAGGATCAAATCCTTGGCCAACTACTTTGAGACAGGATAGTTAAGCATCTTGAGGCTATCAATGTGGCTTTTTATCTTAAGAATATATAAGATGATATCGATTGGGTTTCTTCCATATGACATGCGTAAAGTGCTCGAACCGTTTCAAAGCAATCTACTTTAGTTTGTTGAAGGAACATTTCCTTCAACTAGATTATCATGTCATATGCCCCCTGATTCTCCAAACCCTTTTGGAGTTCGGGAATCATATTCCCAACATGAGGTAGGATACTTTCACAGAATCCTTAGTGTGCCTAAGCCAATCGTCAAAAGGCCTTAACATCAACAGTGTTGGTTGGTGAGGTATGGGATCGTTAAGGACATAGGTCTTCACTCATTCTTGAGAACGATTCTCAAGTTTCGAAATTGAGTCCATAAGGTAATTATGGTTAGGACGATCCCTCTCGAGAATAGATCTCAGTGATAGGGAAGGGACGGTCAGGGTGGTAGCGTTATAGTTAACGATCATCACTACAATAATTGACAAAGTTCATTTTAGCATTTCTGAAAAATTTATTTTAATTGTTAATACCCTTAAATGTCTCATAGACAATTAACAATTAAAATCTAGAATCCAACATTACATTTAAATAATGGTGAGGTGACCCTTATCCCATTATTTAAATTAACAAGGTAGTTAATAGTTGACAATTGCAACCTATTGAAACTTCTAGTATTATGGGATCGGTTAAACATCATATGTTTAGTCGGCATGTTTAATCCCATCAACACCATTGTAGGCCATGCTTTGGTGACCCTAATCACATGGTTCCAATTCAAGTCGTCCTACTTACACATACGTGTGAGTTTTCACATACAAGCGGTTAGGTGACCTTTATCCCACAAGTACGTTAGACTCACCTCAAAACACAAGTTCCCTAAAAGTGGTTAGGTGACCTTTATCCCACAAATAGTTCTCAAGTGATTCGACTGTTGTGTAAAAGGATGGTGTTAAACTTGTTTTCAAAGGGATTTTAGTTTTCATTAATTCTAGTTTTGAAAATTCTATGTACCTTGTATTTGCATGCTTTCAAAAACATGGTACCCTATGGTTCTTCCTTTTAATAAAAAACCCATTTACTAAAATTATTAATCCTTTTAATAACCTTTTATTAACCACTTAATGATTAGGAACCATAAATTTTCAGCTTGTTAAGTTTGCTAATGAATTTGTTATGCATATCCAAATATCAAACAACAATCATACAATAAACAACCAAACAACCAAACAAGCATAATCATACAAACATATGTGCATAACCATAGCCACTAAATTGACTACACTTGTTTGCCATCACAAGTGTTGTCATAAGGTCTTTCCTAAGGGTTAACAATGACACATCAAATGTGTTGGACCAAAAGAACCATGAGCCTGATCAGAGAAACCTCTAAGTCCCACAAGACATCACAACAGCTGAAGAAGACCTGATCAGCTGTTCTACAAAGTCTGAAGAATACAACTGCTGAAGTACGTCTGAAGTACTGAAGACAAAGACTGAGACAACAGCTGATGATCTAAAGTCTGAAGACTTCAACAAGTACTGAAGACAAAGACTGAAGATCAACAGCTGAAAGACAAAGTCTGATGATTCAAGTACTGAAGACATCAGCTGATGTTAACAGCTGATGACAACGGCTGAAGAGGGCTTCTTCAGTCGTTGTGATGGTTTTTCTTCTTCAGTAGTTTTCTTTTCTTTTCAGTAGTTTGTTTACTTTTCTTTTCAGTACTTGTAAACAACTGAAGAGGTTGTTCTTCAGTTGTTGTAGTTTCAGTAGTTTTATGTTTTTCAGTAGTTGTAAATAAGATGTTTAACACTTAGGAACATTTGTAAGAAGATGTCAGTTGTTGACATCTTCAGTAGTTGTTAAACATCAGTAGTTATAAAACGGTTACATGTCACTTTCAGGTGACATCAGCCTACGTCATTCTCTCCTTTATAAGGAAAGATGACTCACCTGTAATCGCGCCTTTGAGGCCGACAATCTTAATGCAATATTCCTTTTGTCGGATATTTCTCTCTCTATAACAAAATTCTTTTATCGTTTTATATCAATTGTTCTTGTTTGAATTTGTCTAATTCTGAGCTATTCCGCTGCTATATCTGTTCAATCGATTAAACCAAGGGCTGAGATTCTAACAAATGGTATCAGAGCAGGTTAATCATTGATCGATCTAACAATTGATCATTGAAACTGTTCAATCGCTCTAAGTTTAATCTAATTAGCAAAATTTGCAAGGATCTGTTATAGAGATTGAGAGTGTATCGCTTCTGGCCGTTTTATTTGAGGTTCTGTGTGGTTTTGAGCTAAATTATTGTGATTTTACTTGAATCTGTCTGATTTTCCACAATGACTACTTCTTCAAATGATCCTTTCAATACTGGATCCTCTACCAAGCCTCCGATCTTGGTGAGGAATGAGTATAACATTTGGCAGAGAAGATTGCTCCATCACCTGTCTGTCAATAGCTCAGGTTGTTGGACATCTGTGGTACATGGACCACATAAGCCAATGGTGAATGATCCGGAAACAAACCAGTTGGTTCCAAAAGAAGGAGCAATACTCTGATGAGGACAAGAAGTTGTTTGAAATCGATGCAAAAGCCCATGGAATTTTGGCTATGGCTATTCCTAATGAGATTTACTCTGGGCTTCTGCATTGTGAGTCTGCTCATGACCTCTGGAATGCCATCAAAGAACAATTTGGTGGTACTGATGAGGTTTTAGCAAACAACAGGGAAATCCTCGCCCAACAATATGAGACTTTCTCTCATAGAAAGGGTGAGACTCTGACTCAACAATTTGAGCGGTTTTCATGTTTAATCTCTGAATTGAAAATGGTTAAACATGAATATACCAGGAGTCAGATGAACCATAGATTCCTAAGATCACTGCCTGAGAGATGGAACACATATACCATTGTTCTACGCTCAAATGCTGATGTTGATCGCCTATCTCTCACCCAACTTCATGGGAAACTGCTTACATTCGAGAGAGAGATAGAGCAGAAAAAAGAAATTGGTTTCATCTGGCAAGCTCACTGAGGATTTTGTCCAAGGGAACACTGCCCTGATTGGACATCAAGAGTCAGAATATGCGTCATCTGAAAGCCAGTATGATGAGCATATTGATTTCTCTACAAACACTTCTGAGCCTGCCTTTGTGAGTGTTGATAGTTATTCTGCTGGTAGTAATAGTGACAATCTATGTTTCATCATGGATGATCTCAAGGGGATTGCTGATGATGACTTAGAAGAGATGGATATTTTGAGCCAAATGGCCTTGATAAATATCAGATCTCAGAAGTTCTACAAAAGAACTGGAAGGAAATTCCCAGGACTCTCTGGCAAAACCAAAGTTGGTTTTGACAAGAGTAAGTTGAAGTGCCATAAATGCCACAGGCTTGGGCACTTTGCAAGAGAATGTAGATCATCTGGATCTAACTCTCCTGCACCTTTTGTGACTTTCCCTGGCAATAGTCAACAAAACAGAGGGCAACACCTGTCAATTCTGGTATCATCATCAACCACAATCTCCTGCATATTTTGTTCCACAGGGGCCAATGCCATATCCATACCCCTGCTATTACTTGCCACAACCAGGCCAGGTTCAAGCACCCACTGCTCAGCAACCACATGCACTCCCTGAGCCTCAACCATCCCAATCTCATCAACCTAATCAACTTCAACAACACAGCTTCTTCACACCAGGAGTTGTTGATTGGAGCAGTTTACCAGATGATGTGTCTGGTAATGAACAACTGTTCTCAGGTGCTGGTCAACATGGTGGTGAGCATCCGTTTGGAAATCTAGCTCTCATGGCTTTGGAATCCTCTGATGGATCATCCTCAAATACCTCTTCAACACAGGTATCACAGGTATCCTCTGAGGCTAAGGCCAAATTATGTTCTGAAACTTGCATAGCAGCATTTGCCTCTATTAGAGAAGCAAATGTGGCCTTAATCAATAAAAATGTAGAGCTAGAACAAACAATTTCCAAAAATAAAGCTGAGTTTGAGTCTGTGCTAAAAGAGAAAACTGATGAGATTTACAAATTAAAATGCCAATTTCTGATGATAAGGCTAGGGAGGATGTACTCTTAGAGAAGTACAAAGACCTCAAAGATACTCTTGCTGTCACCCAGGTAGAGTGTGATCGATGGGTACAATCTTGCAAGGGCTTTGAAATGCTTCTTAGTAAGCAAACAGCTTCCAATGTGAAGTTTGGAATTGGTTATAATCACACTGCTCCTCCTACAGTTTTTGCTTCAAGAGCAGGAGCGGAATCTGATGGAGAAAGTAATGACCAATCCACCTCATCATGTGATTCACTACTTGATAAAGCACCATCAGTAGTTGAAGTCAGTAGTAATCCCTCTGTGAACCTATCAGCTGATATTGATGGTTCAACTGCTGACACTCACATGATCAATGAGTTGATCAACCCAAGTGTTATCCCTAGAAGTACTGAGGGTACTGGAGAGCAGGGGATAACATCTGGAGTTCAAATCCTAATGACTGACAGCACTGAGAGAAGAAAACTGTCAGTAGGAAGGATTTGAAGCCTACTAAGGAAGTTGACAAGAAGGCAAAAAGTGCTTCTAAACTGCTGAAGAGCAAGTCTTCAGTAGTTTCATCTTCTTTAGTTGATGATCAACAGAAGATGAAGAAGAAACCATGTGAAATATGTGGTCTATTCAATCATCTCACAGATGATTGTTGGTACAAAAAGGGATCCAAACTCAAACAAAAAGAGAAAATTAAAGAAAACTTGGCTAAAATGAAAACTGAGTTTGAGTCCAAGTTTGTACCAGCAGCATCAAATCCTGTTACTCCTATGACCAAAAGGAAATCTAAAAAGGAAGGAGTGCAACAGGCAATAGCTGAGGTTGCTCAAAAGAAGATGGTGCAACACAAGAACTCATCATCAAACACCAATACCAATGTGTCTGAAGAGCTGAAAGCTCTCTCCCAGAATCAGACACAGCTGGTAATGATGGTTCAACATCTGTTGGGAAGAGTTAACCAACTTGATGGCCCTGTGTTGAAACCCCAGAAAAGGAGATCCAAGCCGAAGGATTCCTCTTCTACACCATCTCCTTCACCTCAAGCTATTGTGTCCAATAAACCTGTTAGTTTACCATCTGTTGATGAGACCAGGCCCAAAACCAAAAAGGTTTGGGTCTCCAAAACTAACTGATTGTTTATTTATGCAGGTTTCTTCAACATGCCAAAGTAGCATCTGGTATGTAGACAGTGGGGGATCTATGCATATGACTGGGAACAACTCACTTCTTAATGACTACTCTCCAGAAAGGAAGGGATTTGTTTCTTTTGGCAATGATGCAAGAGGTTACATCATCGGGAAGGGCTTTGTTTCCAATGGGGAAATAAAGTTTGATGATGTCAACCATGTGGAAAATCTCAAGTATAATCCTTTGAGTGTCAGTCAATTGTGTGACAAAGGCCATGTTGCCCTTTTCACAAGCCAGAACTGCAGGATTCTGTCATCCAAAGTTCTGAGTTTGATTGACAAGGTATTGGATGCTCACACTCTCCTGAAGGCCAACAGGACAGGAAGAGTGTATGCCTTAGATCTTTCCAAGAAAATTGATCTCAAAGGCCATCCTTGCCTATTTTCCAAGGCCTCTCCTCAAGAATCTAATCTATGGCATAGAAGGCTGGGACATGTTAATTTCAAGAACATGAATCAGCTGATACACCATAGTTTAGTAAGGGGAATGCCTATGAAGGAGTTCAAGTGTGAAAACAACTGCACTGCTTGTTTGAAAGGAAAACAGCACAAGGTTTCTCCACCTATTGAAGAACCAAAGTCCACTGCCTGCTTACAACTTCTTCACATGGATCTCTTTGGTCCTGTGAGAGTGATGAGCATGGCACAGAAAAAATACTGTCTGGTAATTGTGGATGATTACTCCAGATTTGTATGGACTTTCTTTCTACATTCAAAGGATGAAGCTGCACAGAAGATCATAAACTTTGTGTTGTATGCTGAGAAGCAGTATTCCCTCTCAGTCAAGTGTATTAGAAGTGATAATGGAACAGAATTCAGGAACAATACACTTGATGAATTCTACCTTTCCAGGGAATAAAGAGACAGTTTAGTATTCCAAGACCTCCTGAACAGAATGGAGTTGTGGAGAGAAAGAACAGGACCCTCATTGAAGCTGCAAGGTCTATGTTGGCTGATTCTGGACTGCCATTGACCTTTTGGGCTGAAGCTGTCAACACAGCATGCTATGTGCAGAATAGAGTGCTAATAAATCAGAGGTTGATGAAGACTCCATATGAAGTTCTACATCATTTGGCCCCTCTCATTTCATTTTTTAGAGCATTTGGGTGTCCCTGTTTCATTCTCAACACAAAGGATCAGCTCCAGAAATTTGATCCTAAGGTGGATGCAGGGTATTTTGTTGGTTATTCATCAACTTGCAAGGCATACAGAGTCTTCAACTGCAGAACAAAGATGGTTGAAGAGACTTTACATGTCAAGTTCAATGAATCTCCAAAGGACAAGATTCCACAAAGCCCTGTGGAGCTCTTTGATTTGGACATACTGCAATATGTTTCTTATCAATCTCCTGTTGTTGCTCCTGTCAACAGTTCACCACCTGGTGTTACTACTGAAGATGATGATGATAGTAGTAATGACCTCTTCAGGTTTAGTGATCAACTGCCTGAGTCCTCTAAACCTGATGCTCCTGTAGCTCCAGCCGCACCATCCACAACAAATGCTGATGAGATTTCTGCATCCTCAACTTCATTTGAGTTGCCACCATCTTCATGGTTTCAAGAATCTGCATCAACATCTGCTGCTGCTGAAGACCCTACAAACACTTGCACAGATTTGATTGTTTACCAAGAGCTGAAAAATCACCCAATATCTCAAATCCTTGGTGATATCAATGCTGGTGTCTCAACCAGAAGCCAGTTGTCCAATTTCTGCTTCTATGCTCTCTTCATCAGTCAGCTAGAGCCGAAGAACTATCATGTTGCTTTGAGGGACAATGGATGGGTTGAAGCCATGCAGCTTGAGCTTCTTCAGTTCAAGAAACAGCAAGTGTGGGAGCTTGTTCCTCTACCCCCAGGTAAGTGTGCAATAGGCACTAAATGGGTGTTTAGGAATAAAACTGATGAAAATGGGCTAATTGTTAAGAACAAGGCCAGACTGGTTGTGCAGGGGTTGCACAAGAAGAAGGTATTGATTATGATGAAACCTTTGCCCCTGTAGCCAGACTGGAGGCAATTAGATTGTTTTTAGCCTATGCTGCACTCCACAATCTTAAAGTTTTCCAATGGATGTCAAAAGTGCTTTTCTATATGGTACAATAAAAGAAGAAGTTTATGTGTGTCAACCACCAGGCTTTGAGGATAATAAGCACCCAGAATGGGTATATAAGCTTGATAAAGCTCTTTATGGGTTGAAACAAGCACCTAGAGCCTGGTATGAGACCTTATCTAACTTTCTTCTACAGAATAATTTCACTAGAGGCTCCATAGATAAAACTTTATTTATTAAGAAGGTGGATCAGCATAAGCTACTTGTTCAAATTTATGTTGATGATATTATATTTGCATCCTCTGATCCCCAATTGTGTGAGGATTTCCAAACCTTAATGCAACAGAAGTTTGAAATGAGTGCAATGGGAGAATTACAGTTCTTTCTAGGTTTGCAAATCAAACAAAAAGCTGATGGAATTTTCATTCATCAGTCTAAATACACAAAAGATCTTTTGAATAAGTTTGATTTACAAACTGTAAATCCTGTTCTACTCCCATGTGCAACACCACACAATTGGATGTTGATCAGAAAGGTAAAGGTGTTGATGAAACCCTTTACAGATGTATGATTGGTTCCTTGATGTATTTAACAGCTTCTAGACCAGATATTATGTTTGCTACATGTGTTTGTGCTAGATTTCAGGCTGCACCTAAGGAGTCTCATCTGATTGCAGTCAAGAGGATCTTTAGATATCTGCAAGGCACACAATCTCTAGCTTATGGTATTCCACTGGACATTCTTGCAAATTAGTTGCTTTCTCTGATAGTGACTATGCAGGATGTAAGTTGACCAGGAAATCAACTTCTGGTGGATGCCAATTCCTAGGCAACTGTTTGATTTCTTGGCAGAGTAAGAAACAAACATCTGTTGCTACATCCACTGCTGAGGCCGAGTACAGTGCTGCTGCAAGTTGTACATCCCAAATACTCTGGCTTCAGAATCAACTTTTGGATTATGGCATTACAGAGACTAAGACTCCATTATTAATGGATAGTGCTTCAGCTCTTTGCATTGTCAAAAATCCTGTCCAGCACTCTAGGACCAAACATATAGAAATTAGACATCATTTTATAAGAGATTGTTTTGAAAAGGTCTAATTAATCCTATGTTTGTGCCTAGTGCTGATGAGCTTGCAGACATTTTTACTAAGCCTTTGGATAGTTCAACTTTCCACAACCTGGTGTTAAGGCTTGGTATGCTGCAGCTAGAATAAGTGACAACTACTGATGATCTCAGTAATTACTGATGATCATTGGTAACCATGTCACATATAAGTACTGATGAGTTATTTTACTCTCAGTAGTTTTTATAACTACTGAAGGCTAAATGCTTTAAGTACTGTACTTTATCTGTTCTACACTACTGATGTAGTTACAACTACTGAAATCAGTAGAAACAGATAAGTACTGATGTCCTATGAAACAACTGAAAACAGCTAAAAGCTGATGAGTAAGTGTTGAGGACAGTATGAAACAGCTGAAAGCCTATGAATTGACGACAACTACTGATGAGTACTCTCTCTTCAGTAGTTCACAAACTGCTGTTTCTTTATAAACAACTGAAGCAATACCATGTCTTCAGTAGTTTCACAACTACTGATGACTAACACCAAGTCTTCAGTTGTTTACAACAACTGATGGCAAAACCACGGTCTTCAGTAGTTTCACAACTACTGATGACTAATACCAAGTCCTCAGTTGTTTCAACATCTGAAGTCCAACTTGTCTTCAGTAGTTTTTAAAACTACTGATGCCTAAATCAGAGACTTCAGTTGTTTCAACGTCTGATAGTAAACACCATGTCTTCAGTTGTTTTATAACTGCTGACCACACCAATACCATCAGTCGTTTCAAACTTCTGAAAGTTAATACCACGTCATCAGTAGCTTCAAATACTGATGACTAACTCCAAAACCTTCAGTCGTTTCATAACCCGTACCCTATATATACCTGATCCCTCTTCAGCGTTTTTCATTCTTTCACGACCTAACTTTTCAAAAGCTCTGAAAACCTTTCACCTTCATTAATGGCGACCATGCAACTCAAACCTCGACACAACTGTGTCGCGTACCTCACAAAATCGCCCTTCTGGACCAAATTTGAAAATGCTATAGATCTTATGGTCCAATCCCCACTAAAAACGGCTTTCCTTTTAAATCCAATCATTTATGCCGATTCGCTACGTCAGTTCTGGATGAATGCGACCGTTAATGGAGAATCTATCCATTCATCTATCAACTCGCATAAGGTGGTATCTCTACTGCTACCATCCGCCAAATATTACTGTTAGATGATGCTGCCTACCCTGTTGGATATCCTAAGCTCCAACTTGATCTTTCCTTTGGACAACATGGATATCAGGGTGATCTTAGTGCTTCAACAATCCTGAAGAAACATTTTCCAGATGCTGAACGATTATTATTTCATATGGTAATGTTTGCCTGGCTCCGAAGACTTCCTCTTGGGATCAACTGTCTTCCAGATGGCAACAGGTATTGTTCTCTATCCTTGAACAAGAACCACTAAACTTTTCTGAAATAATTTTTCTTGAACTCAAGGATATGGCCACAAAACCACTTTCTAACCGTTGGATACTATATCCTCGGTTTATAATGGCCATAATAGAGATCAGCTTTCTGCTGAGGGACTAGTTGGTCTGGGAGTCCCTGCTTTGGTTGTATTGCCGGAGGTATACTCCCGACACAACACTGACCAAACTCTCAAACAGGCTGCCAAGCTGCGCAACCCACGCAGCTGGAACCCACAGCCTCCACCTCCACATCCAAAGTCCCCTCCAAACCCACAAAGAAGAAGCCTAAGAAAGCTACTCAGGGAATTGAGTCCCCTGTGGATGCTCCTGCTGCACCAACGCAGGTTATCTCTGCTGGAAATAACCCCCCAGTAGAGACTATGACTCCACCAACTGAAGCCGCTCAGGTTTCCTCTCAAAGGAACCTGAAGCAACCACTCAAGGGAAGCCACACTGCTGGGATTCCCTCACTTGAGGGGATTACCATTGAGAGCACCACTTGTCCCGGGTGCCACTGCTTCCACACCCTCTCCTGATGCAACCGCCCCTCAAAACCCTACTATCATTGTTGCAAAAGTGCTGACGCAGTTGCATTCCTCACCCCCCACCCAGACACCAATTACTACTGGGATAACCTCAACACCTAAGGGGGAGGATCACAATGCTTCTGTCAACCCACAGCACAGGGGTTATCATGTTCCATCTTCTAGTGTAGATAAGGAGGTGCGAACTTCTGGTGAGGCTGCCACTGCTCCTGACTCAGCAAATGACCAGGATGCAGTTGGTAACATCTCTAAGTCCTCACCAGCGGCAACAGCTGATGAAGGACATAGTCCTGAGGCTGGAAGTCCCCAGAACCGAGAACAAGGGGCACATGCTATAATGATCTACACTCAAGGCATGTTCATTCTGACTTTGTCAGGAGGTCAGGTGATTCAGTATCAACTGATGTTGACCTGAGCTTCTTCTATGATGTAGTTGCTCAAAACACCATTCTAGAGGATGAGGTTAGCAGACTCAAAGAGCTGCTGGCCAAGATGTCTCAGGATGCAAGTCCATCTGCCACCACAATACACCCACAGATGGCACCTCTTCTGAAGGTCCCCTACACACTGAGCCAGTATATACTTCCAAGCCACCAGCCTCTGCTTTCGGCACTGATTCTCAGGAACAGAACCATCCTGATCAATCAGTTGCTACCCTTCAAAAATCCCTACCTCTCATCACTCCCATGATCACAGATATAGTGATCAAAGCCATTGATGAGAGGCTTCCTACAATAATACAACCCTTGGTGGAGGAGTTGGTGACTAAATCCTTTCTACTGCTCAAACCCTTGCACCCAATGCAACCAAAAAGGGGGAGAGTCAGTTAGTTAAAGGAAAAAGGAAGAGGATAGATGGGGAGAAGGCGAAAGAATCTGAGGTTGTAAATGAGAAGGAGAAGGAGAGTGTGAAGGGAGCTGAAGTGAATGAAAGTCAAAAAGACTTTCATGTCACATATCAAAAGAGAAAAGGAGAGTCTGAGAAGGAGAAGGAGCTGAAGGATATGGTGAAAGAAGCTGACGCCAACCATAACCGTTCAATGGATAAAATCATTGAGCAGTTGTATAGGCAGGGTTTTGACATCAAACAACTAGACTCCGAGATCAGAAGGATGGAAACAGAGGAGATCAATTCAAGATGGGCTAGCTATGATGCCTTAGAAAGAGAAAGGCTGGAGATAATGATCAGATTTATAGCTAAATACTTGGGAAGATCTCTAATGGAAATAAGGGCCTGGACCAGGGACAACATCTTGGCAATAACCACCAAGATTTGTTCGTCTGAAGAATACTCCAAAGGTTTAGTGATTGAGGTACTGAATGAAGCTGGTTGGGAATCGAAAAGAACTGACAAAATTTACCAAAGCCTCCTTACAGCCAAAATGCTAAAACAGTCTGAAAAGCCTCAATCCTCAAAATCACTATCTCCACAACCCACTAAAACAACTCCTTTACCTCTAAACCAACCATCAACCCACAAAACCAAATCCTTTACCCTAAAACCATTGCCAGTGATGTACCTAGCCAAAAGAAAAGAAAGGTACTGAGGCCTGATGAAGATGAAGAGGAGGATGAAGACAGACTGCCACTCTCTGCAATCATTACTTTGCCTAAGGCTAAACCAATGTCCATCTCTCCTCTTCAAATGCATGATGTAATGATAAAGATTGAAGAGGAACAGATGCAAAAACATGATGAGGAAATGCTGAAAAGCATCGACAAAGCATATGCTACATCCTCTTCAATGATCAGCATGAAGAAAGAAGTATTAAGATTGTACACCCTTGCTAATACCTTTCAATACCAAAGGGAAAGAGTAAGGATATGGCCTGATCCTAGGTGGCACACCGGATTGTCAAGAAAGAAATTCCTTCAAGATACAAGGGCCAAGTGAAGAGAGTTGTCGACGAAGACATCACTGTGGTGCTTGTAGTGTCCCCTTGGGAAATGTTGAAGAGTTCAAGAAAGCCTATGAAGCCAAACAACCACCTCAAAAGATGTTAGAGAACAAAATTATAAAGAAGGGATTGGTTTACAAACGACTTGAAAACTTCAAACAAGAAGAGCTCAACCTGCTCTTAGAAGGACTCATCCAGATGAGTTTGCTTATAGACAAATAACCACGGTTGAGCTCAAAAATGGAAAACAGGCCAAGTACATATCTGAAGTGTATGGCCGAGAAGGATTATTTGATGGTGTGCCCGAGGTGCTGACAATGGATGAGCAAATCATGTTTCTAAGGGCTTACACCAGGGAATCATATAGGCTGATACACAGGAAGTAGATCTCATGGTTGGGGCAAAAACACAATCAACCAAATCCAAAACACACATGGTCAAGGCTATGTTATGCACTAAAATATGTATCCATATACATCATTTCAAGAACAAAATGAACCCCTTTTATAACTTAAAGTTCTGGCCAACATGACCAAAACATTTAGGTTATGTCCAAACAACACAATCAACCATTTGATGTCATCCTTTCAAGATTTAATCATAAGCATGCAAGATATAACCTTGAAAGGTTGGGTTATCATCATATCATCACAAAACAGCCCCAATTAGGTTGTTGAAGCCCCATAAAACCTATTTTATAAGGACAAAAGAAGCTAGTCATCCACATACCGGCTCTAGATGCTAATGTTGGGTTGTTAGACCTTTATCAAAGTTGTTTAAACATGAAAAATGCAGCGGATTTAAGCCTTAATATATTGATTCATAATCTGGAAATTAAGGTTTATAACTTAATATGAAAAAACCCAAGAACATAGATCGAATATATGTGTTTGAACTAGCTATCAAAATGAAACAAACAACCAAAACAACACAACGGAACTACCTTCCATAAGCTGTCAAAATCATGGATTTGGATGAAGATGATGATGTTCTTGAATACAAAACACCAAGGTAGATGTCCTCAATCTTGCATACCCACAAGTGCAAAGTAAACACCTCTTTTGCTAGGATTTGGACACCAAAGATCGAACCAAGGAGCTGCTGAAAAATGATTTTTCAGCATTGTTTTTCTTCAAAATGTAGAGAGAAAAAGGGTTTCTTGGTTTTTGCATGTATGAGATGAATGAATGAAGATGGAGTCTTCAATACACTAACAAAGAGTGTATTTTTCAAGGCATAAAATGACCAAGAATGCCCCACAAGTGGGCTGCCGAATTTTTTGTTTAAATGGGTTCCCACCCATTTTAAAACACCCCTTCTATTGAACTAATACTCCTATTAGTTATATAATTAATCCTCTTAATTGTATAACTAATACACCCATTTTTATTTGATGTTATTTAACTAACTTAAATAACATTACAAATAATTTCCATGAACAAAATATCCCTATAAGTTGTTCTATCTCATATGCAACTTATTTAGAAAACCCATTTTCTAAATTGGTGTAAATATTTAATTGCATGATCATATCATCAATTAAATATTAATTGGTGTTTGCTAAACTTGTTATTGGGTATGACCCGACTTGGATCATGACGTACTAACCACATCAATCTTGTATGTGCCTTGGGCATATAAGATCCAACACACAACCCCATACTTTTAAATATGATAGCGAAGGAACTCTTCCATGTCATATTTCAAAAGGTGTTGAATCCACTTTCTTGGTCCGGGCCATATTCAAAATACGAGCAGCGGAGAGCAATGCGATACCCCAAAATGATAGAGGTAGTGAGCTTATAGTCATCATAGATCGAACCATATCCAATAGGGTTCGGTTTCTCCTTTTAGACACACTATTATGTTGTGGTGTTCCGGGTGGAATAAGTTGTGAGACGATCCCACAACTTCTTAGATGATCTTGAAAAGCCTCACTGAGGTATTCACCTCCTTTATCTGTACAAAGAACTTTTATAGATTTGTTGAGTTGATTTTCTACTTCATTCTTGAAGATTTTGAACATTTCAAGAGCTTCATATATATGTGTCATCAAGTACACATAACCACAGCGACTGTAATCATCGGTAAGGTAATGAAGTATCTTTCACCATTTCTTGTCATTGTTTTAACAGGACCATATACATCTGAATGTATGATTACCAATAAGTATTTTTCCAACTCGTTAGTACCACTAAAGGGCGACTTGGTCATCTTACCTTGTAAACAAGATTCACACTTATCAAATGAACCATTTTTATTTGTTTTCAAAAGACCATTCTTCTAAAGTGTTTGAATCTGATTCTTGTTTATATGACCAAGACGACAATGCCAAAGATATGAATCATTAAAACCCATTTTAAGTTTCTTGGTGCTTGTTTGGTATAATGACTTATTGAAGGATGAATCAACATGAACCAATTCATAGAGACCATTAAAAGGCATAGTCTTAAAATAAAATACATCATCCATACAAACATAAATACCATTGTTTACAAACATTAATTCATACCCACATTTTTATAAAAGGGAAATAGAAATTATGTTTCTAGTCAAACTAGGAGCATACAATATGTTCTTAAGAACAACTTCCAAACCATTTGAAAGTTTCAAAATATAGTCTCCTTGGGCTTCGACATCAACTTTTGCTTCGTTGCCCATGTAGAGACTTGTGTCTCCCTTCTTAAAGTGCTTATTTCTTTTGAACCCCTGTAACAAAGTGCAAATATGAGTTCCACATCCGGTATCCAATACCCATGTGTTTGAAGAAATAACATTTAAACCAATATGAATCATGAAAGTTGTATCAGAGGTTTGCCCAGCATCCCTCTTGTTTCTCAACTCTTTTAGATAGATTGGACAATTCCTTTTCCAATGTCTTATCTCACCACACTCAAAGCATGGATCGTTCTCCGTAACCTTAGGATTCTTAAGCTTAGTCTTCGGAGGTTCCGCTTTAGCCTTTCCTTACCCTTTTCCTTTGATGTACCCCTTTCCTTTGGAAACATTTGCCTTGGGATCAAGGAATCGTCTTTTCTTATTGCCTCACTCATTGATTGGGAGAATAGGTAGAACCTTTCTACCCATCCCTGCCTCGCTTGTTTTAAGCATTGCGTGAAGCTCACCAATGCTCTTGTCCCACCCGTTCATATTGTAATTCATTATGAATGTCTCAAACATTTTAGTTAGGCCATTAAGGATCAAATCCATGGCCAACTCCTTTGAGACGGGTTAGTTAAGCCTTTCCAGGCGATCAATGTGGCTTTTCATCTTAAGTACATAAGATGATACCGATTGGGGTTCTTCCATGTGACACGCGTGAAGCGCTCAAACCGTTTCGAAGTGCTCTACCATAGCTTGTTGAAGGAACATTTCCTTCAAATGGGTAATCATGTCATATGCCCCATGATGCTCCAAATCCTTTTGGAGTTCGAGAATCATTGTTCCCAACATTAGGCAGAAAACCTGCATGGAATCCTTAATGTACTAAAGCCAATCTTTATAGGCTTCAACATACTTGGGGTGGGTAGGTCAGGAATGGGGTCGTCAAGGACATAGGCCTTTTTCTCCTTCTTGAGAACAATTCTCAAGTTTCGAAACCAGTCCATAAAGTTATTATGGTTAAGATGATCCCTCTCTATGATATTTCTCAGCGATAGGGTATGGACGGTCGGGGTGGTAGAATTATTGTTTGCGGCCATTTCTACAATAATTAACAAAGTTCATATTAGTATTTCTGAAGTATTAATTTTTAATCATTAATACCCTTTGTGTCTCATAGACAATTAATAATTAAAACCTAGAATCCAATGGTACATTTAAATGATGGTTAGGTGACCTTTATCCTATTATTTAAATTAACAAGGTAGTCAACACTTGACAATTGCAACCTTTTGCAACTTCTAGCCTTATGGGATCGGTTAAACATCTTATGTTTAGTTGGCATGTAAAATCCCATCAACACCATTGTACACCATGCTTCGGTGATCTTATGCACATGGTTTCCAATTCAAGTCATCCTACTTACACACACGTGTGAGTTTACACATACAAGTGGTCACGTGACCTTTATCTCACATATACGTTAAGCCTATCTTAAACACACAAGTTCCCTAAAAGTGGTTACATGACCTTTATTCAACAAATAGTTCTCAAGTGATTCAAGTGTCGTGTAAAAGGATGTTGTTAAACTTGTTTGCAAAGGGATTTTAGTTTTCATAAATTCTAGTTTTGAAAACTCTATGTACCTTGTATTCGCATGCTTTCAAATACATGGTACCATATGGTCCTTTTTAATAAAACCCCTTTTATTTTGAAATCATTAATCCTTTTTAATAACCTTTAAATAACATATTAATGATTAAGAACCATGAATATTTAGCTTGTTATGATTATATATTTAGATTGTTAAGCATATCCACATGTCAAACAATCAACGTAAAATGGATAATCAAACAAGCATATTCAACCAACCACATGTTCATAACCTTAGCCACTCAGGTGACCACACTTGTTTGCCATCACAAGTGTGGTCATTTGGTCTTTCCTAAGGGTTAATAACAACACATAAGATAGGATCTCCAAAGACCCCCACTTGAAGTTGCATCTAAATGCTTCAAGTCCTTCTCTTTGTGCCTTCCTTTTGTGCTTCCAACTTGTGCATCTTCTTTTACAAAATTTATATCCTAATACAAATTTTCTAATAAAAGAAAATACACCTAATCTATTTATTACATCACCATTGAATGAACAAATAAATTACAACCATATACAAGCACAAAAGAATAAATAATACAACCAATAATGAATGAAGTCAACCAAAACCAAACATTCATCCAAAACCAAAGCAACACAAGGTCAAGGCTAGTTATGCATCAATATTAAACAACATATTCAACATTCAAGAACCAAAATAAATCCCCATTTAACCCTAAATTTTCGGCCAACATAAACCTAGAATTTAGAGTTTTTGTCCAAACAAAATAATCAACCATTTGACATCTTTCTTTCAAGGTTTAATCATAAGCATGTATGATATAACCATGAAAGATTGGGGATTCATTAGATCATCATAAAACAACCCGTATTAGGTTGTTTAAGTCCTGTAAAACCATTTTTACAAGGACTTTAGAAGCTAGTTTTCCATATATCCGGCTCTAGATGCCATTGTTGAGTTTGTTGGACACTTTATCAAAGTTGTTTAACCTTTTAAACATGAAAACATAGCGGAAAAAAGCTTAATACTATGTTTTATAAACTGAAATTTAAAGCATATTATCTTATCATCAACAAACCCAAGAACAAAGGATCAAATATATGTGAAAGAACTAGCTATCAAGCATAAAATAACAACCAAAAACAAACTCATGAAACTACCTTTCAAGAGTAGCCAAAAACATGAGAATAAGAAGCGGATGATGTTCATCAACGATCAAAACACCAAGGAAGGTGTCCTCAAGCTTGCTTAGCCACAAGCATCAAGCAAACACCTTTGTTGCTAGGACCTAAACACCAAAATTGACCAAAAGTGGCTGCTGAAACCTTCTTTCAGCCGTGACGTTTCTTCAAGAGGAGAGAGAATTTGGTCCCTTTTGATTTTTGCATGTAAGAGAGAGAGAGAGGGATGGAGTGTGTCACTAGTTAAGTGTGTCTACGTCCAAGACAACCAAAATGAACCAATCACACCCACAAGGGGCATCAGAAATAGGTTCAAAATTGGGTTTCCCCACCATTTTTATCGTTCATTTAATTTAACTAGTTACTTAATAAGTTATGTAATTTACCTTTTAGTTATATAACTCATACACACTATTATTATTTGATGCTATTTAACCTACTTAAATAACATTACAAATAATATCCATGAACAAAATATCCTTATAAGTTGTTCCATCTCATATACAATTTATTTAGAAAACCCACTTTTCTAAATTGGTGTAATTATTTAATTGCATGATCATATCATCAATTAATATTTATTGGTGTTTGTTTTTTATTGGGTTTGACCTGACTGGGATCATAATGTACTAACCACATCAATGTTCTATGTGTCTTGGGCATAAAGAATCCAACAATCTCCCACTTGCACAAGATTCATAGAAGATTGATGCAAGCAGTAAATACCGCCTAACAATGGTTTACTACCCTTAATACGCATGACTAAAAGCCATTCAATAACATCAAAAAAATATCCAACTTGAAATGATTTAGGTGAATCAATCATTTATCCTTTTTTTATAGATGTCATGTTAATCCAAGGGCATACAATGATCATTCCTTGTTGATTTAACTTAATCAGGCCTTAGACATCTTGCTCTCACCGAATAAGAGGAACAAATTCCATCTTGACTACATACGTTTCTCACAATCACCTCGTGTCACACCTGGACATAGCCTTATGTACTGTCCATATTTCAGAGCAGTGAAGAACTAGCTCAAAGTATAACACTTTGGTGAATATCAAAACCTAATATGTATCTCAGGTTGGAGGATACCAAATGATATTCATCTTTACTCAAATTTACTTATAATCTATCAAGAAGATTCCATATAGTATAATTTGAGACGCGGGTAAGTCCAATATTGTAGCCCATAAATATCTATGAACCTTAGCAGCAACCAATTGCTTTATATTCATGCCTTATGAAAATCCACCAATCCATGTTCATAATAGTCTTATGCTCATCTTTGTTCCCACAAACATGACCGACTACAGACATTTAGAATAATAAACATATTCATGGATGTATACAACAACCAATTGCTCTATATTCATGCCTTATAAATATACATGCTGCCCCATCACGAACAACCAAGCGACCCGCCTACAACCGATGACCTCCTTGCCACCTTAACCAAGAACATGAAGCAGCTTGTTGCTACTACCACCGCCAATACTGACCGCATAATTTATAGCCAACAACAGCTTGCTCTCAATCACAATCACACCTTGATGTGATCATGAAACAACTTTCTGCTAAATATTAGGAAACAAATCACCTAATTTCACTCCTCAATCGCGTCGAACCCAAAACTCCCGATGCCAATCGTACTAGCAATCCACCACCCCCGCCTCCACCACATACCTCTACACCACCAAATATTTCTCTTCCACATTTTGACGGGTTAAACCCTTGTTAAGTGCTCTAAGAAAGATTAACATGTGGTCTTTATTTGTCTTTTGATATTTTTTAATAGTACGGGGACTATTTCTGTAATTTGTTAGTTCCTTTACTTTGTGTTTTCAGTATAAATAGCTTAGATTTGCAGGTAGATAGAAACGTGACAGGATCAGTGATCTCAAGTTTGATGGATTAGAGTGTAACGCAGCGGAATAAGAACAAGAATTAGACAAATTATAGCAAGAATTTGATATTCGTATGCATTAAGAACAAATACGGTTGTAACGAGAGAATATATTTTCTGTGAAAAGGAATGTTTCAATAATATCAAATGTTTCTGCTCAATCATTCACCGATTACAATTAGGTTGACACTCCTTATATAGAGTGCAATCACTACTGATATCACAGGATAGTGACATCTAGCAGATTTATTACAAAAATAACTAAAACTTAACAAACTACTGAAATGTTCACAACTACTGAGAACATATCAGAGTGCTAAGTACAAAACATAAAACTACTGATGCTAAACTACTGAAACTAAACTACTGATTACAAAACTACTAAAAGAGAACCGTCACAACTACTGAAGAAGACCTCTTCAGCTGTTGTGACAATGTCTGATACTTAGTCTTCAGTACTTGTCTTCAGTACTTGTCTTCAGACTGTCTTCAACACTTGTCTTTAGACTTTGTCTTTAGCACTTGTGTCTTCAGACTTTGTCTTCAGCACTTGTGTCTTCAGACTTTGTCTTCAGCACTTGTGTCTTCAGACTTTGTCTTCAGCACTTGTCTTCAGACTTTGTCTTCAGCACTTGTGTCTTCAGACTTTGTCTTAAGCACTTGTGTCTTCAGACTTTGTCTTCAGCTCTTGTGTCTTCAGACTTTATCTTCATCACTTGTCTTCAGCTGTTGTGGACTTCAGCAGTTGTTGTGACGTCTGTGGGACTTAAAGGTTTTTCTGATCCGACTCATTGGTTCTTTTGGTCCAACAAACTCCCCCTGAACCAATGCAGCCAAAACCTTTAACTTTATTGAGGTCCCACTTATTATTGGCAAAGACTTCTCTTTATCAGCTTCAGAGAATTGGATCAACACAGGCCGGGAAGAGGTTTCTAATCATGTGTTTGGCTAAGTATGAAGGGGAACTCTGTTTTGGGGAATCTGGACATAGAGTTGTGATCCCAACCATGAAACCTACTTCCCATTTACGAGTCTGAAAGACTCACGAACATAGGCCTCAAGGAGAACAACCTGTTCCTCCTTGGAGAGTTCTTCTACTCCTCCTTCAAAGAAGAACTCTGGACCATAATACTCAGATAGGTACTTTACAGTCCTGCCATTCGTCAACTCCATAGTAGTTATCTCCCTATAGACAAATTCATCAGGATGGGTGCCGTCAAGGAGTAACTGGAGCTCATTCTTCTTAATGTCTTCAAACTTCTTATATAATAACCCCTTTTTGATCATCTTGTTTTCCAGTAAGGCTTGAGGGGTCATTTTTGATTAATGAGCCTTCTTGAATTCATCGAGTATTTCCCAAGGTGAGACTACAATGCCCAACATGATTGTAGAGTCTATTGTTTTTCTAACCTGGCCATTGTATCTATGTGGAATGGATCTTTTGTGTATTCTAGAGCTCACCTTGGGGTCTGGCCATACTCTCACTCTCTCTTTTTTGATACTGAAATGTGTGTTTGAGAGTGTACAACCTCTGAGCATGCCCTTTCATGGCTTGTATAGATGATGACTGGCGAAATTCCTTGTCAACCATCTTCAGTAGTTGCTCATCGTGCTGCTTCTGCTGTTCTTCATCTTCTATTTTGACTCTAACCATTTCCTTTGTGAGTCAGGTATGATCATGAGTTGACTCCTGGGTTCTGGTAGCCTTAGAACATCAGAGAGTGGCAGACTATCATCTTCATCTTCTTCTTCTTCATCTTCTTCTATCCTCAGCACCCTTCTCCTCCTTCTAGGTGCATCACTGGATGATGGTTGGGTTGGTTTTTGTGGTAAAGGAATTGGTATTGAGGGTTGAGGATGTTTGGATTTGAGTTTTGAGATTGGTTTGGAGATTTGAGGGGTAGGCTGTTTTTGAGTGGGTGATTGGGAAGGTTGTTCAAGCATTTTGGTTGTAAGTTTGGCTTTTGTAAGTTTTGCAATTTCAAGCCTTTTCCCAGCTCCAGCCTCATCAAGTGCTTCCATAATATCCCCTTATGAAATTGCTCAGACAAACAGATTCTGGTGGCTATAGCCAGAATGCTGTCTCTGGTCGATGAAGGAATCTCCATCAGTGGTCTTCCTAAGTATTTGGCTATGAATCGAATCATGATCTCCAATCTCTCTTTCTCCAGCACACTGTACCCGGCCCATCTGTTTTGGATTTCACTTACTTCCAACCTCCTGATCTCACTGTCTAGTTTGGCTGTATCAAAGTCTTGCTTGAAGAGTTGCTCAATGATTTTGTCCATGGATCGGCTGTGTGCTTCATCTGCATCTTTTATCAGCTCTTCCAAGGATTTTTCTTCAGCATTCTTTTGATCACCAGCACTTTTCTTTCTTTTGTAAGTGATCAGTTGTTGTTCCTTTTCCTTCTCCAACTCCTTGGTTTTCTCTTGTGCCTTCTCATCCTCAGTTCTTTTTCTTTTCTTTTCTTTCACTGTTGTACTCTCCCCTTTTTGGATGCATTGGTTGCAGGGGTTTGTACCGCAGAAAGTTTCTTGTGCACAACATTATCAATGAGTGGTTGTAAACTTGAGGAGATCCTCTCATCAATGGCTTTATGAACAATGTCATTGATGATGGGAGTGATGAGAGGTAAGGATTGTTGGAATGCAGCAGCCATCTGCTCAGGGGGGTTCTATCCCTGAGAGATAGTGCCAAAGGCAGAGGCTGGAGGCTCAGTGAAGTGAGAGGGTGAAGTGTTTGGGGGACCTTCGAATGAAGGTGCCATCTGTGGGTTAGTGGGGGCAGATGGACGTACATCCTAAGAGAGTTGGTCAAGTAGTTTTTGCAGCCTACTGACTTCCTCCTCTAGGATTATGTTCTGGGCAAGAACATCATAAAAGAAGCCCAGGTCATCATCAGCAGATGCTGAATCACCTGACCTCCGGCTTGTAGCAGGATGTACATGCACTGGGTGTAGACCAGATGTAGCATGTGCCCCTTTTTCTTGGAACTGGGGACTTCCAGCCTCAGGACGATGTCCTTCATTAGCTGTTGCCTCTGGTGAGGTCTTAGCTATGTTACCAGCCTCAGTCTGATCATGTGCTGATTCAGAAGAGGTGGCAGCCTCACCAGATGTTCGTATCTCCATATCCAACAAGGCCATCAGATTTTAGTTCATTTAAAATAATGGCCATCAGAAACCTGGGATATAATAGCCAGCGGTTTGCCGCAGGTTTCAAAGCCAAGTTCTTTATTCCTAGAAACACGATTTCAGAGAAATTTAGTGGTTGGTGTTCTAGAATAGAATACAATACCTATTGTCATTGGGATGACATTTGATCCCAAGAGGATGTCTTTGAAGCTAAGCATACATTTACCATGTGAAAGATAAGCTTTTCAGCATCATGGAAATGTTTCTTCAGAATGGTTGTAGCCCGAAGATCACCTTCATACCCATTATTGATAAAGGACATATCCATTGTGCCCTTTGGGTATTCAGTCACAGTGGTGGAGTCATGTAAGTGTAATGCCTGACAAATGATGTCGGCTGTAACAACCACTGGTTTCTAGTTGACGAGGGACCGAACAGAGATTTGGCCAGTAGACTCATCAGTAAGAACATAAATATTTGACCAGAATTGACTGAGAGATTCAGGGTAGATGGTTGGATTCAACAGAAAGGCTGTGCGATATGGGGATTCCACCATTAGGTCAATGGCATTATGAAATTTGTTCCAGAAAGCCGACTTGGTAAGGTATGCAACGCAGTTATGTCGTGGTTTTAGACTCATGGTCGCCATGTTTGAGAGAGAGAAGGTCAGAAAATAATGGCTAATGAAATGTTTGAAGGAGAAGAAAGGTATTTATAGGGTGGGATAGGAAAAGGCTGAAAGAAAAATACTGAAGGTTTTGGGGTGGTCATCAGCTGTTTGAAACTACTGATGACGTGGTATTAACCTTCAATGGTTTAAAATGACTGATAGTGGTGGTGTTGTCATCAGTTGTTATAAAACAACTGAAGACTTGGTTTTGACCATCAGACGTTGAAACAGCTGAAGACTTGGTGTTAGTCTTCAGTAGTTGTAAACTACTGAAGACATAGTTTGGCTTCAGTTGTTTTAATGAAACAGTAGTTGTATAAACGACTGAAGAGAAATTTCTCATCAGCTATTTTCGTCAATTCATAGCTTTTCAGCTGTTTCAGTCTGACCTCCACACTTACTCATCAGACTTAGATCTGAGTTTCAGACGTTTCATTGGTCATCAGTACTTATTTGCATTTCTGACATCAGTAGTTGTAGCTACATCAGCTGTTGTGACTACATCAGCTGTTGTAACTACATCAGCTGTTTCAACAAATAAAGTACATGAGTACTGAGAAGTTACTTAAGCTTCAGTAGTTTTAAAAACTTCTGAAGGGAGGATAACTTCAGTACTTATTTATGACAATAATAAACTAATGATCATCAGTACTTGTGAGCTGAGATCATCAGTAGTTGTCACATATTCTAGTTGCAGCATACCAAGTCTTAGCACTAGGTTTTGGAAAGTTGTGCTATCCAAGGGCTTAGTGAAAATGTCTACAAGCTCATCAGCACTAGAAACAAATTTTGGATCAATCAGACCTTTTTCAAAACAATCTCTAATAAAATGGTGTCTGATTTAATATATGTTTAGTCCTAGAGTGCTAGACAGGATTCTTGACAATACAAAGAGCTAAAGAGCTGTCCATTAACAATGGGGTCTTAGTCTTTGTTATGCCATAATCCAATAATTGGTTTTGAAGCCAGAGTACCTGAGATGTACAGCTTGCAGCAGCAATGTACTCTGCTTCAGCAGTTGATGTAGCAACTGAGGTCTGCTTCTTACTCTGCCAAGAAATCAAGCAGTTGCCTAAGAATTGGCATCCTCCAGAAGTGGACTTTCTTGTCAACTTACACCCTGCATGTCACTGTCAGAAAAAGCAACTAATTTACCAGAATGTCTAGTAGAATACCATAAACCTAGAGATGGAGTGCCTTGTAGATATCTAAAGATCCTCTTGACTGCAATCAAATGAGACTCCTTAGGTGCAGCCTGAAATCTAGCACAAACACATGTAGCAAACGTAATATCTGGTCTAGAAGCTGTTAAGTACATCAAGGACCCAATAATACATCTGTAAAGTGTTTTATCAACCACTTACCTTTCTGATCTGTATCCAGTTGTGTGGTGTTACACATGGGAGTAGAACAGGGCTTACAGTTTTGTAAATCAAACTTTTCCAAAAGATCTTTTGTGTATTTGGACCGATGAATGAAAATTCCATCATCCTTTTGTTTGATTTGCAAACCCAGAAAGAACTGTAATTCTCCCATGGCACTCATTTCAACCTTCTGTTGCATTAACTTTGTAAAGGCATCACACAACTGTGGATCAGAGGATGCAAAAATAATATCATCTACATAAATTTGAACAAGTAGATTATGCTGCCCAGCTTTCTTAATGAATAAAGTCTTATCTATGGAGCCTTTAGTGAAATTATTTTCCAGAAGAAAGTTTGATAATGTCTCATACTAGGCTCTAGGAGCTTGTTTCAACCCATAGAGAGCCTTATCAAGCTTATACACCCAATTAGGATGTTTATTGTCCTCAAAACCTAGTGGTTGACATACATAAACCTCTTCTTTAATTTTCCCATACAAAAATGCACTTTTGACATCCATTTGAAAAACTTTAAGGTTGTGATAAGCAGCATAAGCTAAAAACAATCGAATTGCTTCCAGTCTAGCTACAGGGGCAAAGGTTTCATTATAATCAATACCTTCCTCTTGTGAAAACCCCTGTACAATCAGTCTGGCCTTGTTCTTAACAATAAGCCCATTTTCATCAGTTTTGTTCCTAAACACCCATTTAGTGCCTATTGCACAATTACCTGGAGGTAGAGGAACCAGTTCCCACACTTGCCGTTTCTTGAACTGAAGAAGCTCAAGCTGCATGGCTTCAACCCATCCATTGTCCCTTAAAGCAATGTGATAGTTCTTTGGCTCTTGCTGACTAATGAAGAGAGCATAGAAGTAGAAATTGACAATTGACTTCTTGTTGAAACGCCAGCATTGATATCATCAATGATTTGAGAAATAGGGTGATTCTTCAGATCTTGGTACACAATAAGATCTGTGCAAGTGTTTGTAGCAGGCTCAGCAACAACAGATGGTGATGGTGAAGCATTTCCTTGAAACCAATCAGTATATGGTAATTCAAAGGAAGTTGAAGTTGTAGAAATCTCATCAGCATTTGTTGTGGATTGTGCTACTGAAGCTACAGGAACATCAGGTCTAGCTGAATCAGGCAGTTGATCACTATACTTGAAAAGGTGATTATTGATATCATCATCATCATCAGTAACACCACATGGATGACTAGCGACAGAAGATGACGGATTCATATGATCTGCAACAGCAGGTGGTTGATAAGATGCAGAATGTCCAGATCAAACAACTCCACAGGGTTTTGTGGAATTGTATCCTTAAGGGATTCATTGAACTTCACATGCAAGGTTTCTTCAACTATCTTTGTACGAAAGTTGAATACTCTGTAAGCCTTGCAAGTGGATGAATATCCAACAAAATACCCTGCATCCACCTTAGAATCAAACTTTTGGAGTTGATCCTTTGTGTTGAGAATGTAACAGGGACACCGAAATGCTCTAAAGAATGAAATCAAAGGGGCCAAATGATGAAGAACTTCATATGGAGTCTTCATCAACCTCTGATTTACTAGAACTCTATTTTGTACATAGCAAGCTGTATTGACAGCTTCAGCCCAAAAAGTCAGTGGCAGACCAGAATCAGCCAACATGGACCTTGCAGCTTCAATGAGGGTCCTGTTCTTTCTCTCCACTACTCCATTTTGCTCTGGAGTCCTTGGGATGCTATACTGCCTCTTGATTCCCTTTGACAAGTAAAACTCATAAAAGAGTGTGGTTTCTGAATTCAGTACCATTGTCACTCCTCACACACTTAACTGGTAGGGAATACTGCTTCTCAACGTGTAACACAAAGTTCATAATGGACTGAGCAGCCACATCCTTTGAATGCAAAAAGAAAGTCCATACATATCTAGAGTAATCATCCACAATTACCAGACAGTATTTCTTCTTGCCATACTCATTACCTTCACAGGACCAAAAAGATCCATGTGCAGTAGTTGTAAGCAGGCATTAGACTTGGATTCTTCTATGGGTGGGAATGAAACTTTATGTTGTTTCCCTTTTAAGCATGCAGTGCAGTTTTCATCACAATTGAACTCCTTTATTGAAAGACCTCTCACTAAACTCTTGTGGATCAGCTCATTCATGTTTTTGAGATTAACATCACCCAGCCTTCTATGCCACAGTTTAGATTCTTGGAGAGAGGCCTTGGAGAACAAGCATGGATGGCCTTTTAACTCAATTTTCTTTCACAAGTCTAAGGTATATACTCTTCCTATCCTGTTGGCCTTCAGGAGAGTATTATCATCCAGTACTTTGTCAATCAGGCTCAGAACCTTGGAAGACAGAATCCTACAGTTCTGGCTTGTGAAAAGAGCAACATGTCCTTTGTCACACATCTGACTGACACTCAACAGATTGTATTTGAGATTCTCCACATGGTTGACATCATCAAATCTAATATCTTTATTAGACACAAATCCCTTACCAATGATGTAACCTTTAGCATCATTTTAAAATGAGACAAATCCCTTCTTTCCCTGAGAGTAATCATGAAGAAGAGAGCTGCTCCCAGTCATGTGCATGGATCTTCCACTGTCCATATACCAGATGCTTCTTTGGCATGCTGAAGAACCCTGCACAATCATAAGAAACTAGTTAGCTTTGGAGACCCAAACCTTTTGGTTTTGGGCTGACTTTATCAACAGATTTAACCATAGCTGGTTTCTCATGATTAACAGCTGATTAAGATGGAGATGGTGCTGAAATAGATTTGGACCTGGAATTCTTTTTTAGTGGTTTGATCACATGAGCTTCAAGTTGGTTAACTCTCCCCAACACCATCATAACAAGCTGTGTCTCATTTGAAGCTCGAGCTTTCAGTTCATTTGACACTCCAGAGCTTGTTTTTGATAAGTTCCTGTGACCCACCATTTCCTCCTTCTTAGATTTCACAGACTTAGTCTTATGTTTATCATGAGGAACAATATCAGCTATCTTCTGATAAGCCGCATCCTTCTTAGTGGATTTGGGCAAGGCCTTGGGTTTATCAGGTTGAGATGATTGTGGTACAAACTTGGTCTCAAACTCAGTTTTCATTTTATTTATTTCTAGTTTAATGAGCTCATCTCTTTGGAGTTTTAAACCCTTTTTGTACCAACATTCATCAGATAGATGATTGAATTTACCACAAATTTCACATGGTTTATTCTTCATCTTGGACATCTTTACTGCTGAAGTGGAAACTACTGAAGGTGTGATCTTCAGTACTTTTCCCCTATCAGTACTAGGTACTAAAGGATTTGTAACAACGACTGGTAATTCAACTGTTTTCCATCCGTCCTAATAGACCGTTTGATGGATTCCTCAGCAGTTGTTAGTCCTTGTATTTCAACTGATTTGAAATGCTTTTCAGATGTTGGGTCTCTTTCAGTACTTGGGGTACATTGAGGAACAACATCTGAAGTACTCAGCTTCATATGAGTCTCAGTAGTTAGACCATCAGTCAATTTATTCGCTAAGATCTTAACACTGGTTTCATTCTCTGATCTTAGATTATCATTGGAGAATGACTCACACGATAATGTGGTTTGGAGATTGCTTTCACTTTCAGACTTAACTATGGAGTTAGGAGTAAAGTCTATTGGTGGAGCAGTATGGTTGTAACCAATGCCAAACTTCACATTTGAAGCAGTTTGCTTGCTAAGAAGCATTTCAAATCCCTTGCATGATGAGACCCAGCGGTCACACTCAACTTGGGTCACTGCAAGTTTTTCTTTGAGACTCCTGTGGTCTTCCAGAATAACCTCTAGCTTGGCCTTTTCATCATTTAATTGGCATTTAAGCTTATAAATCTCATCACTTTTACTGTTAAGAGCAGACTCATACTGCTTTTCTTTTGAAAATGGTTCTCTCAAACTCAAGTTTTTGATTTATTAATGCTACATTTGCCTCTCTAATAGAGACAAAGGCAACTATGCATGATTCAGAACATAACTTGGCTTTAGCCTCTGAAGATACCTGAGTTACCTGTGAAGATAATGCATTTGAACAGGAACCCTCAGTAGATTCCTGGGCCATGAGAGCAAGATTTCCAAAAGGGTGTTCACCACCATGTTGACTAGCATGAGCATAGTATTGCTCAGTGTGACCAAACAAGTTATCAGGTAAGCTACTCCAGTCAACGACTCCAGGTGTGAAGAAACTGTGATGAGGTTGTGATTGAGATGGAGATGGTTGAGGTTCTGGTAGTGCATGAGGTTGTGGTACTATAGGAGCTTGAACTTGATTTGACTGTGGCATATAATAGCAGGGATAAGGATATGGCATTTGACCCGAGGAACAAAATATGCAGAAGATTGAGGGTGTTATGAGTGACTAAAACCAGGAGAATGTTGCCCTTTGGATTGTGAATTGTTATTTGGAAAAGTCAAAAAGGGTGCAGAGGTGTTAGATCCAGTTGATCTACACTCTCTTGCAAAGTGTCCAAGCCTGTGGCATTTGTGACACTTCAACTTGCTCTTGTCAAAACCGACTTTGGTTTTGTCAGAGAGTCCAGGAAATTTCCTGCCAGTTCTCTTGTAGAATTTCTGAGATCTGATATTGATCAAGGCCATTTGGCTCAAAATATCCATCTCTTCTAAATCATCATTAGCAATGCCCTTCAAATCATCCATGATAAAGCATAGATTGTCACTATTATTACCAGAATGACAATCAACACTCACAAAGGCATGATTAGAATTGTTTGCGGTGAAATCAATATGCTCATCATAGTGGCATTCTGATCCTGCATACTCTGACTCATGACTTACCAAGGCAGTGTTTCCTGGTACAAAATCATCAGTGAGCTTTCCAGATGATGACAGTTTTCATTTCTGTTCTATCTCTCTCTCAAATGTGAGCAATTTCCCATGGAGTTGGGTGAGAGATAGTTTGTCCAAATTTGCACTGGAGCGTAGGACAATAGTATATGTGTCCCATCTCTCAGGCAGTGATGTGAGAAATCTGTTATTCATCTGGCTATTTGTGTACTCATGTTTGACCATTTTTAATTTAGAGATCAAACAAGAGAACCGCTCAAACTGTTGAGTCAGTGTCTCACCCTTCCTATGAGAGAATGTCTCAGATTGTTGGGCAAGGATTTCTCTATTATTTGCCAAGACCTCATCTGTTTCTCCAAATTGTTCTTTCAAGGCATTCCAGAGGTCATGGGCAGTTTCATAATGCATTAGCCCAGAATAGATTTCATTGGGCAGTGCCATGACCAGAATTCCATGGGCTTTTGCATCAATCTCAAACAATTTCTTATCCTCATCTGAGTATTGCTCCCTCCTCTTCGGAACCATTTGATTGGTTTCCGGGTTATTCACCATAGGCTTGTGTGGACCATGTACCACTGATGTCCAACAACCTGAGCTGTTAACAGAAAGGTGATGGAGCATTCGTCGTTGCCATATGTTATACTCACTCCTAACCAGCATTGGAGGCTTGGTTGAGGAACCAGTATTGTGAGGATCATTGGAAGGAGTAGTCATTTTTAGGTCCAAATACAATTTAATTCAAGCTTTTAAAAGATTTTACACAGACACAACAGACTCAATGAAAACCAAGAATAAATCTCAGGATGAATGATCAAAAACATAGAAAATTCAATCTCTATAACCGTTTCTTGCAAAAATTATAATTCAATCAAACTTGGATCTTGGATAGCAGTTTCAATGATCAATTATTAGATCGATCAAAGATTAACCTGGCTCTGATACCATTTGACAGGATCAGTGATCTCAAGTTTGATGGATTAGAGTGTAACGCAGCGGAATAAGAACAAGAATTAGACAAATTATAGCAAGAATTTGATATTCGTATGCATTAAAAACAAATACGGTTGTAACGAGAGAATATATTTCTGTGAAAAGGAGTGTTTCAATAATATGAAATGTTTCTGCTCAATCATTCACCGATTACAATTATGTTGACACTCTTTATATAGAGTGCAATCACTGCTGATATCACGGGATAGTGACATCTGGCAGATTTATTACAAAAATAACTAAAACTTAACAAACTACTGAAATGTTCACAACTACTGAGAACATATCAGAGTGCTAAGTACAAAACATAAAACTACTGATGCTAAACTACTGAAACTAAACTACTGATTACAAAACTACTAAAAGAGAACCGTCACAACTACTGAAGAAGACCTCTTCAGCTATTGTGACAACGTCTGATACTTAGTCTTCAGTACTTGTCTTCAGCACTTGTCTTCAGACTGTCTTCAGCACTTGTCTTAAGACTTTGTCTTCAGCACTTGTGTCTTTAGACTTTGTCTTCAACACTTGTGTCTTCAGACTTTGTCTTCAGCAATTGTGTCTTCAGACTTTGTCTTCAGCACTTGTCTTCAGACTTTGTCTTCAGCACTTGTGTCTTCAGACTTTGTCTTCAGCACTTGTGTCTTCAGACTTTGTCTTCAGCTCTTGTGTCTTCAGACTTTATCTTCAGCACTTGTCTTCAGCTGTTGTGGACTTCAGCAGTTGTTGTGACGTCTGTGGGACTTAAAGGTTTTTCTGATCCGGCTCATTAGTTCTTTTGGTCCAATAAAATGAATACACAAGATATTCGAATCTGCTTTTCATACTTGTAATTGTCTTAGCTTGATATGAATGAAAACTTGAAGTTTATTGATATCTTGTTTTGATTTGATTACTTTGTGTGAATTTCATTGAATTGTGTTACAAATCATCATAGATATATTCAATTGATCCTATCAAATGGTATGAGAGCTGTTGGTAAGCTGTTAGTGATTGATTTTCTTTTTAAGTTCATCAAACTTGAAAACCTAAAAATCTCACTGAATCTGTGATTGAGATACAATTCAATTGAAAATTTGTGAATTTCAGTTGTGTTTCATCATCAGAAACATCATTTGAATCACAATTAGTAGATCTATTCATCAAATTCAAGCAATTTGCTAAATTTGTTGTTCGAAAATGACTTGAAGTTTCGAACTGAAATTTCAAAAATTGAGTGATTTGTTGTTGAAATTGAGGAAATTGATATTAAGAAGAATGTTTATCGACATCAAACTTGCTTAATTGAAAAGTTACAATTGAATTCATCAACATTTGAAGAATTTAGATGATTTGAGTCTGTTATATTCATATGAACATGATGAATGTGACGCATTAGGGTTGAAGTTTGCTGAAAAATTGTCTAAGTGCTAGGCGTTTGACTACTGTTTAGTCGCAACAACACTGTGTAGACTTTTTCAGTTCAGACGTTTGATCACTGTTTGAGTGTCCACACGTATCATTGTTGAGAAGTTTTTGAAATGTTTAGACGTTTGATAACTGTGTAGGCGCATCAACACTGTGTAGACGCATCAACACTGTGTATAGGCATTAAAACTGTTCAAACGCTTTACAACTGTTCAGACATATCAATTTAGACGTTTGTGGAAAATTTTTCCAAGGCATTCCCTTAGACGTTTATCAACTTAGACACATCAACTGTTAAGATGTTTGAATACTGTTCAGACGTTTTAACCTTGATACTTAGAATTTTTTTTTAAGAAAATTCTTTGAAAAACTTTTTTAAATTCTTTAAAAAAAAATTCAAAATATAAGAAAACAACAAAAATATAAGAATGGTAAAATCAGAAGATTCTGAAAACAGAGTTCCAAAACTTAAAAATAGAGCTAATTTCAAAAATTGGTCTCTTAGACTAAAACAGCATTTTAATTCCATTGACACTGATCTTTGGAAATCTATAGAAAAAGGACCATACATTCGTATAATAACTGATGGACCAGACAGAGGATTTGTGTATACTAAAGATTCTCCAGAACCTTATCCAAAAGATGATCTTCAAGGAGATGATCTGAAAAGAGTTTAGAATGATATTAAAGCCTATTCAGTGATGTGTAAAGGACTACTTTTGGAAGTTCTTACAAGGCTTGATGCATATCAAACTGGATATACACTATATAAAGCATTGAAGATCATTTGTGAAGGAGGTAAAAAGATTCAAAATTTAAAGAATCAAAAGCTTTGAAAGAGTTAGATATGTACAAACAGAAGCCAATGTTCAAAGTCAAAGAAGAACCAATAGATTTCTTTGAATGATGAAGTCAAGGCTAAAGATAGAATTGAAGATAGAGTTAGCAGTCAAGCTTGAAGATTTTGAAGACTGAAGACCATGTCAATCTTAGGGAGAGTATTGTTAAGTGCTCTAAGAAAGATTAACATGTGGTCTTTATTTGTCTTTTGATATTTTGTAATAGTATAGGGACTATTTCTGTAATTTGTTAGTTCCTTTACTTTGTGTTTTCAGTATAAATACCTTAGATTTGCAGGTAGATAGAAACGGATACACAAGATATTCGAATATGCTTTTCATACTTGTAATTGTCTTAGCTTGATAAAACCCTATCGATTGGTTATTCCAAGCAGATGCTTAATTAACTTACTACCGAATTCCCGTTGCACAATTACTCGCTTCAACTATCTTCTACTTCACTCGTAACGCTCTTTCATGGTAGAAGCATCTATCGAACAACAACTTGTTAGGTACTTGTCTAGTTTTCCAACGAGCTTTAGAACTCCGTTTTGGACAATCAACGTACGAGAACCACGAAGCCACTTTTTTAAGCTCATCCAAACATCCACCATCAAGGCATACAAAACTGATTTTGAGAGGATTAGCAATCGTGTTAAAGGGCTATCCCAAGAGGCCTTAAAAATTTCTTTCTTTCGAGTCATAAACACATTATTCAAACCAAGATGGCCATCCTTAAGCCTACCACCCTTCCATAAGCATACGGTCTTGCTTCTTTAATCGAATACAAGCTTCAAGTTGGGCTCGTACCTCCAACAATAGAATTGAATGCCCTTGCTCCATATCAATCGTTGACTGTTTCTCCTCCCTTGAAGAATCTTACTCAAGCTGAAATGCAAGCCAAGAAAGTCGCGGGTATTTGTTTTCACTGTGATTACAACTTCCAGCCGGAGCATCGTTGTAAAACGCCTCAATTCTTACTTTTTGAACCGCCACTGGATCCACCATGGCCTGGTTTGACTTCTACAACTATGGGTGGTGAAGACACGACCCATTTTAAAGGGGTGGGTATTGATATGGATTATCCACCATAAACCGTTGACCCGTGACGCAGTCAAGCTCCATGTTACTAAGTTTTCTGCAAGTTTAATTTAAATAATCCTTGTTCCCACGTTCTACTTTGTTTCCGCACTATTGTATGCATTTAGGTTTAGTTAGTTTTTAGTTTCTATTTTATTTGTTACATGCACTACTCACATTCATAATAAGGTCTCATAGTTTTAAGAATTCATGCATTCTATTTAATGTATTTTCGTTTGAGAAGAAGGAGAAAAGAAATATTGAGTAACATTTCTTTAGTTTTACGTTATTGTTATTAGTTCCTATTTGGAGACCGCCAATCTAGAACTTGGCTCTATCACAGAGGCAATGCGAAAGATATATAAAGGTAAACAGAGTGGCCTATAAGTGTTGGTTCCAACATAAAATAGGGAAATGGAAAGAGCATCAAAGTTCAATTGTATATTAAATTGATATTAAAATGATCACAGAAACCAATTTTATTCGCGGGCGTTTTGTTGGAAGGAATGGAATGGAATAAAATTGAGAAACTAGTATATTTTTAAGTAAAATTATGTTTGAGTGGGTAATAAAAGGTAAAACCTAAGAGATGATCCACCACAAATTCTTTTTATTGTGGGATTTCGAATTTCCTCTCTATGTGGAACGATTTTAAATTCCCACAACCGAGGAAATTTGAGATGAAATATTCCTTTGGGTTTACTTTTAATTGCTCACTCAAACACAATTTTACTTGAAAATTATGCTACTTTCTTAATTCCATTTCATTCAATTCCTTCCAACCAAACGCCCGATAAGTTTCCAACTATGATTTTGAATTATAACTATAGATGAAGCTTTAATTATAAATGTTGGTCCATTTTATCGATACACAGTGCAAATGATTCATAAAATGTATATATTCCACTAATCAAACATCAATAACATAATCAACACAATTAGCAAGGTTGAAAGATATTTGATAATCACCAAAACTTATACACAATAAGGAAGATCAAAGGTTCAAAATTGTAAGGCCCCATTCCTAGAACATGTACAGTCAGACATTCATCGCACATAATATTTAAAACACATTATAACTCATAAATCATTGCAGCGGAAAAATTTAACAAAAACCATCTCATGCATTAATAATTACTTTTTCCGAATAATATATCATTGTTCTGTAAGGCCCCATTCCCAGGATGCTCATAGCTGGTCACTCATTGCACATAAAACATATAATTACATTAACTTGAAATAAACATTGCAACTGAAACATTAAAAACAACATTTTCATTAAAAATTCTTTCGCAAAATAATACAACATTCGTTACACCATTTCATTTGTTCGCATTACAATGAAAAAACATTAAACAAACGAATGCCATCCAAAAGAACCAAGTAGCCGCCACGTGCCATCCTCAGCAACTTTAACTGCCAACCGGAAAATGCATAATAAGTCAACATTACTAAGTGAGTTCTAGTTTTAAAATAAATCATGCTTTACTTTCATTAAAATCGTTCTTTACTTTTGTATGTGGTGACACATCATACGTACACATAGATAATATCATTATTATTTTCATCATTAGTTTGTTTATTCCGTACATTTGTTATATATCTTTACTTTCATTCATACCAATCCCATTTGCTTCACCCCACCATTATGCATAAAGCCGATACTACGCGTAGGATCTTTCATAGACCCCCGACATTGTGCACGAAGTTGACTCGAGTACCTAGGGTAAGTGGCAAACGTCCTATACATATGGTCAATCACAAGGATTGGACCCCAATGTGCATCATTCTAGGTAGCTAACCCGCACACGGTTGAGCTAACACCCTTTATTGGGTGTGAAACTCCATACATATGCTTGCAAGCCTTTCTTACTTTCATTCGTTCATTAATGCATGCATTCTTGCATTATGTTCCTCTTTTCATTATCTTGCACTATACGTTACATAATACTTTCATTTCATTCATTAACATTCAACGTAAAGCCACGGGAAAATAATAATATATAATAAGGAACAACAACATACACATACAACATCACCATAAAAGGCATCATCATACATGCATAAAATACATCATACATACCATCATGCATAAGAACCAATCATACATCATATCATCATCATACAATGCCCATGACATCATCTATGACCTCGAAAAGTCAACTTACTATGACCCCGGGAACCTCCCAAGTCAAAGCCTACATCTGGACTTTTTTCCCGAAAAGTCAGAAAAATATTCTAAGTCTTCATCCGCATTTCTTATTTATCATCCGCATTTCTTTTTGTTCATGTGCATTTATTTTTGTTCATCTGCATTTCTTTTGTTCATCCGTATTTCTTTTTGTTCATCCGCATCAACTTACTCATCCGCATTTGTTCATTCGCATGAACTTACTATTTGGGCGCATGAGCAGCCTAGGGCACACTTAACCCCATATTTCGGTCCCCAAACACCATCTGTCATGTTTTAAGCTTAAATAATACATTCTTAGCCATAGAAACACAACCATAACATCATCAAACATAAACATACACATACTCATACGTACGGGTATCAAACCAAGTTTTATAAAAACATACATTCATACATTTCCAGCTGCAAAATCAGTTAAAACATGTAAAAGAGGGGTTCTAGAACTCAACTTAGCAGCCTATTCAGGTAAGAGTAAGTTGATGCGGATGAACAAAAGAAATGCGGATGAAACACACAACCAAACACACAACCAAACACACAACCAAACACACATAACATACATAAACACACAACCGAGGATGAAACCAGTTAAGAACATCTTAAACACACAAATTCTTACCTTGAATTCGACTCTTCTTCTTGTTCTTCTTCAAAATCCGAATCTGCACTTTTTCTCTCTAAATGTCCAAAGGTTTGGGTGTTTTAAGAAGAGAGTGGGCGGCCATGCCCACTTTATACCAAGTTTCAAACCTTTTTTTCCTTTTGACACTTTTAACCACTTAACTTGGGTTAAATAGATTTTCTTTCTTTTTCATTCTTTTTCTTCACCTTATTCTTCTTTCTTTGACTAAAACAAATAACCGGGTGTTACATGTTCAAAACTACAAAATAACGTTTTGTTGCATTACAACACAAAAATATCATTTTTGCATAAAATGGATGCCAGTCCTTTATTCTTCAAGTAGCTCCACCCTCGTGCCACCCTAAGCAACAAATTACCTACAAACTAAACTCCAAGTAGCTCCACCCTCGTGCCACCTAAGCAACAAATTACCTACCAACTAAAAATGCATAAAAGTCGGTGTTGCTGAGTGAGTTCGAGATTTATAATTCTTTACTTTCGTTTAAAACTGTTCCTTTACATTCATTCATGATCACACATCATACATACTCATAGATAATTATTATTATGTTTCATCATCATTATTTTTAGTACGATTCATTCATTCATCATTATATTTTACTTTCATCAAGGCCAATGCCATGTGCTCTACCCCGAACATTATACACGAAGCTGGTACTAGGCCAAAGTCTATAAATAGACCTCTAACATTTTACACGAAACTGACTCCTGTACCTAGGGCAAGCGACGAGGGTCCTATAGGTTTGGCCAATCACAAGGATTAGACCCCTGTGTGCATCCTCATGGGTTAGCTAAACCACATATAGTTGAGCTAACAACCCCTCAATGAGTTATGAATCTTATTTGATTTTGCTTGTAAGACTTTCATTCATTCTTTACATTCCACTTTTCGTTACCATTAATCATTCACTTCATTACATAATACAATACATTCCATAATATAAACACACCATGTATATCCATGCAATAATACGTCATAAGTACCATAAAGAAATAGGCTCAACATATGCATAACATCAACAAAAATCATCCCCAAAAACATTCCAAGTCTTTGCCTCTAAATTCCATTATTTCAGAAAGTTCAGAATATTTTGTAAGGCGTTTAGGCGCATGGGCACTATTTGGGTGCATGGGCACTATTTGGGCGCATGGGCACTATTTGGGCGCATGGGCACTATTTGGCGCATGGGCACTATTGGGCGCATGGGCACTATTTGGGCGCATGGGCACTATTTGGGCGCATGGGCACTATTTGGGCGCATGGGCACTATTTGGGCGCATGGGCACTATTTGGGCGCATGGGCACTATTTGGGCGCATGAGCACTATGTAGGTGCATGATCTTAACTTAGGCGCATGAACACTTAGGCGCATAGACACTTTTAGGGTGCATGAGCCTTACTTAGGCGTTAGGGTACTTAGGCGCATGGGGAATTAGAAACATGGGCACACACTTAGGTGCCTAGGCAGAAAACTAGGCGTATGGGCACTATGCAGGCATATGGGCTTAACATAGATGCATGAGCACCTAGGGGCATGGGCAATACGTTGCGTGGGCAACCGTTATATACCTAACATCATTTTCATACCTCAATCAGTATGCAAACATGTTCCGAGCCTAGATTCTAACATACTAAAAAACAAGCATAGAACCAAGAACATCATCAAAACATTCCCAAACTGTAAGGACTAAATGTAAAGGCCGATGCAACCCAAACGCCCAAAGTCTCTCTTGCATTCATGAACAAGTGTACTTAAGTAGAATGGTTTGGAATTTTCACACCCGCATCAGAAAATACACTAAGTGTGAAATCTTCCGAAGCCAAGACCACTATCTTCCGAAGCCAAAATTCTTCCAAAGCTTCAAAGACAAAGTCATTCGAAGCCAAAAATTGAAGACAGATTGCTTCTGAAGACTTTTGAATACATGCTTTATTTGATGTATCATTTACATAAAGCTGGACCCCTTTCCGCTACAAATCTATAAAGTCACCAACTTTCATAAGTTGGTGAAAAGGTCCATGCTTTTGGTAACTGTACATTAAGGTCTTGAGTCTGTAACTTTCTACTTTATGTACATTATCCTTTTTGTAATATATTAGGATGTGGGTTATGGCATGTCATAGTCACTAGTCAAAAGGCAATCTGCCTTTTCACTCTACATTTGATTTTGTTTGTTGTCTAGTCAATTGTATACAGTTGGCCTTCAAAATATGGCCGGCTGTAGGATGTAGTATATGTATCTCAAGTACTTGTAACTTTCTGATATGCTTTGTAACATTTGTAATAGAACTTGAGATAGCAATATACTGCAATCTTGAAAACCAACTCTCTTGGACCAAAAGAACCAATGAGCCAAGATCAGAAAATCTCTAAGTCCCACACGGTATCACAACAACTGCTGAAAGCCTCATCAGTAGTTTGACAAGTGCTGAAGACCTCAACAGCTGAAGATCAAGTGCTGAAGACCTTAACAGCTGAAGAACCAAGTGCTGAAGTACAACAGCTGAAGAACACAAGTGCTGAAGCTGAAAGACCAAAGTACTGAAGTACAACAGCTGAAGAGTTCACAAGTGCTGAAGATCAACAACTGATGTACAAAGTCTGAAGACAAAGACTGAAGACATCAGCTGATGATATCTACTGAAGTCATCAGCTGATGAAACACCTGAAGGTCAAAGTCTGAAGATCAAGTACTGAAGCCTCAGTAGTTTGTCACAACTGCTGAAGAGTACTTCTTCAGTAGTTGTGATATCAGTAGTTTTATTTTCTTTGTTTCAGTAGTTTTGTAAAACGACTGAAGAGCTTGTTCTTCAGTCGTTGTAGTTTCAGTAGTTTATATTTTGTACTTAACTTGCTGATATGTTCTCAGTAGTTGTGAACATTTCAGTAGTTTGCTAAGATTTAGTTATTTCTGTATTGGATCTGCCAGTTGTCACTTTCCGTGATAACAGCAGTGACTGTTGCACTCTATATAAGGAGTGACAACCTATTGTAATGATTGAGCGAAATGAGTAATTGAATGGAATGATTGATTGATTCGATTAGAAATATTCTACATCTATAAACATTCCTAGAAATCAGAAATTCATATTCTCTCCCTATAACTGTATGCGATCTTAATGCTCACATATATCGTTGGCTTGCTACAATTTGTCTAATTCGTGTTTGTATTCCGCTGCTTTATATTCTGATACATCAAACTTGTGATCTCTGATCCTGTCAAACTCCTTTTGTGATTTGCTATCTTGTTCTATCTCATATTTACTTGTGTTCTTAGCATCATTACGAAAGTGTTCTTAGCATCATTACAAAAGGTTAACCAGTTCCTCATTTTTGTTGTTAAGTGTTCTTAGCAACTCTCCTCATTGTGTTGTTGTGTTGTAAGTGAATACCCTTCACCGGTCGTGCAATTGGTATCAGAGCATTCCAGTCTCTTGATATAAGATATCACCATCTTAAGATCTCTCACACACACAAAATACTTAACATCTCAAATGGCAGCTATTTCAAAATCTGACATGCAAGCTGGAACCATGACAAAGTCCCCACTGATCACTCTTGATGACTTTGTCAAAATCAACCACCTGCCTCTGCTTGAAGGTTTCCCAAAAACAGAGCCACCCCAAAATCAACCACCTGCCTCTGCTTCAGGCCCTACTTCTCAGGAACAGAACCCTCCTGAGCAAATAGGTGCTATACTCCAAAATTCCCTCCCTCTCATCACCCCCATAATCACTGATATAGTGATCAAAGCCCTTGATGAGAGGCTTTCCTCAACCTTACAGCCCTTGGTTGATGCTGCTGTCCAAAAGACTCTTTCTGCGGTACCAACCCCTTCCTCCAATGCACCCAAAAAGGGGGAGAGTACTGCAGTGAAAGAAAAGAAGAGGAAAAGATCCGAGGAAAAGAAGGAGGAGAAAGAACAGCAACCAATGCTCACCTACAAGCGAAAGAAAGGTGCTGATGAGCACATTGCTGAAGATAAAGCCTTGGAGCTACTGATAAAAGAGGCTGATGCCGAACACAGTAGATCAATGGACAACATCATTGATCAGCTGTTTAGGCAAGGCCATGACACCAATAAACTTGACTCTGAGATTCGACGACTAGAGATTGAAGAAATCCAGAACAGATGGGCAAGTTATGAGTGTTAGAAAGAGAAAGGCTTGAAATCATGATAAGATTTATTGCAAAATATCTTGGAAGATCAATGATTGAAATCAAAGCTTGGTCCAGGGACAGTATCTTGGCAATCACCACCAAGATCTGTTCATCTGAAGTATATACTAAGGGGCTTGTCATTGAAGCTTTGAATGAAGCGGGTGCTGGGAGCAGGACTGAGCTAGCCAAGCAATCAAAAGCCACACTCACCTCAAGGATGCTAGAACAGCCTGTCAACATTCCCACACCAAAACCACCCAAAACACAACCCACCAAACCAACTCCCTTACCCTCAAAACCCATAGCCGATGATATACCCTTGAAGAAGAAGAGAAGGATATTGAGGCTAGAAGACGATGATGAAGATGAAGAAGACAGGCTGCCGCTCTCAGCTGTGATTCAGTTGCCTAAGGCCACAAGTCACTCCTCAGCAATTACTCCTGAAGTCCAGAGACAAATGGTTAAAGTGAAGCTAGAAGAAGAAGAGCTTCATAAACAGCATGATGAGGAATTGCTGAAGAGAGTTGACAAAGCTTATGCAGCCACATCTTCCATCATCAATATGAAGGAGCAAGCTCTCAGACTTTACACTCTCAGGCATACCTTTCAATATCAAAAGGAAAGAGTGAGGATTTGGCCTGATCCCAGGGTCTCTCAAGAATTCATAAGAACAATATACCTCGGAGATACATTGGCCAGGTGAAAAAGATCGTAGATGAAGTGATCTCTCTGGTCTTTGTAGTTTCACCCTGGGAAATCCTAGAAGACTTCAAGAAGGCCTACAAAGCTAATCTAACCCCTCAGAAGATGTTGGAAAACAAAATAGTGAAAAAGGGGTTAGTTTACAAGAGGCTTGAGGAAGTCAGGAAAAATGAGCTCCAGTTGTTCCTAGAGGGTAATCACCCGGATGAGTTTGCTTACAGAATAATAACAACTGTGGAGCTAAAGAATGGGAAACAGGCCAAATGCCTGTCTGAGTATTATGGGCCGGAATCATTGTTTGAAGGAGGTGCTGAAGAGCTAACCATGGAGGAACAAATCACCTTCCTTGAGGCCTACACAAGAGAGTCGTACAGAGTCATTATGGGGAAGTGAATCTCATGAATGGGATAACAACTCTGTGTCCTGTTCCCCAAAACAGAGTTCCCATTCATACTCTGCCAAACAAATATTTGAGGTTCTTCCCAGGCCGGAGCTTACATGGGTCATCTTCTCTACTGATCAAGAAGGAAAAAGACCAACCTTTTGGCCATCAATAAGTGGGAGTATAAATAAGTTAGAGGTTTTGGCTGCATTGGTTCAGGGGGAGTTTGTTGGACCAAAAGAACCAATGAGCCAAGATCAGAAAATCTCTAAGTCCCACACGGTATCACAACAACTGCTGAAAGCCTCATCAGTAGTTGACAAGTGCTGAAGACCTCAACAGCTGAAGATCAAGTGCTGAAGACCTTAACAGCTGAAGAACCAAAGTGCTGAAGTACAACAGCTGAAGAACACAAGTGCTGAAGCTGAAAGACCAAAGTACTGAAGTACAACAGCTGAAGAGTTCACAAGTGCTGAAGATCAACAACTGATGTACAAAGTCTGAAGACAAAGACTGAAGACATCACTGATGATATCTACTGAAGTCATCAGCTGATGAAACACCTGAAGGTCAAAGTCTGAAGATCAAGTACTGAAGCCTCAGTAGTTTGTCACAACTGCTGAAGAGTACTTCTTCAGTAGTTGTGATATCAGTAGTTTTATTTTCTTTGTTTCAGTAGTTTTGTAAAACGACTGAAGAGCTTGTTCTTCAGTCGTTGTAGTTTCAGTAGTTTTATATTTTGTACTTAACTTGCTGATATGTTCTCAGTAGTTGTGAACATTTCAGTAGTTTGCTAAGATTTAGTTATTTCTGTATTGGATCTGCCAGTTGTCACTTTCCGTGATAACAGCAGTGACTGTTGCACTCTATATAAGGAGTGACAACCTATTGTAATGATTGAGCGAAATGAGTAATTGAATGGAATGATTGATTGATTCGATTAGAAATATTCTACATCTATAAACATTCCTAGAAATCAGAAATTCATATTCTCTCCCTATAACTGTATGCGATCTTAATGCTCACATATATCGTTGGCTTGCTACAATTTGTCTAATTCGTGTTTGTATTCCGCTGCTTTATATTCTGATACATCAAACTTGTGATCTCTGATCCTGTCAAACTCCTTTTGGATTTGCTATCTTGTTCTATCTCATATTTACTTGTGTTCTTAGCATCATTACGAAAGTGTTCTTAGCATCATTACAAAAGGTTAACCAGTTCCTCATTTTTGTTGTTAAGTGTTCTTAGCAACTCTCCTCATTGTGTTGTTGTGTTGTAAGTGAATACCCTTCACCGGTCGTGCAATTGGTATCAGAGCATTCCAGTCTCTTGATATAAGATATCACCATCTTAAGATCTCTCACACACACAAAATACTTAACATCTCAAATGGCAGCTATTTCAAAATCTGACATGCAAGCTGGAACCATGACAAAGTCCCCACTGATCACTCTTGATGACTTTGTCACTTGGTGCAAAGAATGGAAGGTTTTTATCAAGTCTCTAGACTTAATAATATGGGAGTCTATTGAAAATGGACCTTACATATCAAGCACCTCTTCTGCAATTGGAGGTGGTATGATCCCCAAGGCTATGGTTGACTACTCAGATGAAGGTAGAAAGGGAGTAGAGATTGACCAAAAGGCCACGACAGTTCTTCAGACTACTCTTCCAACTCAATGTACAGACATTTCAAAAAATGCAAAATAGCTAAAAGATATGGGATGCATTGAAACTAATGCGTGAGGGTTCCTCTGAAGCCAAAGAGAACAAGAAGGATCTAGTAAAGCAGTAGTGTGAAAATTTCACCTTTATAGCAGGTGAGACCATGACTCAACAATACTTTAGATATGTTGAGATTGTGGATACCTAGTGGATGGTGGCGTAGCTCTTGAGAACAGAGATATTGTAAGCAAGTTCACATCCTCTCTTCCTAGACAATGCACAGACTACTGTATTGTTATCAAGAGAACTAAGAACCTGAAGACTCTTACCTTGACAGAGTTGAAAGGGATTCTACATGGCTACTAGATGGAGATGAACATGCAAGGTTTATCTGACAACTCTAGCAATCAATGGGTTCAGCCCTTCATGTGATTGAAAGGGATATCATAGAACACTAACATCATCTCATATGCTACCCTTACAACTCACAAAAGGGTCCTTTCATGACCTTCCTTGAGACACCAAGGGAGAACTATACTAAAGGAAGCTGTAACGCCTCGTTCCCGGGACACTTACAGCAGGCCAGTCATCGCTCATAAAACCTATAATTACATTAACTTAAAATAAATGTTGCAGCGGAAACATTAAAAACAAACTTTTCATTAAAAATGCTTTTGCAAAATAATACAACTTTCGTTACAAAATTTCTTTTGTTTGCATTACAATGCAAAACATTAAACAAAAGAATGTCATCCGAAAGAGCCTAAGTAGCCGCCCCGTGCCATCCTCAACAACTTTACCTGCCAACTGGAAAATGCATAAAAAGTTAGCATTGCTGAGTGAGTTCTAGTTTTAAAATAAAACATACACTATCTTTCATTTAAGACCGTTCTTTACGAATCGTACGCGATCATGCATTATACGTACACATAGATAATATCATTATTATCTTCATAGTTCATTCGTTAACCTTCATTCATTTATGCTTTCTTAATTTCATTCATACATTCATCTTTACTTCTTTATATTCTATCCAAAACCATGAAATATACCCCACCGTCATGCATAAAGCGGGTACTGGGTCGAGGTCTATCATGGACCCCCCCCCCCCCCCCCCCCGTCATGCATAAAGCGGGTACTGGCGCTCAGTAACCTGGCCACAGTACCTAGGGTAAAATTCAAGTGTACCATTGTCATGTGCTCTACCCACGGTCATGCATAAAGTGGATTGTGGGCCGAGGTCTATCATAGACCTCCCGTCATGGCGCACAACAGCCTGACCACAGTACCTAGGGTAAGAGACAAAGGTTCTATATAAATGGTTGGTCATAAAAACGGACCCACCCCGATGTGCATCCTTCTGGGGTAGCTAACCCGCACACCGTTGAACTAACACCCTTCATTGGGTGTGTTTCCACATATAAGGCTTGCAAGACTTACTTTACTTTTCTTTGTTCATTAGTGCACACATTCTTTCATTGTGTTCCTCTTTTCATTATCTTCCACTTTACGTTACATAATACTTTTCATTTCATTCATTAACATTCGACGTAAAGCCACGGCAAAATAATCATACATAATAAGGAACATCAACATACATATACAACATCACCATACAGGGCATCATCATACATGCATAATATACATCATACATACCATCATGCATAAGCATCAATTATACATCATATCATCATTATACAATGCCCATCACATCATCAATGATCTCAAATGTCTACTTACATGAACCCCCAGGAACCTCCCAAGTCAAAGCCTACATTTCACTTTTGCCCAAAAAGTCAAAATATTCTAAGTCCTCATGCGCATTTCTTTTTGTTCATCCGCATTTGTGTAACACCCCGAATTTTAATTTAAACGAAATAAAGACAAAAGTAAATAGAAAGAATAGATAATGAGAACAAGTGGAGAGGAAAAAGTGTACAAAGTACAAACTATATTATTTTAAGGATTTAAGGGGCATGGTTGCCCATATCAAAAGTAGAAAGTTGCTTTTGCTCTCGGAGGAAGAAAGAAGAGAGAGAGCCCTGGTTCTAGAGAGAGAAAGAGGAAGAATTAGCTGCAAAGGTAAGTGTTCTCTTCTATGAGCTTGGTTTTAGCTGGGTTTCAAGTTCTTGACCGAAGTTCTTGGTGTTTAGTGTTTTTTTTCGGGATTCAAAAGCTGAATCAAAGGTGGGTCTTGAACCGGAAGACTGTTGCTCAAAGGCTGCTCAAGGTGAGTTTCTAGAACCCCTCTTCTACTGATTTTCAACTTGTTTGGGGCTATTATGCATACTAAGTAAACATTTTGAAATTAACCATAGGTTTACAGCCTTATGTTTAAATGATGTATGTATGTATGTATGTTTTAGAGTTGGCTTATGGGTTAGTGATAATGATTAGCATGCTTAGATGCCCTTAGTATGTTAGATCTGTGCTTGGGTATCATTAGAATGATGATCGGGTGATGTTGCTGACATAGAAAATATTCAGTGTTATGATGAACATGAACAGTGGTCCATGCGCCCAGAGGGTACTCATGTGCCCAAACAGTGGCCCATGCGCCCAGCATGAGTGGCCAGATGCCCAAGTGTGGCTCATGCGCCTAAACAGTGGCCATGTGCCTAAGTGTTGGCCATGCGCCCAAGTGTTGGCCATGCGCCTAAATAGTGCCCGTGCGCCGGCATAGGGGCAAGAGCCTAAACAGGGCAGAAGCGCCCAAATAGTGCCCATGCGCCCAGACTGCTTTACACTTAGAATTTTTATGCTCATGCGCCTGGAAGGTCCCATGCGCCCAATTTGGACATAAGGTTTTCTAAGTGGTTTTAAGGGGTATTATGGGGAGATAGGCCTGGTTATGATGTGAGGGCTTATGTTTGATGTGTGTTATGTATGTATGTCTTCCCTTGGCTTTGTGTTGAACGTTAATGAACGTAATGAATTATTATGAAATGTAAAGTGGAAGATAATGAAAAGAGGATCGTAATGAAATGAATGCATGCATTAATGAATGATTGATAATGTGAGAGGCTTGCAAGCGAAGTATAATGAAATGCATGGCTCTAAAGGCCTTAAACTCAACCGCGTGAGGTTCAGCTAATCCTAAAGTGTGCACGCAAGGGTTCCAGTCTTTGTGACTGGCCTTCAGTGGTGTTACCCAATTTGATGGGGGTGATGTTACCCATTTCGATGGGGGTGCTGTTACCCATTTCGGTGGGGGTGTTGTTACCCATTTCGATGGGGGTGTTGTTACCCATTTCGATGGGGGTGTTGTTACCCATTTCGACGGGGGTGTTGTTACCCATTTTGATGGGGGTGTTGTTACCCATTTCGATGCGGGTGTTGTTACCCATTTTGATGGGGGTGTTGTTACCCATTTTGATGCGGGTGTTGTTACCCATTTTGATGGGGGTGTTGTTATCCATTATGATGGGGGTGTTGTTACCCATAATGATGGGGTGAAATATATGATGGTTACCCGAGTTACGTATAACTTCGGGGGTGTGGCATAAAGCCAAGCATACATGAGTTGAGCAACCCTGTTGTTGCAACATACTCGGATAGTGTGCAATGGTTGAGATTGCCTATGAGGTGAACGACTTTGTGTCGCAACAGACTTGACCGAGGTCTTTGTCCATGAGACGAGATAATGAGGTGAGCGACTTTGTATTGCAACAGACTTGGATAGAGTTCAATCCATGTGATTGACTCATAGGGGATCTTTGTCGCGTATCCCGATGCTGTGTCAGTCTTGGATAAGAGTCGGGAGTTTGTAAGCAGGCCTCGGCACAACATTAGCTTTGGAGCATGAGTCGGGGATAATGCACGAGACAAGATTCGAGTAATAAAGAGTAATGAGCAAAGAGATGAATGAATGAACGAAAGATAACGTATGAAAGAACGAAGTATGAAACAAACGTTAATGAATTATCGTAATAACGTACTCAACAGTATCCTTGTCATTCGACCTCAGTAATCGTGGCTGAGTGCCATGAAGAGGGTAAAGTCTGATCGGATCTAGCAAGAGAAGTGAACGATAATGTAATACGTTGAATGAACGAAGTTAACGAAGGTAATGACGAAGATAATAATGATATTATCTGTATGTACGTATGATGTATGATCACAAACGATTGTAAAGTATAGTATGCTTTTGAAAGAAAGTAAAGAAAGGTTTTAACAAAAGTAAGGTATTTTATTATAAAAAACTAGAACTCTCTTAGCGTCGCTGACTTTTGTATGCATGGTAGTTGGCAGGTATTTGTTGATGCTTAGGAGTTGCAGGCATTGATGCATAAGCTACTAGGAGCATTCTGAGGCTGGCATCCGTATTTTGACATGTCTTTGTATTTTGAGATGAAAACAAATGTTGTAAATGAATGAAATGACATGTTTTTAGTTATTAATGAAAGTTTTAAATTCCACTGCAAATAAATGTACGTTTTATAATGTTTTAAGTGCAATGAATGACCAACTGTGAGGTGCCCGGGAACGGGGCCTTACAATTTGTCCATCCGCATTAACTTTTGTTCATACGCATTAACATTTGTTCATCCGCATTTGTTCATCTGCATTACCTTTTGTTCGTTCGCATTATCTTTTGTTCATCCGCATTAACTTTTGTTCATCCGCATTAACTTTTGTTCATCCGCATTTGTTCATGCGCATTAACTTTTGTTCATCCGCATTGACTTTTAGTCATCCACATTTCCACTTTACTCATCCGCATTGACTTTTACTCATCCGCATTTGTCAATGCTCATCCGCATTTGTCAATGCTCATCCGCATTTGGAACACTTGAGCAGTTATTCATGGCTGGGCATATGAGCTATGATGTGCTCCAAATTATACATAAAAATATTATCAAAAGCACATCAGTTTTTCCTTAATATCTTCGTTAAAATGATGAAAATGTACTTAAAATGTTAAATTGTGTTTTCAGGTGTTAAAAGGGAAAGATGGATAAAAGAAGCATATTTAACAAGAAATTGAAGTAATTCGAGCTTTGGAGTCCAAGCATGGGGCCATGCCTCATTAAGCACGCCCCCATGCCTTGCTAGAAACACACCCCTGTGTTTGGACATCTGACATGACAAAAAGTATTGTCCCTTAAAAGTAGACACGAGGTCGTGCCCATGAGGCACAGGGTCGTGCCCCACCTCCAACACGAGGCCTTTCCCCATTTAGCACGGAATCATGCCCGACACAACCACCTTGTACGAGCCGACCAACTTTCGTAAGCATTGTACTAGCATGGGGCCGTGCCTTTTAGGCACAGGGCCGTGCTTAAACTCTGTAGAAGGCCTATAAATAGAAGCCCAAGTTCACTATTTTTGGCAAGCTTTGCTGGGAGAGTTACTCTGTATAATTCTATCCGGAATCAAGACTTCACTGTCATTTGGAGGCTCGGGAGGTGCATAGAACACTTGGAAGAAGCTCGGGATCGTCTAAATTTCATCCATTGTGGATTTTTAGTTGTTCCATTTCACCGATGATTACATATCTATATTCTTTGTTTTCTGTTGTTATGTTGACGCTCATTATGAGCTAAACTCCTTTTTATCATCCTAATCGGATGAAACTTATGTAATTTGTGATGAACTAATGGTGTGATAAATATTATGTTAATGTTATGGTGGTCTTGGGAAAACTATTGATGGCTAGCATTTACATTTGAACGGAAAGTTTTAAGTTTACAGTTTGTGATTGTGATTGTCATACAAGGTTAAAAACCATATGATTATCTTTCATTCGCGAAACCGGTCTTCCTAACAAATCCATGCTAATAAACTAGAAATGGTTATTAGAAATCATATCACCTTAACTTTCTGATCATTTGCGGGTTCCCTTTTATTAGTTTAAGAAATCTTCAGTAATTGTTATGGTTTTCAAAAATTAATGGTATGATAGGAAGGAACTTCATCAACTCTCTTTTTAACATTAAGTTATGTTTTCAGAAATCATGTGTCAAATAGGTCACAAAAGATTTACCTACATTACTAGGGCTTTGATCTAAGCAGTAAAACTCAACTGGACATGCTCCTAGTCACTACGGTAGCAGGATAGACGAGAAATCACGCCAACTCATCTTTATAAACATTAACATAATTACATTAATCCATATCTTTAAATCACACCACCAATTCATCACAATTACATAAGTGGAGTCTAATTAGGATGATAACTTTTATTCCCTTGTTTTAAATCCAAACGCTTCAATTCTTACTTTACTCTACTTTCATCATGTTTTTAAACCCTAAAAATCTTTCCAATACAACTTATCATTTTCTTTAACAAAAACCAAATCTGATAGTCAAACATCAAGTTTGTTGAGTAGCCTAGATGTGTCCACGGATTGATACTCCGTTCTTACCAACACTATATTACCACACGACAGGTACACTTGCCTTTTGTGTGTGTGGTTTAGTACTTGTAATAACCAATTAAAACTTAATCTGTGCGTAAAATATTTATCAAAATATATATACTATCCACACCCATCAAGTTTTAGGGGCCATTGCCAGGGACACATGACAGTTTGAAAGAGAAACTAATTTTTTGACTATCTTGTATATAACTTGTTATATATTTTTGTTCAAACTTCATTTTATTTTTGTTAGGTAGTTTGCCTTAGTTAGTTTAGCTATATTTTGCTGATTCATTTTAAGCCTTAGTTAGTTTATGCTTCTTTAAGTTAGTCTATGTCGGACTCGTCTAGTCCTGAACATGTTTCGCCTCTTTCGAAACCCAAACGACTTTTCCGGCAATGATTGCACAAAAGATCACAACAAGTAGCACCAGTCATTGAAGAAAACAATTTGGAAGGTACACCATCCAAAGAAGACATGGCTAACCAAGACGAGGAAATAAAGATGACACAATATGCCACATTGTCAATAGACGGTTACGAGTCTAGTGCTGTCCAAGCAGCAATAGCGGCCAACAATTTCGAGATTAAGTCTAGTATTATCCAACTTGTAGAAAACTCTGTTCAGTTCCATGGGTTACAAGACGAAGATCCTAATGGTCACAACTCATGATTCCTTCGTATCTGTGCTACCTTCAAAATCAATAACTGTTCAGACGATGCCAATTGACTAAGACTTTTTCCATTTTCACTTTGAGGTTGAGCCATAGACTGGCTTGATTCACTTCCACTTGGTTCCATCACCACATGGGCGAAAATGGCTGAACAATTCCTTTTGAAATACTTTTCACCCGATCACACTGCCAAACTAAGAAGCAGCTTCACAAGTTTTTGCCAAGATGATGGTGAATCATTACACGCAACATGGGAGAGATATAAAAGTCTCCTTCGGAGATGCCCATCTCACGGACTTGATATGTGGCTGTAGTGTCAAACCTTTTACCATGCAATCAACGGAGCCCACAAGCAAGCGGTAGACCAAAGTGCAGGAGGAGATTTTAGAAGTGTCACACCAAAAGAAGCATACCAAGCCTTAGACAAAGCAGCTAAGAAGAGCTTTGCTTACAATCTGTTTAGAAGGACCGTGTACGTACGGAGTAGTGTTGTAAAAGGCGGGCTAGGTGGCCGACTAGGCGGGGATTAATCACTAGTTGGCCCCTAGGCTTGTCGATTATGGCTTGTCGGAGCTATTAGGCACTAGGCGGAGCCAGGCGCCAGTAATCGGAGAAAATCGGGGGTAGTCGGTGTAATCAGGCCCAGGCGGTGGTTACGGTCAAACTCGGTCAACCTTAATTTTTTTGCTTATTTAGATCTCATTCAAAAGAGGGAAACACATTTATCCTAAAATCACCTCCTCCCTCGCTCCTGCAAACCCCCCCTCACGGCCTCGCTCCGGTGTAACCAAGCCCCTTTTCCGACGACCGCAGCAGTAGCGATGCCCCCTTGCGTGACGACCACAGCAGCTGTGGCGCCCCCTTGCACCGCGACCACATCAACAGCTCCGGTTCTCTTCTTCCGCAATAGCTTCGTTCTCTTCTTGCCTTCTTGGTAAAGAATTGATTTGTGAAATTGTGATTTGTGATTTACTGATATAATGATATATATATATATATATTGTGAATTTTGTGATATATTATATATATATATATTGTGAATTTCTGAATTTTGTGATATATCACAATATATATTATTATTTTATATATTGTGAATTTTGTGATATATTATATATTATGTGTTGAAATATTTGATCTCTAAACTTTAAAACACTTTATTGTTATTTTTATGTTTAGTTAATTATGTTTGAAGTATAATAATCCTAACTATATATATAATTTATAAAAAATACCTATAAATCTCCAAACCAATTAATCTCGATTAATCTCGATTAATCCCTAGTCCCCACCACACCACCCGACTAGCACCTAGCGATTTTTACAACACTGGTACGGAGTACTAACTGATAATGTGTGAAACCAAATCAAATAGTGTGGAATCCTATTTGATTGGCCATCCAATCAGTGAGAACACAAACCCGATCAATCTAACGATTAAAGAAACATTAAGAATGAGAAGAACAAGATCAAATGCAAACTATGAACTTGGAACAGGCTTTCTCGACGCTCTAGATGGCTACGTTATGACTATATGTCAAAAGTCATCAAGTTATTCAAATTCTTATGTTTTTCCACAAATTAAGTGGTACTTATAGGTTAGGGTTTTCCGATCGTACAAATAACCATTAGCATGGTTCAGTCGTGCGACTGAATCATGCGATTGATCCATACGCTCGACTAAAGGTCCGTCATGCGACTAAGTCAATCTTATATCTCAATTGTGCGACTGATCCAGTCTCCTGGTTCAATCGTGCGACTTGTCCATTAGCATGAGGTATTCATGCGTATGGTCCATTGGCATGGTCCATTCGCATGAAGACTCATACGACTATGTTTGAACACATTTCTCAATCATTATTGACTAGGAACTATGCATTACAACTCAAACCTATAAAGTTAGTTCATTATACTTTATCACACAATAATACAATGAAATATTAAACATTATAAGCATCAACCACATATGATATTTTATTCAACTCATTCATTACATATGTGTAAGACATGACATACATTTACATTAAGCTCATAAACTACGAACATATGTATCAATACAATCCCTTAAGGACCAACCCAATTCTAAAGGCATTCGTCAAGTAGAATCTAAAACCTTAATTGCAGCCCAATTAGAAGCTCTATCCAAAAAAATTGAACTATTGCAAAGCGAGCAGAAAAATCTAACACGATGCAACACATGTGGAAATTCACACATGGCCAACGAATGCCCACAAGGCATTATGATAGTTGAAGATGTTGATTACGTAGGAGGCCCAACCAACTCATACAACAACAACTCAAATTGGATAAGCAACTCGAATTAAAGATATGTTGGTAATAACAACAATCATTTGGATTCAACCGAAGGCCAACTTACCAACAAAAGAAACCACCATGCCAAGGTCCAAGCAACCAAGGCCGTGGAGCATCATCAATGGAAGACATATTGCATTAGTTGTTGTTAACCACACAAGTCACAGATGAGTACATCCAGAAATCTGATGGACAAAATCATTCATTACATATGTGTAAGACATGACAGGCATTTACATTAAGCTCATAAACTAGGGTCATATGTATCTACAAACTCCCCCTTGGACCTAGTTTACTTTAATGTCTGAAATTCTTCATAAGCTCCTCAAAGCTCTTGTACTTCTCCTCTCTTGTGACTCCTACGTGTATTTCAAACGCAAAGCAGAGTCATATAACATTCTAGAATTGGAGAGCTTGTACAATATCTTGCCTGACATAGAACAGTTGCCACTTGTATAAAGTGTGGACATCTTCTACACACAAGTTGGTAAGCTATATTGGTCAAATACCCTGATAGTTTCCATTTTATCCTCTTTGTTCAGAACTATGACCGCGTCACATGTTCTCCAGTCATAATACCACCATTTGAAGTGTGGAGTGATGTCCTGAGGCATTTCCTATAAGGGAATCTTGGACATTGTGCGTGGGGGACTCCACTTCAGCACCACTTTATGCTTTCCACATATGGGATCCACTTCAAACCTACAGATGTACCTCTTCGGTTTTTGAGGTCTGAAGTTTACGCATCCGGTGTGGTATTCCTTCTTTAGAGTAGCCTCAAACCAACCTGAAATCTTTCTTCGATCAACATACAACAGATTTAAGCATGCCAGTCAGTTGAGCTTAAAACCTGGGAGAGTCTTTAGATTATATGGAGATCTGAAGTACTCAATCCCTTCACTCTCTTTATAGCATATACGTTTAATTCCTCAAAATAGGCCCACGCAATGATTTTTCCAGGCACGTTCTGATGTTTCTTGACCTTGTAGAGTTTGGTGTAGGCATTTTACTTTGAGGTCGTGCATCGGGCTCTAATTTCAGCAAAACAAGCTGCCCATTAAGCCTTCTTTATATCAACATTTGCATTCGAGGCTTGGGCTTGGCTTTCATCCTTATCCTTTTCTTTCTCCATCTCATCCAGTTTTTCAAATGTAGCACTACCGAGAGTGTCACCCAAGTCGGGGATCATATTTCCCTCTCGGTCAGTGTACTCTGGATAGTGATCAGACTTGACATCCTCTATCTCTATTTCATCAACATTGTTTAGCTCATCATCAGTCATAACATCAACCTTTGAAGCGTCTTTGATGAGCCCGTCATGATTCAGTTTGAATATCTCTGCAAGTTGCTCTTCGGTCAGGTCATGTATGATTTCTCCTTCTTCGGGAGTGTAGCTCACTGATCTTCTCACAATCCCTTGCAAATCAAGAATCATTGTGAATTGAGACTTGATTTGCTCAAGGGGAGCAATATCATATTCATCTTGCTGGTAAGTTTTATCTGCTTGATTTAGACATTTAACACATCAATCATTAGTAGTTAATAAAGACATTTAAGCATAGATAAACATAGATAATCATAAATTACATTAATGTAATATTTGAATCAAGTACAAAAGTTTTCTAAATACAAAACATCTAATCTTTACTTTTATCTTGATCGGTCGATTCTTCAACTCAAGGAGCTGAAGATGATGCTCCTTGATCTTGAGCTCCCTTAGTACGCCTTTCTTGACCCTAAGCAGAGGCTAATGCAGTAGCATGTGTTGGATTCTTTATGCCCAAGACACGTAGAACATTAATGTGGTTAGTACGTTATTATCCAAGTCGGGTCATACCTAATAACAAGCTTAGCAAAAACCAATTGATATTTAATTAATGATATGATCATGCAATAAAATAAATACACCAATTTAGAAAATGGGTTTTCTAAATAAGTTTCATATGAGATTGAACAACTTATAGGAATATTTTGTTCATGGGTATTATTTGTAATGTTGTTTAATTTAGTTAAATAACATCAAATAATAAAAGTGTGTATGAGTTATATAATTAAAAGGTTAATTATATAACTATTTTAACAACTATTTAATAAAAGAATTAAAGAATGGTTTTGGGGGGAAAAACCCCACCTCTTCACCCATTTTCGGCTGCCCCTCTTAGGGGTTGGTCCCTTTTGTATCTTGAAAGCATACAACACACTTACTAGTCAGACACACTCCACCTTCCTCTCTCTCATATGCAAGAACCACAAGAACAAAAAGAGTCTCCAATTTTGAAGAAATACATGGCTGGAACTCGATTTTCAGCAGGTTTGTTGGTGGTTTTGGTGTACAAATACTAGCAAGAAAGGTCTTTGCTTGAGGACAACTCTCCTTTGTGTTTTGGTCATTCAAGAACCTCATACTCTTCCTCCAAAATCACATTTTTCAGCAGCTCTACAAAGGTAGTTTGTATGTCTTGTTTTGGTTGTTATTTCTTCTTGATAGCTAGTTCATACACATATCTAAGATCTTGTGTTCTTGGGTTTGTTGTTGTTATGTCATAGCCTTAATTTTTCAGATTACAAATCATAAGATTAAGGTTTTATTCTGGATATGTGGATGAGTAGCTTCTATTGTCCTTGTAAAATTGGTTTTATGGGGTTTTAACAACCTAATAGGGGTTGTTTTGTGGTGATATAATTAATCCCCAACCTTTCAAGGTTATATCTTACATGCTTATGATTAACCTTGAAAGAAAAGATATCAAAATGGTTGATTGTATTTATTTGGACAAAAACCCTAAATTCTTGGTTTATGTTGGCTGAAAATTAGGGTAAAATGGGGATTTATTTGGTTCTTGGATGTTGAATATGATGATTTATGTTGATGCATAACCTAGCCTTGACCTTGTGTTGATTTGGTTTTGAATGGATGTTTGTTTTGGTTGATTTCATTCATAATGGGTTTTAATATTATTCTTTTGTGCTTGTATTTGTATGTAATTTATTATTCATTCAATGATGATGTAATAGATATATTAAGTGTGTTTTGTTTTATAAAAAAATTTGTATTAGGATATAAATTTGTAAAAAAGATGCACAAGTTGGAAGCACAAAGGGAATACACAAAGAGAAGGACTTGAAGCATTAGTATGCAACTTCAAGTGGGGGTCTTTGGAGATCTCATCTTTTGTGTTGTATTCAACCCTAGGAAAGACCGACTGACAACACTTGTGATGGCAAACAAGTGTTGTCAACATAGTGGCTATGGTTATGCACATATGGTTGTTTCGTATATGCTTGTTTGATTATCAATTTTATGTTGATTGTTTGATATGTGGATATGCTTAACAATCTTTATTAATCATCATAACAAGCTGAATTTTTCATGGTTATTTATCATTAATATGTTAATAAAAGATATTAAAACGATTAATGATTTCAAAATAAAAGAGGTTTTATTAAAAAGAACCGTAGGGTACCATGTATTTGAAAGCATGCAAATACAAGTTAAACAAGTTAAATGAAAACTAGAATCCCTTTCAAACAAGTTAAATACCATCCTTTTACACGACACTCGAATCACTTGAAAACTATTTGTGGGATAAAGGTCACCTAACCACTTCTAGGGAAATTGTGTGTTTGAGGTGGGCTTAACATATTTGTGGGATAAAGGTCACCTATCCACTTGTATGTGTAAAATTACACGTGTGTGTAAGTAGGACGACTTGAATTGGAAACCATGTGCATAGGGTCACCGAAGCATGGCGTACAACGGTGTTGATTGGATTTTACATGCCGACTAAACATAAGATGTTTAACCGATCCCATAAAGCTAGAAGTTGCAACAGGTTGCAATTGTCAAATGTTGACTACCTTGTTCATTTAAATAATGGGATAAAGGTCACCTAACCATCACGTTGGATTATAGATTTTAATTATTAATTGTCTATAAGACATGAAAAGGGTATTAATAATTAAAATGTAATTTTTCAGAAATACTAACATGAACTTTGTTATTTTGTTGAAATGGCTGCAAACAATAATGCTACCACCCCACCATCCCTACCCCATCACTGAGAACCATCTTAGAAAGGGATCGTCGTAACCATAATAACGTTATGGATTGGTTTCGAAACTTGAGAATTATTCTCACGCAAGAGGAAAAGCCTATGTCCCTGACGATCCCATTCCTGACCAACTCGACCCTGAGGATGTTGAGGCCTATAACGATTGGCTTCAATACACTGAGGATTCCATGCAGGTTTCCTGCCTCATGTTGGGAACTATGATTCCCGAACTCCAAAAGGATTTGGAGCATCTTGGGGCATATGACATAATTACCCAGTTGAAGAAATGTTCCTTCAACAACCTAGGGTAGAGTGCTTCGAAACGGTTCGAGCGCTTCATGCGTGTCGCATGGAAGAAAACCAATCTATATCATCTTATGTTCTTAAGATGAAAAGCCATGTTGATCGCCTCGAGATGCTTAATTGCCCTGTCTCAAAGGAGTTGGCCACAGATTTGATCCTTAATGGCCTAACTAAAAGGTTTGAGACGTTCATAATGAATTACAATATGAACGGGTGGAACAAGGGCATTTTTGAGCTTCACATAATGCTCAAAATAGCCAAGGTAGGGATGGGTAGAAAGCACCTACCTGTTCTCTCGATCAATGAGGGAGGCAATAAGAAAAGGAAATTCCCCAAACCAAGGCAAATGTTGCCAAAGGAAAGGGGTACATCAAAGTTAAAGGGAAAGGGAAGGCTAAAGCGGAACCTCCAAAGCCTAAGCTTAAGAAGCCTAAGCTAACGGAGAGAGATCCATGCTTTGAGTGTGGTGAGATAGGGCATTGGAAAACAAGAGGGATGCTGGGCAAACTTCAGGTACAAGTTTCATAATTCACATTAGTTTAAATGTTATTTATTCGAACGCATGGGTATTGGATACCGGATGTGGAACTCACATATGCAATTTGTTGCGGGAGTTCAAAAGAAATAAGCACTTCAAGAAGGGAGACACAAGTCTCTACATGGGCAACAAAGTAAAAGTTGATGTGTAAGCCCAAGGAGACTATATATTTGAAACTTTCAAATGGTTTGAAAGTTGTTCTTAAGAACATTTTGTATGCTCCTAGTTTGACTAGGAACATAATTTATGTTTCCCGTTTAAAACAATGTGGTTATAAATTAAAGTTTGTTAACATTGGTATTTATGTTTGTATGGATGATGTATTTTATTTCAAAGCTGTGCCTTTTAATAGGATCTATGAATTGGTTCATGATAATTCATCCATTGATAACTCATTATACCAATCAGGCACCAAGAAACTTAAAATGGGTTTAAGTGATTCTTATCTTTGGCATTGTCGTCTTGGTCACATAAACAAGAATCAGATTCAAACACCTTAAAAGAATGGTCTTTTGATAAACAAATGAAAATGTTTCATTTGATAAATGTGAATCTGTTTAGAAGGTAAGATGACCAAGTCGCCCTTTAGTGGCACTAGCAAGAGGGCAAAAGACTTATTGGGCATCATACATTTGGATGTATGTGGCCCTTTTAAGACAATGACTAGAAATGGTGAAAGATACTTCATTACCCTTATCGACGATTATAGTCACTATGGTTATGTGTACTTAATGACATACAAACATCAAGCTTTTGAAGTGTTCAAAACTTCAAGAATGAAGTAGAAAATCAACTCAATAAAACTATCAAACTTCTTCGTTCAGATAGAGGAGGTAAATACCTAAGTGAGGCTTTTTAGGATCATCTAAGAATTTGTGGGATCGTCTCACAACTTACTCCACCTGGAACACCACAACATAATGGTGTGTCTGAAAGTAGAAATTGAACCCTATTGGATATGATTCGATCTATGATGGCTATTAGCTCACTACCTCTATCATTTTGGCGTTTCGCATTGCTCATCGCGGCTCGTATTTTGAATATGGCCCGGACCAAGAAAGTGAATTCGACACCTTTTGGAATATGGCATGGAACAGTTCTATCACCATCACATTTAAAAGTATGGGGTTGTGAAGCTTACGTTAAGCTAAACACCCAAAACAAGTTGGAAATTCGATCCACTAAGTGTATATTTGTTGGATATCCCAAAGATTGTATAGGATACTACTTCTTTGATCCAATAGAGCAAAAACTATTTATTGCTTGAAAGGTTGAGTTCTTGGAAACTAAGTTCCTTATGGAAGGAATAACATATAGAACAGTGGAATTTGATGAGGATCAAGATCCACAAGCCGATACATGTTTGGTTGACACTAGCAATCAACAAGAGGTTGTTGATAATGTTCAAGAGGTTCATCAATACACATTAAACATTCGCAGATCTGGTAGAGTTAGCATTCCACTTAAAAGATATGGATTTTTCATGAATGGATGATGTGTGGTCGACTCCGATAAGCCAACTACATACCATCATGCAATGTCCAATTCAGATTGTGACAAATGGCTGGAAGACATGAACATTGAGATGCAATCCATGTATGACAACCAAGTTTGGGAATTGGTTGACCCTCCACTTAACTCCAATCCAGTTGGATGCAAGTGGGTTTCAAGAAGAAAATGGAAATGCATGGAAACTTGGATACTTACAAAGCAAGACTTGTAGCAAAAGGTTTCACTCAAACTCAAGAGGTTGATTATGATGAAACTTTCTTGCCTGTGGCAATGCTAAAGTCAATTAGGATATTATTTGCCATAGCTACATATTATGACTATGAGATTTGGCAAATGGATGTTAAAACCGCTTTTCTTAATGGAAATCTCGAAGAAACTGTCCATATGGTTTAGCCTGATGGCTTTGTCGATCCAAAACATCCTAATAAAGTATGCAAGTTAAAGAGATCAATCTATGGATTGAAACAAACATCGAGAACTTGGAATCAACGTTTTGTTGAAGAGACCAAGAATAATGGTTTCATCAAGAACGCTGACGAGGCTTGTGTATATGAGAAGGCTAGTGGGAGCATAATTACATTCTTGGTATGTATGTTGATGACATACTACCTTTTGGAAATGATATTCCAACCATGGAAGGTGTTAAAACCATGCTTGGAAGTTGTTTTTCCATAAAAATCGCCGTGAAGCCGCCAATATTTTGGGAATAAAGATCTATAGGGATAGATCGAGGTGGTTGATAGGTTTAAATAAAATTGCATATATTAATAAAGTCTTGAAAAGGTTCAAGATGAAAAAACTCTGACAAAGGTATGGTACCTATTCAAAGTGGGACAATATTTAGTACATCTCAATGTACAAGCTCAAAGGATGAGCAAGATCGAATGAAGGACATGCCATATGCGTCTGCTATAGGATCCATCATGTATGCGATGATATGCACTAGATCGGACATGTTATGTGTGTTAAGCACGACAAGCAGATATGAGTAGAATCCAAGTAATAGCCATTGGATGGCTATTAAAAGTATGTTAAAATACCTTAGGAGGACTAAGTAAATGTTTCCAATATACGGATCTGATGAAGAGGAACTCGTTGTAAGGGTTACATGGATGCGAGTTTCCAAACTGATCAAGATGATTCTCAATCACAATCTGGGTATGTATTCATTATGAATGGGGTAGCATTGTCCACTACATAATCTGAATACATAGCCACATCATTAGTAGCTCAGGAAGCTGCATGGATAAAGAAATTTATCGCCGACCTATGGTACTCTCTACCATTCAAGACCCCCTAGAAACCATTTGTGATAATGAGGATACGATTGCACAAATCAAGGACCCCTTTGCACATCAAAAGGCTTGGCACATTGAGCTGAAATTCAACTACATAAGGGATGAAGTTCAAAAGGGAAATATATGTATTCGTAAAGTTCACACCGATCAATACATTGCGGATCCACTCATGAAGCTCCTTGAAAGGGCAAAGCATGAAAGTCATACTTATGCCTTAGGACTTTGATATTCTAGTGATTGGAGTTGATCTGTTTAGTATTTAAAAGTTTGGAACAATGTAATACTTAACTCTTTAGATACTTGTGATATTTTGAGTTATGTTCATTTTAGTATGTATACATCCATGAATATGTTTATTATTGTAAATGTCCGTAGTCGGTTATGTTTGTGGAAACAAATATAAACATAAGACTATATGAACAAGGATTAGTGCATATTCATAAGGAATGAATATAGGGCAATTGGTTGCTGCCAAAGTGCATAGATATTTGTGGGATACAAATATTCGACTGACACATGTCTCAAATTTAACCACATGGAATCTTCTTGATTGATCATTAGTAAATTTGAGTAAAGGGGAATATCATTTCGTATCCTCCAACCTAAGATACATATTGGTTTTGATATTCACCAAAGTGTTATACCTTGAGCTAGTTCTTCACTGCTCTGAAATATGGACAGTACATAAGGCTATGTTCAGGTGTGACATGAGGTGATTGTGAGAAACTTATGTAGTCAAGATGGAATTTGTTCCTCTTATTCGGTGAGAGCAAGATGTCTAAGGCCTGATTATGTTAAATCAACAAGTAATGATCATTTTGTGTCCTTGGATTTAACATGACATCTGTAGCAAAAGGATAAATGATGGATTCACCTAAATCGTTTCAAGTGGATACTTGAAAGGGATGATGTTACTGAATGGCTTTAAGTCATGCGTATTAAGGGTAGTAAACTATTGTTAGGTGGTATTTACTGCTTGCATCAATCTTCTATGAATCTTGTGCAAGTAGGAGATTGTTGGATTCTTTATGCCCAAGACACATAGAACATTGATATGGTTAGTACGTTATGATCCAAGTCGGGTCATACCCAATAACAAGCTTAGCAAAAACCAATTGATATTTAATTAATGATATGATCATGCAATTAAATAAATACACCAATTTAGAAAATAAGTTTTCTAAATAAGTTCCTTGATCTTTAAAGGCTCATCTTTGGATCCTTCAGCCTAAGCATGATCTTCTTGTTCTTTCTCTCTAGCTCCTCTATCCTCTGAATAGAATGTGCATTCTATTCCTGTAGCTATGTAATCTGCTGAGCTTGAGCAGCATTGAGCTCCATAAGCTCGGTGAGCTGTGCAGCTCTTTGCTCATCGGCTGCAAGCAGCTTCAACACCATCCAGTTGAGGTTGCCTAGTTGTTCCTCTACCCTGATAGAGGGTAGAGTGGGTCAATGGCTCATGGGAATTGAGTAGAAGTTCCGGCTCATTAGGTGGTGGTGGTGGTGGTGGATGTGGTGAATATGGGAGTTGGAACAGGAGTGGATGGTGAAAGGGTGGTTATGGTAGGGGTGGTAGGAGGTGTGATACTGGTGGTAAGGGTTGTGGTAGTGGTGGTAGAGGGTGTGGTAGTGGTGGGAGTAGCTGTGGTAGAGGTGGTGGATATGGTGGTAATTAGTGTAATCCTCCTCCTCTTACTCCTCATTCCATGGGGCTGAGCCAACCTCTTCTTCCTTGAGCCCTTCGAAGAGGATGCTCCCCTAGACTAAAGGGATGGTCAGGGATGTATGATGGATCAGTAGTAGCAATAGCAACATCCCCGGACTCACCCTGGCGTCCACCAACCGCCATAATCCCTTTCTTAGTGGCAACAACCTTACTGCCCACTGTCCTCACCAGTGGCTCCACATCCGACTCTTCTTCCTCATCTATGTAAAAGTTAGGGTGGATTGGAGCCTGCTCAGATCCACCCGGAGCCTCACTGCCATGACCATCACTATGGTCATCGTCATCATCGTCTGAATCATCAGTGGCTAGCTCTATTGGCTCGACATGTGAGTCACTCTCATCGTGAAGCCACTTCTTGTGAGAAGGCGCCATATAATCAGCACTGGCCAAGTGCCCGAACAATCTCCTGACAAGTGTTTTCACCTGCTTCCCCCTATACACCTTCATCCTTCCCAAACTGGTGTCATCCATCACCTCTAATATCACTGCATCGTCCTTCTCTTTGGGTAGTAGAGGAAGCTTCTCATCTATGATCATTTGCAAGACCCTTGGATACATGTAGAAGCTCTCCTTACCCTTGGCCTCAAGGTTCTCGACCATGGAAAAGAAGATCATATTGGAGAAGCTGAAGGGGTGATTTAGCACCAGTGCCATGTAAGCATTCTGGATTTGGTCAGATAGATCATGAAATCCTACCCTCCGTGAAGCAATGCACTTCAGAATGACATGGGCTAGGTACTTGAACTAGGGACACATGTTGCTTTTGTTGAGCACACCTGCGTTAATGTCTGTTGTGTACTTCATTCGTAGAAAACAGCCCCTTACTGTCAGAGGATGTAACCTGGTCGGGTTGGCAGCATCATCACCTAGACCCAGTAGCCGTCAAAGGTCAGCTACATTAACCTCAATCTCTTGGCCAAAAATGGTGCTTTGAATGCACTAAGGCTTAGCAGATCTGTCAACTGAAGCACCTTCTCAGAAGGCCTGCTGTATAGACCGATAGGCTATGCGTGGAGTAGAGATAGCTCTGTAGATCCTTGACCTTCTCAGAAATGCAATAATACCAACAAACTCAGTAGCATTCCGAGTGGTGGCATCCAAGTGAGCACATATGTTGTGCTTGGTGTT